>CM050167.1:190469966-190507466 GCA_027410445.1 Discoglossus pictus | reverse complement strand
CGATGGTTAGGCATATTAAGCATATATCACATATTATAATTGTCTAACTACGAGACGTCGTCACGCTCCGTTGCGTAAAACACAGCCATAGACGTAGGTGTTAGAAAAAATACGAGATAAAGGATGCGGATTAACCGCGCAATGAGTAAAAAGACAGTAGCGAGTACATTTTTACGATCAGAAATTACAGATTTACGCATGAACACAGATTTAACGACTTTGTGTCGCGCAACATCGGATTTCCCGCCTAAACCAACGCATTTGATGAAATATAAATTGCAAATTACAAAAATATTAATTTTATAAAAAAAAAATTGTATTTATTTGAAGAAAAAAAAAAGGGACAAATGTAGTGTCATGTTGTGTGGCAAACAAATTTAATGTTAAACCGTAGTACTTTAGCGGGCTTAGCGATGAGCGCCGCAGCGATCATCGCCTGGCGAGCCTCGCACAGCGAGGCGAGCCGTTAACCCGTAGTACTTTGGCAATGAGCGACGCAGAAAAAATGACGGACGAACAAAACGAAAACCAGGCTACAGCACTATAACCACGCAAAACACGTACCAATAATCTGCGAAGACGCATAAAACACATTATCCGCCATTTTAGGATAATGCGGAAGTACACAGCTACGTTAACGGTTTCGGCTCGCGCACGCACACTATTACACTGCACACGTTCATCACGCTTACACAGCACCTACACACCACTAATGCTGCTGCAACATCAACTCAGATTGCCAGCTCTTCAACACAATGCATAAAAATATGTAAATTCATTTATTAATTTGACTTCTATATTTCAGTAGTACACAAAAAAAAAATTAGCTACCTTACAGTTCCATGTGTATATTAATAACTAAACAGCTTTTAAAACATACACATCTGATTGCCGTCATTTTTTGACGGGCAATACGCTAGTTGTATATAAATGATCACTTTCAGCTCTTTAGGGTTCAACATTGAATTCTCAAAGTGGGGAGTAATCACTAAGAATATGCCCAGATTGTATAGCTCAAAATAATAAGACTTGAAAAAACATGACTATTTATTTTTCCAGTGGGCATGAACTTCTTTAAACTTTCACTGTGGGGATGATAATTATTGCGCTTAAATAAAGAGACTTGGAGCTTGAAGGTAGGTGTCACAATCTGCTACTTCAATTGGATTTGGTAAGAATCTGGTTCAATCCTATCCAGCAGAATCGTGCTGTCCTTGTACACCTCTGATAGCAGAAGATGGACCAAACGCAGGAACCACGCCCAGGAGCTTGCTTCCACAGACCAGAATATTAGGAACACCATATAATCCCTTAGAACTAGGATTAATGCACAGAATGACACTTACACCTTGTTTATGTAAGGACAGACACAATTGTCATACCTTTATTGGGACATTGTATACAATTTTCTGCCACACAGGTTGGTCTATGTAAGAATGGGGCTTACTGTGATTGAAGAGGGACCAAATAACATAATAAGCTGCCCCTGCTTACTGGGAAACCCTGTACATCTGATGAGCTTATCCTGGTGATTGTATTACCTATCACCATTTGCTGTAAACACTCAGACTGTTTATCTGCTCACAACCCCTGTGTTGGGTGGGGCTGAGTGAGTTATCACTAGATAACAATACTGTATCATAATCACAATACATACAATTTACATGTAATTTTAAGCAAAAGTAATACAAAATACATAACTATAACAATTAAACCGTGTAACTTCTTGACAGCCCTGGCCATGGTCCAAAACAGTGCAGTCAGGCCCTGGTTATGACCATAGGTATCTGAATAAATGATCTGAAAAAGTCATCCCTCTCTGTTATTAAACACAATCATTCCTTTTTTTATATATTTTTTTTATAACAACCAATTGCAGTTCTGTTTCTTTTATATGTGCCTTTAATTTGTGCAATAATTGGGACATTTGCTATGTCCCTTTTTTAAGATCTTCCACTGGAAACATATGGGGCAGAGAAACACTGTATTGTCAGTTTACATACATTGCAAAGATTTCGACCAGTGATGTTCACTTTGGACCCGCCAAAGGGGTTATTGCTATTCTTCTTTTTGTTAATATTTGATTAATTCATGTGAACTGCACCTGTACAAAATAATGTCTATGCAGATTTAGATTTGGTGCATTCCGTTTATTTGTGTAGGTCTGCTCCATTCATAATACTTAATTCAGGGCATTGAGAGATCCAGAGCTTACTTATGGGGAAAAAACGCAGTGCTTGATGAGCATCTTTTCATAATAGTATTTTTTTAAATAAAAGCTTTTAATAAAGACCCCCTTTTTATAAGCACACTATAGCTGACCTTTTAAATACCTTATAGATGGTGGCATACACTTGGTTATATTAAAAGTTAATTCTGTTTGTGCTATTTAGGATACCTCTGAGTCCTTTTTATTTTTGGATCATTCTACTCTCCTATATCCGTAATGCTCTTCTCTCTAGCCGACTAATCTGCTCCTGCCCTTGAAAGCTTATATGTTTCTCCAATCCAAGCAAGGAATACTATCTGCTCACTTATCTCTGGACGTGCTTACGTATGTACAGGAAGAGCTTGTGCTCTTGATACCTCTTCTACTGAGATTAAACACTAAAGCTATTTGTCTCCCAAGTTGTACAAATCTGCTTTTTTTGCTCTCGGTAGTTTAAAAAAGAGATCTAAATATAAAAAAAGTAAGCGATTTTAGATATTCATATAAATTTTTTTTTAATATGTGGTTACTCTTGCAAGAATAATTTTAACAGTTAATGCATTTTATTGCCTGTCCCTTCAGCATAAAGTGCTGGTCTTAACTGTGCAGGGATTTATGGAAATAAATCCTGCGTAACCAATTAAAAATGGACACCGCGATCAGATTAACTAATGGTATGCTTAAAGGGGTATTATTAGTTTTACTAAACTTCACAATTGTGAAAAAAGGAACAACCGAACAATAGCAGCGGTGTAAAGCATGAGCATTAAACAAATGAGACTTTCAGCTGAGGCTTCAATACCAATATCCAGGTCATCAAGCATTAAGGGGGGCTATTAAGGACCTCTTTAGTGTGACTATAAAGAGGTCTTTAAAGAATAGAAAAGGCATATGAAATATTTTATTGAACTGTTACTGTGCATTTAAACAATTGCTTACTATTGTTTCAATGACCACCCACCTAAATGTACAAACTTTGAATTTATCCACTCCCTGAATGAAGAATTGTGGCTAGGGTTTATCCCTGTCTGAGGAGTGCCAAACTGAAAGCCACTGTCTGAAACCTCCATTAGTCACAGGTAGCAGTGTAACCAGAGCAGCTAGCCATGTAGAAGCACACTTGCTAGTCGCCACCAGTTATCATACTGCAGTTATGGTATGTCAATTTAGATAGCATTCCCCCCCCCCTGGGTGCCTCCACTCAGGACACAATCCGTAATTCAGGGAGTGGAGAGATCTAGAGCTTAAATAGCATTGGGTATGATTGAAAATAGTAATTGTCTTTTAAATGCACAGTAATTGTTTGTTTTCTTATAAAACTTTACATAACAATTCTTTTAAAGAGCCCCGTTTAAGACCACTAATGTACTTAAGGGATACAAAGTAGAAAGAAGGATTTGGAATGACCATGAAAATGTTATGCATTGCTTTGTTACTACCATAAATTAGATTTTTTATTTTTAATTATCCCTTCCAGGGATTCTCAGAAAATGGGCAGGCTAGGTAGATAAGTGGCAGATTTAAACAGTGGTTTATACCTTATTTAGATTATAATTGTTCACAATAACTGGGTGCCTATTGTAGTTGTGTTTTGAATTCCCTTATACCACATGTTCTGGGATATTGCTGTCAATATCAGTCTCTTTAAACTAGGTTATTGTAGGAATGTGCACTATATTTTTTGGTTCTAGATTTACATGTAAAAATCATTGTTTTTTGTACATAAAGGAACACCGCGATAAATTGAATCGGTTGGTGGAGGAGGCAATTATTGCGTACTGGAGCCATCAAATCTCTATCATTAGTGCTTGTGTTTCAAAGTGGGTTATGACCTCTTGGAATACTGTAAAAGCATCTCTGATTTAAAAGCATGGTGTAAATCTAAACATATATTTTACTACATGCCTTCTCTCATTGTTCACTAGAAGCTACTCGAGATCAGGCTCGGCAGGCATTGCTGTACACTTCCCGTGATTTCCCCCCCCTCTTAGCAGGCATGTTAATTGTTAGCCCATAGAAGTATTGCATTCAGATAACTCCGACTTGTACTGTTGGTAAGTTTACTGATCAATAAATGGTAATGCATACAAAAAAGATAATCGCAATTGTTCCAGAACATCTGTGTATTACTATACTGATTTTGCAGGGTTATTTGACACCAACTATCCATTTTATATATAAAAAAAAAAGGAAAGGTTTCTTTTTTAATTGGCTTTATTTTAAAGTTTGGCATAATGGGTTGAACATTTTGATAATCTTCTATGTATGCATTTTGGGGTTAATTATCTGTCTTTCTTTATTTTCCTTTATTCATTTGCCTAATGGCTCACCTTGTTAGAAGTTTGATTTGTGGATGCCTGGCTTCCATAGCCAGATACATACATGGAAATCTAAACTTGCTCTCTATACAAACATTTATTTAACTAGTTGCTTACAAATAGGATCTGATTGTGTAACCCCTAATATGATTGTTAAATATCAGTATTCCTTTGCTTTGATACTGAGATCTCTTCCGTTATTGATCAATAAACTAGTCTACTCTGGCATTTATAGACCAACCGTGAACTTAAAAAAAAAAAATTAAAAAAAAAAACATTGGCATAAGCCTTTTAATATTGTCTGGTTTCTGGTTCTTAAAGAGCTAATGAGTTCTAAGTAAACTAATGTTCTCTTTACAATTTTGGGCCATGCAGAACCCTAGAGCCACATGTTCTCCCTGAAAGCCTGCAATGAGGCCACCATCTTGTATTCTAAATAAAGCGTTGTTGCATTTTCACAAAGTTTCTATCATTGAGCATTTGTTAGAAAAATCGATTCTAATGAGGCTTTGTTTGAATAAAGTCTGTGTATCTGTCAGCTTGCCCTTTGAACTGAAACTTGATGTTCTTTTGGTGGGAGAAATGACCTACATATTTACCTTATCTTTGTGTACAAAGGGAGGTCAGTGCAACCTCCATTAGACATGCTTATGTTGATTTTTCCAATGTTCCCTTTTTTATATTTTTGCATGCCGAATATTTGTAAATGCTATATCTATGCTACACACAGTACTGCGCCGGTCTAAATCGTGAGAGAATCTTGCATGCTATAAATGTCCATTTGTCACGCAGCTTTTAGAACACTGCGTTTATTAGGTGACCAGCCGGTTTCCATAACAACCCACTGGCAGACAGGTTAGCACAGACAGTGTGTGGGATGTCCAATGCATCATTGTCAATCAGCTCTATGTGCTAATCTTGGGTCATTTGCCCCATGTATTTAGGGATTTGTATAGATGAGAGGCCATTTTGGAATACATTACCCAAGCACTCAACATAATGGGAACGGTTTACAAAGTGTGTTTGTGTATAATATATATATATATATATATATATATATATATATATATATATATATATATATATATATATATATATATATATATATATATATATATATAAAAAATCTTGATCTATGCAGTTGTATCTTAATTTTAAAGTTAATAGGGTATTAAATGTTTCCAGATTTAACTCTAATTGATTTAAAGCATATGGTGGACAGGGATCATGTTAGTATTGCTATATTCTTTGATTGTAGCCGGTCCTATACATTTTAAAGGGGGAGGGGGTTATTTAAAATGTTATAGAAGGTTCCATGTTTTTCATATTGCGTTCATCTACAAAGTATATATTTGCGTAATCTACAATGTTTCTCTTAAAAAAAGGAAACTTTAATGCATACTTAATTGAACACCTCACTTAAAAATAACCTAAACGCCAAAAGCCACAAAGCGAGAAAAAAAAGATAGACAAGCCTGTGATCCATATAAAGCCTTAAAACGGAGAAACAGAGATGAGAACTTAAGAAGGCAGGTGAATACTGCCAAAACTATTGCTTGAATAGGCTATTCATGTAAATTTTTGTTCTCTCCTTAATGGTGCTAAAGTATATTAAAAACAAAAATTGTCTCTGCAATGCGCTTCGGTTTACCCTTTTGTGTCTTTTGGGGTTTAAGTTATTTTTTAGTGTGACTGCGTTCAATTAAGTAAGCAATAAAGTTTCTCTTTTTTTTTTTTTTTTTTGCAAAAAATGAGAAGTGGTTTTGGGCATCAAAGGAAAGTTGGCGTAGTGTTGTATTTACATCTACAAAGTATTTTGCATATTTTACTTTCTTAAATCTTCCAAATAGTCCTTGCACAGATCTGCCCCAGTAGCTTATGCACACTGTGATTGGCTAGTACCAAAAAAAAACACGGACTGTCTCTGTCTCAACTGCATGTGGTTGAAATGCTTCAATCTGACTGACTAGTACTATAAAACATTGGGATCTATCCAATTTCAAATTCTCCACCAGTGACAGCAGCAGTTTCCGCTAGATGGCGCTGTCAATA
Source organism: Discoglossus pictus (assembly GCA_027410445.1). Classification (NCBI taxonomy): domain Eukaryota; kingdom Metazoa; phylum Chordata; class Amphibia; order Anura; family Alytidae; genus Discoglossus; species Discoglossus pictus. The sequence goes on along the minus strand of CM050167.1, from coordinate 190,500,887 downwards.
TTTTGCTGCGCGGCCAATATTTGAGACAAGTTGTAACCTTAAAAGGTTTCCCTATCCCTATCCCTAACACTCACCCTCACTCTATCCCTAACTATCCCTCACACAGCAGTGCCATCTAGCAGTTGGTGGCCACCACTACTGCTTGGGAATTTATGGCAAATTTGAAAAAGGGAAAGAACCAAACACTGTATGTATGGGATAATGGGGGCAGACCTTGGTAAGGAATATTTGTAAGGAAGTAAAAACAGAGCATTTAAGCAATTGTTGCTAAATAGTTTAAATATGCAAATAAAACATATTTGACTAAGTATTTAATATTGAAAACTGGTTACTTTCCATGCCCCTTTAAGTCCTACATAATAATGTGATAATGGATTTATGAATTTGCCTTCTAGAAAATGTGATGTGGCTATTAAAGGAAGAGTGAGAAAATCCACTATCTGTTATGAATATAAAATATTATCTATGGGTATGTCTCTCTTGTCCTGCAAAGCAATGAGTTTTAGGTGCCTCTGGCAGATATGAAGTAAGGGATATAGTACTGTGAGGTCTAAATCCTAAGTGCTCTGTGTCATATGATTTCTGTTGTCTGGTGTAGTGATAAATGTGCAGAGCTATGTGTCCTTGTATTAATATCTTGCCTTTTTTGTTTTTATTATTTTTTTAGATTTTTGATGATTATTATCAATTCGTTCACCGGGCTGTGGTGAAGAGATCATTGACGCCTCATAGATCCAGACATATGCTGTTAAGCAGAGAGCCTCAGGTAAGATGAACAATGGCACATATGACTAGATTAGATTACTCTTCACGGAAGCAATCTTGCATAGAGTGGTAGCAGGAGAAAGTAGCTCTGTTTTACCCCTTTCATGCTCAAATATATCCTACAAAGAATGAGATAAAACCTAATAACACAGTCTGACTCCTTCTTTGTAGATAGATGCCCAATGGGGATACACTATATATACGTGTATATGTATGAATAATAATCCAATTTTTTACCCTTTTTGCTTCCCAATAACATGGACCATTCCCTTTTTCCAAATATTGTAGAATCCCTTTATGAATGTTTACTTTATTTTGCCTCGCTATACATAAACGGAAGCCATACTGCCAAAAGCAACTTTTTCCTCCCCAGTGTTTACAAGTATGGATGGAGAAATCACAGGAGCCACAGTTTCTACATTTTTTCTTTTTTTCTTTTTTTTTCCCTACCTTCTTGGTTGGAATACATTTTTATTTGTATAATCCCTTCCCTGGCCTCTACTATTTTTTGGCTGAGCCCCAACATATTCTGTAGCCGCTCTATACAGGGGTTAAGTACAAGTAAAAAACAATACAGTATTAACAAATTGCAAAAGTATGGAGTGCTCTGTGTTTGAGCTTAAAATCCAATGTACATAGTGCTTTTACAAGATTGTACATTTTGTGAGCTTTCAATCTAAAGGATGTGGGTATGATACAGGAGGGTAATAGAGATGCAAATGGAGGTATCTGTGTGTTGCATTGTAGGTGTTCCTAATATAATGCTGTAGATTATGCAGGTTACCAAGGTTCCCTGCCACTCCATGTTACAAAAGGTATGAGCAAATTTATGGAATCGTTAATAATTCTCAATAACTAGTCTATGCAAACTTCTCTTTATATTTTATTGACCCCTTCCACAACCTTACCTGCAGTCCTCTGGAACAAGAAATATGAGCCTAACACCATAAAGCATACCAAAACTAATTTTATCAAAAAAGGAAACCATAGCTTTACTCTAAACATTATTTTTTTTTTTTTAAAAGACAGTAAATGGAAACTTTTTTTTTTTTTTTTTTTTTGCTTCATGGGCAATTTCTCTATAAACACTGAAATATCTATGAATTTCTAACTATAGGGAAAAAATATTCTATTGTAGCAAAATATACTGGCAGGATCTCCTTAACCCTATGCATATCAATTAACTCATTTCAACCAACACTGACTGTCAAGAAGTTTAATTGGCAATCCAACATAGTGGATCAATTTGATTTAATCAATGTAATTGACTTAAGAGAGATCAGTCACCCGTAAATTAAAAGTCTTACTGATTAGACAGCTGTAATGCACATAAAACAAACAGTGGTTATTGTATTTCATACTAAATAATGAGGATCTCTTGTAATTTATGTATCAGAACAGAATTACTGTTCAAAGGGTAAGGGGGCTAACCTATGTGCAGCTTGTATTCAATGGCCATTCATTTTCTATTTCTTAATTGATGCCCCAGCCCTACGTACTTCACAATTGCTGATCCCTTTATCAAGATAGTCTACTGTATAAAAATGTGTTCGAGCAAGTGATACTCTATTTGTTTAGTCTATGTTTATGCAAACTATCATTGGGCTAAATGAAGAGTTTAGGTATACCAATACAATATATAAAAACACATTTCTTCTGACCTGTCCAGTCTATGTATTGTTTGCACCAGTATTCTATTTTATAGGTGAGTGAGCAGGAGGGAACGAGATTTCATTCTATATAGAAAAACTCAGAGCAATATTTCAAGTTAATCTAAAGTCACAAACTTGACATTGCTTTTCCAACAGAAGTATTGTAAAGCAGTTACATTCATGCACAATCCTTTGTTCTTATTCTTATTCTATATCCCTTGATAAGGCTAAGAAAAGAATTGCTGTGAAAAGAAGGCTGTTTAAAAGTGCAGGAGAATGCATCCCTGCCTCAGGGACCAGCCACATGTCGCAAGATTGAAGGATCTAATGGGTTTCAGCATGTTCTATAAAACAATCAACAATGCATCTGTCACAAGATGTTGTGGGGAAAATGTACTCTGTATAATAGGAATAAATATAGTAGGGACTGCCATTTCAAATTGCTAGAAGCATAATAGTGCTGCACTGATTGATACATTCATATGTTCTGGAACCTCACAGGTTTGCTCTCTTCCCCGATACTAGTAAATGCAGAGGCAAAAGATACACCCACATTTAGCTGCAATTGGTGATTTATTATAAATTTTTTTAAATAGAGATTTTAAGCTTAAATTATTTGTAAAACATCCTCCCTTTTCTGCTACTCACTTTATCTAAGGTGATTAATTAAAAGACCACTGTAGCAATAACTTAACATTCATGAAGTATTGAACACTGGCAGCTATGAGAGTTTCAGACCTAAGCAATTTCAGAGAAAATCTTTGGTTTAGCAGACTTTGCTAGTGTATGGAAGCTGCCATCATTGATAGCAATACTTTTTCTCGACACAAGGGGGCAGTTATATAGCAGGGAAAGTGAGCTTGCAGGTATACTTTCATGCTGCCTCTACAGAGTATATGAGTGGGGAAGGGGGGGGGGGGAGATGTCTGATGTGCTGGAATCTTGTCTAAAGCCATCAATGGATCACCAGCCCCACCCCACTCTTGATTTAGATAACTGTTGTTGTAACTGATAACTGAGCCTGAATGTGGAGTATTTTTGTATACAAATACTTCCACTTTTTAAAGAAACCTAATTTATTTTTATGTATACCTTTTTTTTTTTTTTTTTTCTGCAATTACTGGAAACTTTGGGTATCAGTTTAACGGTGCATAATACGGCTCTAAGTCTCTAGCCAATGACTATCGTAATATTGGTGGTGCATTGTCCGAAAAATGTAATCGCTGTATGCTAGACTAAGCCAATCCCCTCTTTGACCTTATAGTTGATGGACACCAGCAGCAGTGGAGTATGAACTTTTTACATTTAAGTTTATGATTACATATGTATGTATTTTTATGAATTTACTATTATTTTAATGACAAATGTCTAATTGTATGTTTTAGAGGTTTCAGTTTGATCACACAAAATATGTGTTTATTGTGGCTGAAGCATCAGTCAATCCAAATAGATATGGTGGGAGTCTTTTCCTGAAGGCCATTGTTGTGTACTAACAGTCATTGTTTCATAGAGGCTCTGTGATAGTGAGCAGATCACTAAAGGCATATAAACACAATTTGTTAATATGCATTTTTTTTGTCCCCTTCTTAACAGATGTGCACATAGATATCGATTGAGGTAATATAGTTAAGCCCTGTTTGGCTCTATCTCTGTTAACAAAGGTCCATTTTTGCTACAGAAAAATATATTTGATCAAATATAGATATGAATAATTTAATATCCTTTTTGGAAATTAAACATTTATATAAAACTAGCACATTTAAAAGCATTAAAGAGGCTCCTGATGACACTGTTATTTTAGTAATGACTCATTTGTCTTGTATAATAATACAAAACCATTCGCTATTATGTTGAAGGGACAATATTATACGAATGATATTGGGAGGTGATTCACCTGCCTGGTGGTTCAATAAAACATCTGTCTCATTGAATTAAATTAGTATCCTTATCCTGTGGCAAAAATACCCTTTAGTCAAATATCCATAATTATATTTTTAATTCTCTATAATCCTTCGGATGTATGATCTTTATAGGATTCGGCACAAAAGGAGAGACTGAGAGGGATGTCAGGGTTAAAAAGCCCACACAATTTGGAAATTTCACTTTTTTTTTTTTTAAGGAGTTAATGTGAAATTAAATACATTTTTCTAGACACTTTTATAGGCTTAAAATGTGTGTGTTTTACATTTTTTATGCAGTGTTCATTATAATTAAATTTGCAATAATATGGTCCAGTGTAGCTACCTAAAGAGTCAGGTTGGTGATTAATAGGGTAAATGTTATAGTATTTGTAGTTATTTATTAAAATTTGTATAAGCTTCTTAAACATGTAGAAAAATGAAGTAATTTTCCATTTAAAATTGAACCTTTCTCTAGAAATGCACACTTTAAAAACATTGTTTCATTCACGATCAGAGTTTACATTTAAAATTTTAAGTAAAGATCCATAAATGTATATATGAACTTTTGTAGCTTAATTTGTATATACTAGTATTACTAAAAAGTACCAGAAAATACATATTTAAATGTTTTACATTTCAGTAGGTCTTGGGAATTCCTAAAATGTATCTTTCTTTAATCTGTGAATTGAAGTGACAATTGTGGAAAATCTCCTCCATTGATATGATTTTTTTTTTCCCATAGAAACTGGATTTTTTTCCCCCCAAATAGTGCTCTGTGTAACAAATACACACTTTAGATGTTACCATGGGAATGTATATTTCTGTTTTAATATTGAAGTGTTAAAGGACATATGTTCTCAGCACTAGTTGAATAATTTATCATAAATTTTGTTGTGTAAAAAAGAGCAGACTTGTTTAAAATGCTACTTGTTTGGGAGCCATTTTATTTACCTGATCGCATCCTATGGTTACTTGGGAAAGTGCTCAGTCAGGGTTTATTTTCTGATTTGGATTCAGACTATACTCCATACTTGGGGCTTTTTATGTCCCTGAATTCAATTTGGAGCTGCTCTAACTCCTCGTCACTTCTCCATTGTGTACAGCCATCAAACTCTGCTCCCTGTTCTTTCCTGAAAGAGGTATTTGGATGGAACATGATATGGGACAACATAGTGGAAAGTGAGCAGAACCCCATTTTATTCCTATAGAACAGCTATTTTTGTTGCTTGGCTGCCTCTTCCTGAAGGAGCAAGATGCAAAACTATGCTGGGCTATTGTTTGATATTAAATCAAACAATTTTAATGTTTTTATATAAAAAAAATACCTAGCTCCTTTTGCAGAGGATGTTTAAAATTATTTAATAGAAAATCTAGTACTGCAGTTTAGTTGACAAATAGGAAATTTGAGCACGGACCTCTCTTCTTGCATCAAGTGTACCTGTTTTTTAGGGCACACGTTTTTATTCTATTGGTTTGGCCATTTATGAAAGTGCATATGATTATTATTTTAATGCCAGTGCTTGTTGGGCATGTTATTGTATAGTTTTTATTTTAGCAAGCATGCACTGTTAACAAATATTATACAGTATAACTGGAAGATTTTTATGTAAAATTCATATTTGTCAGTGGACACACAATTCACAAAAGATAACATTGGCAAACTAATCTCTGCATTGATCCATAAAAGCGTTCAATTTTGACATTCACTTCCAAATGGAAATTGTTAATATATCCATATGTATTCACATATATTTTTCATATGTGTTACAGTTGCCTAAGATATGCAAAAGGCTCAATTACATGGCTCTCATAAGAGTGAGCATTGAGTGAGTGAGCATTCCATGTAGGGTGCTACATAAATATTACATTCCTCCCACAGCAAACCCTTACATGTGATCTCGAAGTATGAGCTGTTCTGCTATGGGTGATTTTTCACGTAAAGTGCTATTATATGGCCCCCGAAAGTGTTACCTACTTGTTATCGTAAGGCTTGCCGTGAGACGTGCAAATACTTACAAGAATAATTAAGATACACTTAAGGAGCTATGAATGTCCCAGTACAAGAAAAAAAAAAGTAGCCTAAAGAAGCATTTTTCAGGACTTTAATAAAATATAATTGAAGCACACACATCCTAAACCACAAAAGAAGCCTTTCTAATCCAACCCTATACGACAATATTAAAGATCAACCACGTAAATCACAATATCAATTTCAAACGCATGTTCACACCGTTAACCTGACATTCATAGTTACATAGTATTTAAGGTTGAAAAAAGACTTTCAGTCCATCAAGTTCAACCTTTTAAGATCTCCTCTGATCTGCAATATGCGTATTAACTATTAATTAATTGGTTGTATAAAAAAAAAATATCAATTCCCTCCTGTTATGAACAGAAGGGCCCACTGGACTATTTGGGGTTCATCAGTTATTATATGTGTGGTTAGAAGGTACTAACAATTTGCTTAACATTTATATCATGGATGTAATAAGTGCATGTGGTGCTGTAATTGACTAACATTGCAAAACTGTATCTGTGTTAGAAATAGGATAGTGGAATTTATATGGCCCTGCGATCAGCCACGTGTGAAGGCTCTGGCTTTATTCATGAAAGGGGTAACTAGTTTTATGGCTCTGTAAGAGGAGAAACAAAAGGTGTAATTAGAAGAAAGTCAGATGCCTCTCTACATCAGGAAATCATGTGGGTGAGGGGGAATAGCAAGCTATTTGCCTAGGAGGATGGGCTAGAACTGGGGACAGTCTTTGGTGTTTTGTGTCATCTTTCTGTTTTTTTTTTTTTATATATATTTGTAACAATAAAGAAGTGGCCAGTCTGACTTTGGACACACTAACCAAAGGTTGTGTCAGAGTCTGCTTGTACTAATCCAAGGTACATGGGTGTGATTCTTAGATCCTAAGAATTGGGGTCTGATGCTGCCTGTCTCTGCGGTAATGATGCTGTCATCTGCAGTGTCTGCTGGTGTCGAGATCTGAACAAAGAGTTGCGACCGTAGAGAGAGAGAGATTTGGGGTGAGCGTGGTCCCCCAAATTGGCCGGTCGTGACACCTCCTGATCCCAGACGCCGGCGACCGAATTTCTTCCTGGATCAATACTGCCTCTCTAATTATCCATGATAACCCTGAATTCCCTTTTTTAATTAGAAATAAATCCAGTCCCCTTTTTTAAAGTTATCTATCGAATCCGCTGTCACCACCTCCTCTGGTAGAGAATTCCACAGATTTACCACCCTTACTGTGAAGAACACTTTTCTTTCTTTAAGGTGGAATCTTTTTACTTCTAACCTCAAGGGATGTCCTTTTGTCAGTTGAAAACCTCTTGGCACAAAAAACCCTCCCTTGACAAATCTTTATACTGAACCTGGATGTATTTATATAAGGTAATCATATCTCCTCTTAGATGCCTTTTTTCTAGAGAAAATAGGTTTAATTTGGTTAGTCTTTCTTCATAACTTAGCCCCTCCATTCCACTTATTAGTTTTGTTGCCCTCCTCTGTACCTTTTCCAGCTCTAAAATGTCCTTTTTATGAAGTGGGGCCCAAAATTGTACTCCATATTCCAAATGAGGGCGTACTAGAGATTTGTGTAGTGGTAGAATTATATTTGCTTCCCTGGCTTCTATACCCTTCATGCTCATATTTTATTTGCCTTTTGCAGCTGCTGCTTGGCTTTGAGCACTGTTACCTAGGTGGTTATCCACAAGCACTCCCAAATCCCTTTCAATATCTGATACACCTAGATTTGCTCCATTAAGATTATAAATTGCATGGCTATTTTTCCTTCCCAGATGCTTAACTTTACCTTTATTTGTATTAAATCTCATCTGCCATTTTAGATGCCCATTCCTCAATTTTATGTAAATCCCTTTGGAGGGAAAGCACATTACTATCTGATTTTAATTACCTTGCACAACTTCGTGTCATCAGCGAAAATGGAGACCCCACACTCCAATCCTACCTCTAAGTCATTAATAAATATGTTAAGAAGGAGATGACCTAATACTGAACCCTGAGGAACCCCAGTTACCACATTAGTCCAATCTGAGTATGTTCCATTTACAACAACCCTTTGCTTCCTGTCTTTTAGCCAGCTCTCAATCCATGAGCAGATATTTACTGCAATTCCTGTATCTCTTAGTTTGCACAATAGTCTCCCATGTGGCACTGTATCAAAAGCCTTTGCAAAATCCAAAAAGACTACATCCTTGATCCAGGTTCCTATTATCCTCCTCATAGAAACTAATTAGATTTTTGACATGACCTATCCCTCATAAATCCATGTTGACTCTTACTTATAATCCTGTTCAAATAGATAGACATATTCTTGTGTATTATCCCTTATTAACCCTTCTAAAGGCTTTCCCACTACAGAAGTGGGGCTCACTGGTCTATAATTCCCCGGATTTGCTCTTGCTCCCTCCTTAAATATAGGCATCACATCAGCTTTTCTCCAGTCATCTGGTAGAGACCCTGTGTAGAGTGAATCTTGAAAAATTAAATATAAGGGTTTAGCTATTACAGAATCCAGTTCCCTTAGTACCCTTTGTATGTATTCCATCAGGACCCGGGGCTTTATTAACATTTTATTTTTTCCAACCTCTTTTGGATTACTTCCTGTGTTAACCAATTATTTAGTAAAGGTAGTGTAGCCCCATTATGTTGCGGTGTCCCAACCACTGGTACCTCCCTTGTGTATACCGAAGAAAAGAACCTATTTAGCTAATTTGCTTTTTCCTGGTCACTAATTATCAGACGGCCTGTGTCACATTGTAGTGTTCCTATAGCTTCCTTCCTCGCCTTCTTCCCATTAATATACTTAAAAAATATTTTAGGGTTAGTCTTACTCTTTTGCAATACATTTTTCATTTTCTATTTTAGCCAGTCTAATCGAGCTTTTGCAAGCCTTGTTGATTTCCTTGTATTCCTGTAAAGCAGTCTGTCACCTCTTGTTTGTATAATTTAAATGCCTGTTTTTTACTCCGTATTTTGATCTTTAAATCATTAAGCCACATTGGATGGGATTTACTCCTTTTTACTTTTATTCACACACAGTATATGCCTATGTGTATGTATATTTAGTAAGGATTTAAATGTTGTCCATTTACATTCAGTATTTTTACCTGACAGTTCTCTGTCCCAGTCTATATACTTTGTATTGCTGCCCTTAGACCATTAAAATCTGCCCCTTAAAAAAAATTTGTATTCATGCTCAAATAAGACACTGTTGTGATCACTGTTTCCCAAAGGTTGCCCTATTCCAACATTTGATACTATATCAATATTATTTGCGATGAGTAAATCTAAGATAGCTTCATTTCTAGTAGGCTCTTGTACAACCTGGGCCAGATAATGATCCCTGAGTGTACTCAAGAACCTGCTCCCCTTAGCTGAACTGCTGGTCTCATTTATCCAGTTTATTTCAGGGTAATTAAAATCTCCCATTATTAGAACTTGCCTGTGCTTAGCTGCATTTCCAATCTGAAACAATAATTGTATTTCTTCACTTTCAGCTATATTTGGGGGTTTATAGTATACTCCTACTAATATTCTTTTGGAATTTGCTGCTCCGCTATTTAACTCTACCCACAAACATTCAGCTTTATCACTAGGTCCACCATAAATATCTTCTCTGACTATAGGCTTAAATTCAGGCTTAATATACAGACAAATCCCTCCTCCTCGTTTACCATTGCCTCTATCTTTCCTAAATAGGTTATAACCATCCAGATTAACAGTCCAGTCATGAGATTCATCCCACCACGTCCGGTAATGCCTATTAAATCCCATTTATAATTAATTGCTAATACTTCTAACTCTTCCATTTTTCCTGGCAAGCTCCTGGCATTAGCAAGCATACACCTTATGTTCTGAGTCTGTAGTTCTGAAGTGCCTGCCACTGTATTTGAATGACTTGGTGTGGTAACTTTTCTTCCTTGCATGGTAATTCAGGTACTCCTTAAACAGGTCTAGGTGGGAGGGCTGGGAGTCTTTGCTTCCCTCCCACAATTGCTGGAGGAAGTGATGCAACTAAGGGTATATCCAGGCAGGAAACTGCTGTTGCTTCTTGTTTCTTCCTGGATGGTGATGGTGATGGCCTAACCGTGGGTGAGATCAAGCGTGTGGGGAAGGGGATTACTATATAGGTAGATAGATTTAAAAAGGGTTGTTGCTCCGTGGGTCTGGGCTGTGTGTTTGTGATACATTTATAGTATTGTGTTGTTGCCTTTTAATAAATACCTTTTTAATGTAGACGAACCTTGTGTAATAAATATATATATATATATATATATATATATATATATATATATATATATATATATATATATATATATATATATATATATTAATTTGGTGATACACCACACTTGGTACTACCTCCCTATCTTCCACTAACTTTGTCATTGGTACCAATATGTACCAAGACCGCTGGTTCATTTCCAGCGCCTCCCAATAATTTGTCAACTGATCCACATCATGACGAACCCGAGCACCCGTGAGACAGCAAACTGTTCGATTTCTGGGATCTGGGTGACAAATCATCCTGTCTACCTTCCTAATAATAGAGTCCCCTACAACCAAAACCTGTGTGTTGCTTGGCCTATTCTGCCCTCCCTCTCCTCCAGTATAGCAGTTCTCCCGGCTATTAGATGGAACGGCTCTGTCTGGCATAGCCATTCCTGAATTGACATCCCCAACAGTTTCACTCAATCTGGCAAATCTGTTGGTGTTTGCTAACTCAGATCTGGCCTGCCTCCTGTTCCCCCTGCTTCCCCTTGTAACTGTAACCCAGCTACCTCCCTGGACATCCTCACTAGCCCCAGCTCCACCCTCCATGCTAGGCCCAGCTAAACTGTGTGCTCTGTGAGCACCAACCCCCTTTCCAGTGGAGCAATATCACAAAGTGCTGCAATTCTCCGCTCCATATCTCCAATTTGAGCTTCCAGAGAGGCAACATGCTCACACCTGTCACAGAGGTATGGACCCTGGATCATCTGTTCCAGTATTGCATACATATGACAGGATGAGTGAGGTTGCCACTGGACTGACTCATAATTATTATTATTGTCTACAAAATTTCAGTGGGAAAAATAAGGAATATAAAATAATATATTTGTATACAGTTTTCCTCCTTTGCACTATAAATCTGCCCTCCCTTTTCTTTGAAGTCCCTCCTTTTTATTTAAACTCCTACACTTTTACTAGAATTGCACTTGATACTGAAAATTCAACTAATGCTAAGTGGTACCTCATTTAATGCAGAGCCCCAGGGGTTAGCAACAACCTGCCAGCCCGACCAAATACGTTTTATAATCTTCCTCAACAAAAATCCTCTTAGCATTAAATGTCAGGAGAATGCTATGTAATAAGTGTACACATCACATTATATTCGTTTCACAAACTGCAGTGTTCATGTGCAATAATAGGAAACCTCAGTGTATTAACTTTTTGAGTGGGAAACACATAGCTATGTTGCAATTTCTTCACTTATGGTTTTTAAATTTCCTGGGCTTGCTATGGGGGGTCTATTGCCTCTGACTCACAACTGCTTCCATAACCCATAGGGACTGTGGAGAGAACTTGCAAGCTATCTCACTTATGTGACAAGTAAGGTCTTACAAGAAATAGTCTGTGGGAGCCATGCGATGGCTAAATAAATTCTAGCATAGCTGTAACTATGTATAAGCTTTGCAGGAGTTCCTACAGTAGCCATGTAATTGTCCTAAGTAAGTACAGGCTCAATAAAACAAGCTGATGTAGTGTAGTATAGCAATAGATTTTCTTCACATTTAGACATAATGGTTTTATTTTGCTCTTCTATATCAGAGTGCTAGCATGATTTTTATTTCAAAGTCTTCCTATGCACACCGATCTCGTCCTTCTCAATATCCCTAGCACTCTCTACATTATGTGCCTTTATTTATATTTTTACATAATTGATACATTTATAAGTTAATTTGTGCTCTACATATAAACCAAGATATAAAAAATGACAGAAATGAGTTACTTAGCCAAGCTTGTAGAATGGTAATTTGTCAAGAACAGAATAAATCTATTTCTGCAAGAAAATCTCCTGTAATGAATTACTATACAGAGTCTGTATTCAAACGTGAAGAATGTGTAGGTACTTGGTTTGAAGAGAGGGGTGGAATTTTTTTTCACGGCAGTATCTTTCATGCTAACGTGACATAAAACGCTCCTCTGGAGGAACATCTCAATCAGTCCCCATGTATTAAAGTTCCCGTTTTTGAAACGAGGCCATTAAGATTCCTAAAATATGTGTATAGATGACATTCAGATGTTCATGAATATTTTGCCAACTCCCGCTCTAGCTGCTGCGTATGTACTATATAATTACAATGCTAGATTGTAAGTCTTTAAACACTATATTCGTTGACGTTTCCCAAAAATAGTCTGTCAGACACGTGGTTTCTCACACCACTTGAATCAAAGCAGATTTGGTAGCTATATCCTGCTTACGAGACAGTTAAACAAATTGGTTGCCCTGTTTTAATCTGGCATTGCTTAAGGCTGTGGAATCGTAATGTTACTGATTTGAGAGGAGGGGGACACTGGATACTTTTTGTTTAAGCCTTTGTAAGGTCTTTCTTTTATCTGGCATTAGAAGGAAGTTGTCCTATGTCATTTAGATTAATTTTAAAGCCAATGAATCGCCATCTTAACAAATGTACATTGTCTGATATTTTGTTGCGCTTTTGAGTGGCTGTTCTTCTGATGAAGACGTAATGGCCTTTCAAATGTGTCTACAATTTAGCAAGTTTATCACAGTTGAGGCCGCTGAACACAGCAATGAAAAGCTCCTCTGATGATCACAAGCCTCCGTCTGTCTGGGAGAGCTTATCTATCTGGGTGGACAGCTTCCATCTGAAGAAGTCTGTACAAATTGGTGTGCGTGTTTGGTTTGTTTCAGTGGTAGCATATGCTAAATTCAATAGTACTACTAAATTAACATCACAAAAGTTCTAGTTACTGCACAAAAGAAAAGTACACCTGTAAATATAGTTATTTTAGAAAAAAAGTGGAAGTGCTAGGTAACTTAGTTGAATGTTTGGTATTATAGCATAAAAACACAAAAAGGTCCTCTTAATAACTCTATTTCATTATCTCATACAATGGAATGTGGGTGCTGGTCCACAAGAACACACCCAGTTGGTATAGAGTACAAAGACTAATGCTTAAAAATCTCTGACTATTACATACTAATAAATTGCCCGTCAAAAATGATAGTATCACTTTTTTTTTCTCTCCCTCCCTCCTGTGTCTTTTTTTTTTCTGTATGACCTTTTTGAATAATTAGACTTGATAGTGGGCAAAAAAGTTTTAAGGGGATAACGTGTGTGTACTTTTTTTTTTTTTTTTAACCTTGATGTTTTCACTTTTGTATGCCCTTAATGTTTTCTATAGAATTAATTTTCTTTACTAGGCTGCTTCTTGCAGTTTCTGTCTCAACAAGGCCTGTACTTGTACAGTAATTAGCTTTGCAAATGCTAATGAGAGTTCTGGCACTTGTAGCTGCCCAACTCAAATTGTACAGATTACAATTTCCTCTGCATTTAAAGTGTTCTCCCATCTTAAAAAGTAAATCTCTGGAAAATAACATTTTGCTTCTAAAACAAATATGTTAGAGGCTGTGTTTAATTTTGAAGAAAAAAAAAATGTAAATGTTGCCCCTTAAAAATTCATGAAACTTTGGGGCAATAGATTTTATTTTTTTTATCTGCACCGATGAATGTATATATTTTCTTGTTATATTCTCCATAAAGTATTTTTTTGGTATGGTCTTTCTCCCTCCCCAAAGCTCCTGAAGAGAAGGAATGCAGAGTTCTGCATTATCCTCTGGGCATACAGATAGATAAAGAGAGTACAGCTTGAGCTTGCATCCAAGAATTTATAATTGCTCTTATTTTACACTACCAACCTTGCCCTTTTTATGCCTGTAAATTAGCACCGTAGCTGTTAAGGGAGATGCAAACTTTTTTTCTTCTTCTTTCAGGTGAAGTCCTGTGTGCCTACAAAATATAGCTGAGGGCTTTTCAAGTTATTGAATTTTCCTTATAACTTGTTTTTAATGGCTGTTTCATAATTTAGGATAAGTTTATTAGCTTTGCAAATTCAAACCTAAAGCCTTATGGAAAAGACCCAGTAACCGTTTCTAAGGAATATGCCATTTGTGCTGAATATTTTATTTTGTAAGTGCTAGTTGCAATTCATCCCTAAATATACTGCCTCTGTCTGTCTGTGGGCTTCTAAATATTTCCTGTATCTAGATCATGTGTCTCTCTATGAATTGACTCCCTTCCTGGCTCCTATAAATATACTGTGGCTCCAAACGAACACATTTATAAAATGAAATGGGACATTGTCGACCAAGAGGACTTGCAACACCGGGGAAAACTATTGAACTACCCATTCACTGTTTACGTCACACTTAATCTAATCTGTACGCTCTTATCGTTTGTAATTATTATTTTTTTTTTATCATTCTCTGTCTCTTTGCCTGTCTTTGCGAGAGACGGAGAGAAACAAACACACATTCCCATGCTCCGATCAATCAAAAACACTCTTCCATGCATGATACATATGTATAAATTGATATTTTATTAGTCCTGTCCTCATCTAACAGGTTACATTTCCTCATCTCACAAAAAGATTCTGCTGCCTGGTATCTGAAGAGATTTAGGGCCACTCAGAATTGGACACAGTTGAGCTGGTGTCTTTAGTGCGCTCATTTCTCTTGTTGATTGCCGCTTCTTTCATTCAAATGACTCTGTAAATGGGAGCAGTTTATCTGTAGCCTTTCCACAGCAGTGCATTTTTTTTTCACTGTAAAAAGACATTGTTCCTTCACAAGAGTTGGTCTGTAGGTCAAAAACAGAAAAAAATACCTTTTTGTGTTTAGGACTCTGCTATGAACCTACTTTTTAAATACACGCACTTGGTTTTTATCGTTTAGAATTTAAAAGATGAGACTGTTTTACTTGTCTTCATTTATTAATCATTTCATTTCAGGTAAAATGGTTGGAACAGCAAGTGGCAAAGAAAAGGAAGAAGAGAGATATATTTACAGAACCAACCGACCCAAAGTTTCCGCAGCAGTGGTATCTCGTAAGTATCTGTGGACTTAGTCACTCTAAAACAGCATCTCTGTGTCAAACCGTTGTATCCCTGCTTATAGGGGATCTTTAGCCTTCTCTATCAGGGATGTGCAGACTGGAAGATAGACTCCCTGGATCTGTGTGAAAGCTTCAACTATGGGGCCTGAACTGATACCAAAATGGAAGGAAGTTTGAGCCACCCATCTATATTGCTAATATAACTAGACCGATGAAAGAGCCAAAAATGTCAGTAGTAAGAGATGAAGCCGAGGAGAGAAGAAATTAGTTTAAGCATAAGGATTCAGTCTAAAGAAAATAATCTAAAAGCTCTTGTTGTGCAGGTGCAGAAGTTGGCACGAGGAGGGGAATACATGGATGTAAAGGTGTCTGAGATACTTTGAGAGATGGGAACGAGGGCCAAGTTTGTTTGATTACCCTTCCTCTGTCATCTGCAAAAAACAAACACTTTCTGCTCATTCTCTCTGGCACCTAAAGGGACATGGAACACAGCTCTTCTTTCTTTTCATGCATTTTTAAAAGCTCATATTTTAAACCTTTCCAAAGTTGTGTTCTGCATCGAAAAATATTAAATTCAGTTTTTTAAACTTCATTGAAATGAAGATGAAATGCACGGAGCATAGGTACAATATAGGTATAGATTTCATTGCCAGACCAGTATGACTCCTACAGCTGTGTTACTGCTCACTGGCCGATGGGAACAAGTATCCGTTAAACATTTTTAATTTTTATATTTTTTTCCTGCTTTGAAAATGTACCACTCTCTTTTTTGATGCTCTCAAATACCCTCTTTCATATGAAGCAAATAAAAAAAAAATGCATTCAATGTCCCTTTTTTCCCTTTCAACATAAATGTGAGGGAAGCCAAACCATGGAAAATGGGAGTTACCTCAGCCATTATATGCCCTGCTATAAAGTATTACTATCACCTTTCATTTTACTGGCCAAGGTGGAGCTTACAAGCCAAAAGTCCTTTTGGTATCATGAACTAAAAAAATTAAAAAATAAACCCAAAATAACACACACATTGTCTTGTCAGCTTTTTGAAATAAAACCGAATACACTTCAAATAGATATGGATTGTATATTTCGTGGATAATGATTCCGGTATAAATTATCTAAATTAAACTTTGATACAGCCATACTTGTTTTTATAAAGCTGTGATCCATTCAGTACCTGCTGTTAGGCCTGTGTTGCATCAGGTGTAACGTGAAGCACTAGGCTGCTGCTGACTGCAGGTTCAATGTATTCCACTGACAGACTGACTTGGTTTACTTAGAATGCAGGTTGGTATAGTTGTGTGTGTATATATTAGCATGATTCAGAACATTTTAGAACAACAATTGGTTTCCCACTTGCAAGCCAAACCTACTTTGTTTTTGTTTTGTTTTTTTAAACCTTCATTTAAATGTTTTGGGGGTTTTATGCTTGTATTTCCTTTATCAAATGCTTGTAAAGATTAACGTGGGTTAGTGGGACAGAAATTAATCTGCAGACCGTTATTTCAACAGCCTGAACGTTGATATATGCAAAGAAGTCTGTTGAAAGGGGAGCGCCTGCCTCCACGATTGCTTGTGTGTGGGTGCTTTTGTATATGAATTATAAATTATTTCAGATTTCATTGCAATTGTATCTTAATTTGTCACTGCTTTGCCAGAGGCAGTTGCCACAGCTGAGTTATATGGTCTGACCTACTAGATCCGACAAAGGAATATAAATATAACTCACAAAGGTTGAACCACACACCCAGCGGGCATCTTATGATTTGCAGCAAAGTCTCAGAACAACTGACTTTGCACTAGTTCTGCCAAAAAATTGCTTATGAGAAAAAATGCTTCTCCCCTCTGAGACAGCAAAGCCATTGAATGCACACTTTTTTTTCTACTTTTTTTTTTCTTTCTTCCATTTAAAATGAATACCTTATCCTTGGTGATTAGTATGCCAACATTGTAAGAGTTCCTAGGAGAACAGAAAACATCTGGCTAGCAGAGAAGTCAGGTTAAATTAGGTTAAAGGAACTGCAAAGGCATATAGAAAACAATTTACAATCTGCAATAAAGAAAAAAATTATCTTAATGCTGCTGATGTGTACTCCTAAGGTAGTCTTGAATTTCCATTCTGCTCGGTGAAGCCTAGTGGAGACCTTGGTAAAGGTGGATACATTGGATCAATAGGTGTCTCCAGCTTTGGCATTCTCTCATATAACCGAAGATTCATCGAATTGTAATGCTTTTGTGTAAAGGTCCCCTTATGGGGGTGTTTTTTTTTTTTGTTGGTTTCTTTTTTCACAACATTGTTCTTTTAACTAGTTCCATACATGTCATCATTGAGCAGTGAAAATTCCTATTCCTTTTTTTGCTCACTGTGCCCAGGGTGATCAGTAATGTCCCATGACTGTAATGTACATATGGGGCAAACCATGGCTGCAATATACATCAGTTTTTCCTTTGTCTCCACCCATAATGGCATGCCAGAACCAAAATGCCAGGCAAGTCTCCACTGCAAATTGATATGTGTCCGCAGATTTATTATCTGTAATGGCACCAATTAGCACAAAGGCTGCACTCTTAGTTGGCATTACACCATAGGTCACATTGTGTGTGTGTGTGTGTCTTTGTCCAACTAGTCTCTGATTGGCCATGTGCGCGAGTGAGCACGGAGAACACATTCACTTGTATTTGTGCAATTTAATAAAATAGCCTTCTTCATTTATTTTTATTTTTTTTTGTTTATAAGAAGTCCAAAGTTTAAAGGATATGTAAATAACCACGTTCTGAGGCAACAAAGAAAATAGATTATATGATGTCAGTATGTTTTTTTTTCTTCTTTTTCTTCAAATAAAGGCATGAGCTTAAAGTGTTTTCAGACATTTTAACTGCTCTTGGAGATTGCCATCTGCCAGCCAATAAGATCAACAGACTTAAGTATGCTCTCTGCACTTCCTGTTTCAATGAAACTTAAATCTGTTTTACATAGAATTATTATTATTATTTTTTTTTTTTTTGCGCATGATGACCCCCTTCAGCAGTAAGACTGTTTAAAATATGAACTCTCCATTCTAAAAGTGAGAGATGATCACACACTGATGATCATGCCACTGTTGATGGATTGTCATTTTCAATGCTGATGGACTGGAGTCCAGGTATTTACTTTATGCCTTTTTAAAAAAAAACATAGAAGATAATTTTGCCCAATATCTATTACTACAAGATCATGTCATACAAGAGTTCCTCCGACATTATTATCATCATTAATATTATTAATAATAATAATAATCACAACATCCTTGGCCAAGGCTTCATGTGATTGCATGTACTACCCATTTTATAATCAAAGGTTTATGTTCTAAAAAGATTTTGTCCATGATCCATACTCAAATCTGTGCTAAAAGTATAGGACTTTAGTGTCAGTTTTCACAGTTAGAAATTATACCTTTCAACATACTGAAGCATATCATACAACCGTCTATACAGACTGTGTAATGAAATAAGTGATCATGTGGATTAATTTTTTGGCTAACAAGGTGGATGTTCCAGGAAGCCCTTAAACTTGAGAACAAAACGCACGATTGCCTCAATCCTTCATTTTAATGCACGACTCTGAGAGGCCTGCAGCATAACAGTATGATTTATGTCCATATGCTATACAGTAATTTTTTATCAATTGTAGTTTTACCTTTCGTGTTAAAAAATTAAATATATTTATTAAATGATTACATTTGTGCTAGACAAGTGATTGCCAAGAACAAGCTCTGTATTCTTTTTGCTCTTATTTGTTGCATATACTTGAATACATGGAGCCTAAACAAGGATCTGTTTTCAGGCTACAGATTATAACTATGAATTCAAACCGGTTTTAGTGGTTTCATTTAATCTGTGTTTACTACTGCTCCTAAAACTCTTATCGACTCAAATTTAGAATTTCTGAAGAAAGACAAAAAACTCACACTGTACAACCTTTATACCCATTTTGAACTTCCCTCAGTGTGATATTTCATATAAGCACAACAAACCATGTATTCTGGCATTTTCCCATTCAATAGAGAGATCTGAGCGTGCACTATGTCTGTTATACGTAATTGACCTAAGCACACATGCCTTAGTACATTCCCCACTATTACCATACCACCCATACCTTGAAATAAGATAACACATAGCTTGGATATTAACAGGCCACCGCTTTATTAAACACTTTAACAATTTATCAGAGGTAGCTGTTCACCCGGCCAAGGAAAGAGCTCCACTCCCAACCCAGAGGCCCAATGGCACCCCATGTCCAAGAGACCTCTGGGAATAACCAAACCGGTTACCTTCCAATCCACTGAGCTCCTACCTCCGGTGATACAGCACCCCTGCCACCCACAAGCCCACCGGGCTCAGCACTGCAAAAAAACTGCACGGCCTGAATAATACCAACTTTTTAAGCATATAATTAAATAGGGAAAGGCACACATTAAGGTGCACCCAATCTTTTAATTAGCATGACTTTGCATCTGCAATTTCCAGATCCCAATGTCTAATAGAACCCCCCCCCCCTCTTTCCATAAAAGGATGCCATAATTTGATTAAATCTACGCCTAGACTTGTCTAAAGGCTTATGATCCAATGCCCCCCCACCTCCATCTCATCCTGGGGGTTACCTAAGCCCATATTATTAACAACCCTGGAAATTATATA
The DNA here is from genome assembly GCA_027410445.1 of Discoglossus pictus. Classification (NCBI taxonomy): domain Eukaryota; kingdom Metazoa; phylum Chordata; class Amphibia; order Anura; family Alytidae; genus Discoglossus; species Discoglossus pictus. The sequence continues at coordinate 190,480,744 of CM050167.1, read as the reverse complement.
TATATATATATATATATATATATATATATATATATATATATATATATAACGTTCCCACAATCCACAATTGCAAAGGCAAACCTGAAAAAACATCATACACTCAATCAATACATGGTAAATAAGAATGTAATACAGTTTACAATCATGTTCTCCACAGTAAGGAAAAGTTGTCACGGCAGTACGCCATACCCAGTCAACTCCCTAGCCTCCACCACCATTGAGGAAATAATGTTGGTTCTGCATCTGCTGCAGGGGCCAATCTTCTGAAGTCTTCCCAATTAAATTGCGATAATGCATCTACTTCGACATTCTTCACCCCTGGTATATGTGATGACTTAACCATTATATTAAATTGCAAGCATTTCAAAACCATTTGCCTTCGCAACCTGACCACAGGAGTCGAAGAAGCCGTTGTTGAATTAACATGGAACCCCCAGTAGTGTAGGCCATTATCACAATGAAACAAAAGGTTCTTATTCTTTAATCTATCTCCCCACAGCAAAATGGCCCCCACTATAGGAAACTGTTCCAAAAAAAGTATGATTTCTCCTCAATCCCTCGGCTTCCCACCAATCTGGCCATGCCTGAGCACACCACTTACCACAAAAATAAATGCCAAAAGCCTTAGAACCTGCTGCATCCGTATACAAATCTAGCACCTCATTATCCACAGGATCTGACCGTATTAATGTCGTCCCATTTAAAATGCTTGAGAAATTCATTCCATATATGCAAATCCGCCTGCTGTTATTCTTATGTGGTGATGTGCCTGTGTCAAACCTGCTGTGGCCAAAGACAGACGCCTGGAAAATATCCTACCCACTGGAATAACCCTACATGCGAAGTTGAGTTTGCCTATCAACGACTGCATTACCCTCAATTTTACTTTTTTTTAGCTGTCTTAACCGTCAACACAGTCTTTTTTTAAATCCTCAACCTTGTCCCCTGGCAACCTACACTCGAAAGAAACAGAGTCAAGCTGAATTTGCAAAAAACTCAAGGAAGTACAAGGACCCTCAGATTTTTCCTCTGCTATTGGGATACCAAAGCTGCCATACTGAGAAAAGTCTGTTGTAAAACCTGACAGACTGCCGTGCCAGCTGCCCCCACAAATATAAAGTCATCTAAGTAGTGAGCCACAGAGTAAAGGCCTGCCTGCTTTGTTACCATCCAATGTAAGAAAGTGTTAAACTTTTCAAAATATGTGCATGAAATAGAACACTCCGTGGGCAAACAGTAAATGAGATTCTGGGTGAACTGGCAACCAGCTCAATGCAGACTTTATGTCCACCTTAGTTAACAACGCCCCTTTACCTGCCAACTTTAGTGCCTGTTTTTAAAAGAAGTATAATGCAGAGAAAATAGCTCTTTATCTATTCCATCATTTACGGAGGACCCAGTAGGGTAAGACCAGTAATATGAGCCTAAAATGACCTTAGCATTGTTTCAAAGGGTCCTGCCATCCTCCATTTTTCCACCTCGAATCATATTACCATACTGTTTAGGCAACCCTCCATCTTTTTTTAGTAAAACTGGGCTCCTCCCCTTTTGCAGGTGCCTCTCCTTACTTCTGGGATGCAAATTCCCACATTCAAAAAAAATTGTGCCTAAACTTGCACAAAAACCTTCATTAAAAGCGAAACAAACACCCCCTTTTTTCCCTTGACCCGAAGGAAACTGTTTTGTTTCTAAACCTGTATTAGGGCGCAGAGGGGTCACTATTTTTAACCATGCCCCCATATCCCGAACATCGCACTGCATGTCAGGCCTTACCGCTAACTTCTGCCTAAACGTCTCATCATAGGCCCACCAAGCTAAACCCCCATGTGTCCGATGAATACCCTCAATTTCATTGAGGTAACAAAATAAAGGCGAACAATATTCTGGCTTTCTCTCCCCCACTAAATTGTCAAATATAACATAAGCCTGTAACCAGTTACAAAAAGTTTTAGGGATTTTTTTTTTCTATATCTCTTCCTCCACTCCTCCTCCTCTGTATCTTCTTTTCATCCTGCCTAATTTCAATCAAATTATCCAAAGGGAGCCGCGAGAATAACTCTCTAAACTCCTGATTCCAAATTTTCTCTTTTACCTCCTTGGAAAAATGCTCCCCTATGGGCCCAATAGAGCACATTGCTGACTTTTTTTTCCATTACTGTATCAGCAACCTTAATCCAGACTCCCCCCTCACCTTCCTTGGAATTAACCTTGCCTGATGCAATCCCATCCTCTATAGAACCTACCTCCACCTCCTGGAACTACTGGACTATGGAGCTGGCTCCCTTTAGCGCCCCCTATCGCCTTTTTTCCAACCCATGCTACTTCAGGGTCAATACTGTGTGTACCATCAAAACCCGCCAACCAATCCTTTAACACGTCCACTAAACCCTGAACTGTTACCTGCTCAGTATTTCTAACAGTACCTAGTGCGTTATCCACAGACAGGAGGCAAAGTGGTGAGTCCAGACATGACGAAGGGGCTGTCTGGCCGGACACTGCAGGGTCTCTACTCAGATCTCTGCTGCGGCCCTTATCTTGACAAACAGGAGGGCGTGGATCAATCACGTTTGACATCCTTTCTCTCAGATCTTGACTGGTGTACCCTCCTTTCGTCCCTGGAAGGCAGTTCTCTCTCCTGCATTCTGTCTCTCCTGAAATTGGAAGATCTCCCTTCCATTCTCCTTCCCCCTCTCCTATGCTCACCACGGCATGTAGATCTAGCCGGTGACCCACGACCCGAACGTGGACTCCATCTTGGTGATGCATAGTATCTGCCCCTGCAACGCGGGATGCAGACCGCCGCCTCCTGCTTCCTCTGGACGGTGACCTCCTGTAATAAAGGGGTAAGGACCATAGGCACAACGATCCTTGTGATTTCTATGAGTAACATCCAAAGGCGTCGCCCTCGATATCCTGTGCTCTGCCATGAAAACTCTGCGACCAACACCTGCTCATCACCGGTGCATCCTGAAAATCATTTACAGATCGTACATTCCGGTCCAACGGGCCTTCATCTAGGTCAATAAATGCAGAAACATAACAAAGCACAGTAGCCAACTCTCCTCGTATTATTGCTTCCATAATTCTGTACAAGATCCTCTGCTTCCTCACGATTCCAGTGTACATCCTTATTCTGCTCCATGTTCTTCCTGCTCCCTAAAGCACTGCACCACCTCCTCCAAGCTGTGATCTTCCTACTTCTTGTTGCTGACTGTGCCCAGCAACTGCCACTTCAGCCTGGACAGGCTCATCATCCTGCACATTAGCTATTCTTATCTCCTCCAACCATGTTTGCAGCTACTCCTGCCAATTGAAAGCCACGTGGCCCCGCAGTTGGGCTATTGGTAAATTCAAGATGGGTGAAGCCATTTTGAGATAATTGCCCCTGCTGTCAACTGTCAGTGAAAATTGCGGGAAACTTGCTCCCTATATCGCCTCCTATACCCCACTTTTTGTTACCTCTCCACCAATCACTGCCCTGCACTGTGCCTGGTCAAATGCCCTTCCACCTATGCTGTCTCCAGGGCACCCTGATAAATTACATATTTTTTGTCATATAAATGCTTTTTTGTGTATACTGGATGTTTATTGGTTATTTGCTCTGATAGGTTGTCCTAATATGGCTCTTCATAGAAGTCTGCAGGCCAATTATGTACCGTATTAATCGGCATATAACACGCACTTTTTCTCCCTGAAAATAGGGGCAAATGATATGTTCGTGTTATACGCCGATATAATGTTAAGGACTGTGTCTCTTTCACACCCCCCCTCCTCATTCTAACCCCCCCCCCCCCCCCCCCTCATTCTAAACCTCCCTAAATACCTTTCCCCTCACTTACCTGCTTCTGCTCCGGCCTCCGCTCCTTCTTGACCCGGCGCGCATGTGAAGTCACATGCGCGCCGGGTCAAGCTGGAGCGGAGGCCGGGGCAGAAGCAGGCAAGTGAGGGGAAAGGGAGAGGGGGAGGTATTTAGGGGGGTTGAGGGAGGTTGCGGATGAGGAGGGAGGTTGCGGAGGAGCAGCGATTTCTGAGTAACCTTTTTTGTAAAAACATATAAAATCCAAGTTTCTTTGTTAAAACAGTTGCTTTTACTGTCATTTTACACTATTTACCTTATAAGTGTTAATAATAATAATATTAATAAAAAAAAAAAAGTTCTGAGCTACCCTTATTTTGCTTCAAAGTTCTTTATTTGAAATGTAAGTTTTTTTTTTTCCCCCTGAAATTTCCTTCTTAAAATGAGGTGCGTGTTATACGCCGATAAATATGGTAACATTACTGTGTGCATCATTGGGGTGATTGTTCTGTGGACATATCTTGCTCTTTCAACTGGTTAAGCTGTACAATTCCTTGTCTTGAAACATTACTACTCTACCAGTGTGTTGAAGAAACAGGATTGAAAATGACTCCTTGTTTTTTTGGGTTTTTTTTTCAGTATGATGGGAACAGGCACGACCTGCACGTGAAAGAAGCTTGGGAGCAGGGCTACACCGGCAAAGGCATTGTGGTTTCTATCCTGGATGATGGAATAGAGAAGAACCACCCTGATCTACAAGGAAACTATGTGAGTTGTGTGTTATCACTGACTTGGCATATCACTGTTCAGATTAGTGATGATCTAAAGTGCCACTGCCCATGTGCTGCTATTTTGTCCTATGACCAGGCAATCTTTATTCTTGTGATTTTTTTTTTTTTTTTGTGTGTGACAATAATGTAAGTTAGACATTTTCAGCCATTGTATTTAATGAGTTCTTTTGAACAGGGCACCTCCCAAACTATGCCAGTTCCTTGTTCTCTTGCCAGTTTTTTTCTAACGTTCTCCAAAGTGCCACAAACACTTCACTAGGAAAATCCAGTATTATCAAATGAGGCTGTCACTTCCTCCTTACCTGTGACAACTGGCTGCCATATTTATTTTCTAAGAGGAACCTAAAACTAGCAGGTACACAATCGCTCATGGTCACTTAAAGTGGGGTACAATATAAAAGCTTATGTTATTATCTGTAAAAAGAAAGGGTTTCCTCTCCCCATAGCATTTTCTTGCTAACTTTCTACTTTTATTTTTGTTTAGCGTCCTCAATGTTGCATATTTACACCATGCTCCTATTTTTTTAAGAATTTTAGAAATGTGGGATCCTTGGGAAATGAAGCTAAAATAAACTTGCTGTTTGCTATTACTTAGCTGGATTTTCTTTGTAGTCTTACTTTTTACAACCCTACAAGGCCGATAATCTGATTCTTCGTGATTCTCATATCCAGGGCCCTGAGACAGGTTAGAATTTCAGTTGGCAGTCTCTTATTGTCTGATTTATATTCATAGTGTTAAACTGAAATCCTGGCCTGTCTGGTGGTCCTTGAGGAGAGGTGTGGGCATCAATGTAATGGAGAAGGATTCCTCACATTAATGTGGCTCTTCAGCATTGCATATCGTAGATAATAATTAAAGGCTTTACTTAAGTTTCTAATCCCTTCTTTGAGTTGTGGCTCATTGAAGAGCGCATACTGTAAATATGAATTGGCTGTGCCCTTTTAAACAGATCGTTAAAGTACTCCATCATACAGAGCTGCAGGGAAGTTAAAAACCGGATACATGCAGAAGTGTTTAAACTGAATAGGCTTCTTTTCCCGGCTCATACTGTGAAATAGTTTTTATTGTTGCTTTGACCTATACTAGTAAATAGACATTTGCAAGGCATTTTATTGTAATTTATTTTCTCGGCATGTGTATTTAATGAACAGCTCAATAATGCATGGCTAGGCATTCATCTGCTCCGTGGGAAAAAAAAAGGATTGATTATTGATCTCCGCTGCCACGGACAACTCTGGAGATGCACTTGCCGCAGTGCACTTGAAATTTATTAAGAAGCAGCCATTAAGTTGATGAAAAACTGAATGCAGTTGGATAACTTCATTCTTTTATACCCATCTGCAGCAAAATAAATTAACTGTATAGAGCAGATAAGGGGAAGTGATATGTGTGCATGTCACATTAATGGATTGTACCTCCTATTGTTTCTTTATTCAGGACCCAGCAGCCAGTTACGATGTCAATGACCAGGATCCAGATCCACAGCCCCGATACACTCAGATGAATGATAACAGGTGGGCACTTCTATACTAAAACATCTCCGCTAGCAAATGTGCAGTAGTAATCCAGCCATAAAAAATAACTTGAGCTTTTAAAGTTTTGTGACAGGTTTTGATATTATTTTTATTGGATCAGCAGGCATATCTGTTACCGCGAGGACTTGAAAGCCTGTGCAGGGCTGCAAGTTATAGTTTCTATGATGATGTATATGTCTGGGCCAGAGTAAATAGAAAGGGTAGACAGACCGGCACATACACAACTCCAATTACACTGCAGAGCCGACGTAGCGCCTCGTTCAATTGCGATTTGGCTAATTGAATAGGGCTCTATATAAGCACAGAGCATATTTTCTTTTTCAGAAGTTTTTAGTTAGTGAAGACCTTGCTTTTGGATATACGTTCACTAACTAAAAACTTCTGCAAAAGAAATATGCTCTGTGCTTTTATATATATATATATATATATATATATATATATATATATATATATATATATTTAAAACAGGCAAAATGTATTGGAGGGTAAAACCAAAATATTTTATGTAATTCTTTGAGAGGCATTTTTTTTAAGTGTTTGTTTATCCTTGTTTTGTTTTTTTTGAGGGAAGGGGGATGGCCGTGGTACGGTTAAGTTTACTAGTAGAGCATGTTGAATGGCTTGGGAAATTCCACATATAAGAGTCTCTGTGTACATGCTTAATAGATTAGCAGAATAGGAGGAACTCAACATGCCAGTTTCCTGGGAATGGATGGTTTCAATATAAGCTTATTTTGTAAGAATTATAATAAACGGGATATAAAATGCAGTCTATTAAGGTTTTGCTAGTTGACCTTCTGCTGGAAACTTACCTTTAAACAATAAGTCTGCCAGCTTCTCTGGCTATTTAGATCTCCATTCCTGTCATTTCTGTCTACTGTATGATTACTGCCTCATCCCTTTTTTTTACAACTGAGCAGTAAGATCTTGGCTGGTGTCTCAGTTGTGGAGGAGGAGTGGCAAATGCAGAAAGCGCAAAAGCAGAAAGCACCCTCCGTTTCCTAATAAACACAGCATAGCAAGCTACTATGTACACATGCATACATATAAACACACAGCTATACCATGTAGGGTTAGACTAATTGAGGTCCACTGGAGAGGGAACTGGCAGCCCACTCCAGTATCTTTGCCAAGAAAATCTTATGGATAAGCACAACCAGACATAGGACATGCCTGGTATTCTGCTGCCCAAACAGTCGTAGAGAGTTGGACAGGACTGACTAAACAAATATATAATAACTTTTTTTCTGAAACCTTTTTTTTTAAATAACTTGATAAAAAATAAGAAAAACATTCACACATATATTCCTTATTTAAATAGCCCGGGTAAGGTGCATCTAACAATTTGACCAGTATTTTGCGTTGTGATAGTAAGTCACTTTATTTTGTTTACTTGGCTAGTTTTCCTTCAGACGGGTAGTAATTAAACACCGGAAGCACAGATTTGTTGGTAGAACAGATTTCCAAGGCTTCTTCTGAGGAGTCACAACATAAGAAGAGTAAACAATCCCATCCTATCCCTATATACACAAGACAACTCAATTTTTCATACAAAAAAAATTATGCTTAAAAAAATAAATGCTAGAATATTTGGTACTGCTATGTGAATTACTTTTTTAACGTGAATTGAAGCTTGCGCATGAACAATCCGCTTGATACATTTCCACATAGTATACAGGGCCATCGTATCTGTGCTTTGGCACATTGAGAACCGAAAAATGACCTAATTGGCTGTTTTGTATTTTCTCTCCCTAAACCTTGCAATTCTATTCAGTCCTTTTTTAAAACCAGTTCTCCTGGCTAATTACACTGAATAGCTTTGTGTACTGTGACTAACCTCAAAAAACATACAGACCCACATTTACTAAGCTGTTCAATAGCAGTCCAGCTTTTTATAGGAATGTAATATGTGTCTGCAATTAGGCAAATGGCATGTATGCATGGTTAAGACTGGACATTTCTTACTCAGGGAAACTGCACTTGTGCATCTTCGTGAAGATGCTCTATTATTCATATCTCTCCATCTCCAAGGTACTTTCTTTTGTCTATATTTACCTCTCACCTTGTTTTCCATTGAGAGACTTACAATTATATTGGCTGCGAGCAGGAGGAAATTAATCATCTATTCACGACCAGTGTGTTTGTGCTGTGCCAGTCTGTTAACGACTACAGAGAATTGAACTCCTCCTGATGCCAGTTAACCTCATTTTTAAGCATCCATTTTATTTTCATCCAGACTGTACAGGAGAAAAAGACAAAACAGATTTCATTGCCAGTGTCCTTTCTTTACACCCATCTACTGTCATTCAACGTTCAATTGCTTTTTTTCTTTTGTCTTCTCAAATGTTGGATGCATTCTCTTTAGTTTATCAGCCTCTTCAGTACAGTGAATGGGGTCCATGGGAATAGTTTTTAGAGTGGCTGAATTAAAGCCGCTGATTGTTTCTTCTGTATATTTCATAACTACTTTTTAAGTAGCAGACTAAACAATTATTTTCTTTCAAAAAATAAAAAGGAAACCTAATTATAATCAGATGTAAACGTTTGTATGCCGAGATCTGGGGGACACCTGTTTGTATTTTCATTTTTATGTGCTGTGCATGTTAACTTAAGAACAAAGCCTTTATTCTGAAGTCCAGCCGTAGTAAAGCAGACAACAGCCCCATATATCCTAGGTAGTAACAGGTAGAAAAAGACATAAAAGAACATGAAACAAACAAATGTAGTAATTTCCATTCAAATTAGCATACTTTAAACATTGAGAGAGATAATTAAGTTTTCATGCCAACAAAAAAAAAAAAGTCTGACAAGCCCTAACCCAATCTGTTATATGAAACAAAGTGCAAGAAAGCCTTGTAAAAAATTGCGGTTTTCTTTGTTTTGTTTTATTACTAAAAGAATTATAGTAAAAAGTACAATCTCTGACTTCATGAACACTACAGTTTGGGGAAATCGAACTCTTTCTATGTAGCCTTTTCTTTATTTAGTGTAAATTCTCTGAACCTTAAATCCTTCATTTTCCCTGTTCTATAGGGGCCATCAATTTCCTTTTTGTAGATGCATTTTTTATGTGTTACAGCTGTATGTTTCTTAGTTTTGGACCATATATAAAAATTGTCCCATTAAAATGAACTGTGATTTTTTTTAGATAAATTAAACTAATGAGATCAAGACCTGCATGTAACTATTGTATTATAAGAGTTTAATAGGTTATAAAGAAAAATATTTAGTGGGATGTGTGAGCACTCACTGGCTCAAACGCGTGTAAACGAATTAATATTGTCTTATAGGACCTTCTTCAATTAAAACATAACCTTTTATTGTAAAGCAATAAAAAGCATAGTTGAGATGTATTGACTTTCTTCCACCATCAGACACTAGTGTCTATGTTTTCATATATGACGAAGGTTCTATAAGACAATATTAATTGTGAGTGCTCACAAATCCCAATAAATATTTGTCTTTATTATATCATGTGTTATATTGTAAGAGTAGCGCCAAGTACTTTAACTGGCCACTAAGATACAGAGACCTAGTGCAGGCTATTTCTTGATAGGATATATGCTGTTTAATGCTTACCAGAGAATAATTTAAACATGTCCGTTATTCCAGCCTGATAAGGGTGTAACTTTTTATGGTTTGGGGTGTTTTTGTTTTGGAATGAAAACATGATCTTTTAAACTAACATTTTGCAGCATATATAAAATTACTGTTCTGTGTTTTTCACAGTTTTTATATAGAAACTTTTTTTTGAGCCATTTTTATCAATTTACCCTCAATGCCACACTTCATCCTGATGGACTGTGCAAAAAAAAAAAAAAAGGGAAACTGAAGGAGGCTGGATGAGACCAAATTGACTTTTTTTTTTTCTTCTTCTTTATATAAGATGTTTTTTTTTTGTTTGTTTTAAACCTATTTAGCTATTTAAAGCATGTATGTTTTGGCCAGAGGGAGACTACCAAATGCTTTCTATTTTTTCCGCTGCTGTTGATACATGCCTTACAGATTGCTATCCTATGGGACCTAAAACCTATTTGCACATTTTGATTTCTAATTAGCTTGGACTGGAGATAATGTGGCATTGGTTTGAAGGTACAAAACACCTGGTGAGATGGAGATTGGATCATAGATTTGCTGGAGATCTGTTTAATGAACTGTTGAAAAGGAGCCATGTTTTGTAGAAGGAGAATATACTTGTCCAGGAGGTATATCATTGTTCTATTCACATGAAACATCATTTTACATTCTCCATGCAAATTGGAAAAAAAAGTTTTTATTGGTTTTTGATTCTGTTTTAGCAACTTGTCATGCCAGCCTGCCTCTGATCTGCTCTGTGTGACATTACTGGATAGAATATAAATATGGCAGAATTTGCATTTCTAAAACCATTATTTCAGGGTATGAAGAAGTAATAGGGATATGGTCTAAACCTTATGGTGGTGAAGCTATAAAACTTTTTTGAAGTGATTTTCACTGCTTTACAATAGTTTTTAAATCCTACAGTATTGGCTGGGAGAAAGTAATTTGAAAGGGACTGAACAAACCATCAAATACAAGCTCCTTCTGAATTTGTATATACTTTCATTACTTTAATAATACATTTCAGCTTTACGTCCCTTTTGGTTTCTCCTGCTGTACTAAGTGCAAAGGAAAAT
>CM050167.1:190172466-190467466 GCA_027410445.1 Discoglossus pictus | reverse complement strand
CAAATATATTACAGGCTATCTATGTATGGTACAAGCAAGCTTAAGAGACTGTCACTTAATGGAGCAAAAAGGGCGATCCAAGCCCTGAAAAGCAAGATCGATGACGATTGGCTGATCTCCCTTGATACACTAACTAAATGGAGAATAACAGTCCACTTTGTGGGAAAGAAATGTACAGTTACTCACACTTTTTTTTTTATTTTTTTATAAATACGCTCAATGTAAAATCCCAACAAAATACATAAATAGGAAGTTAGCCTAAGAAATATACATAGCCTGCCACTTGTATTTTAAAATTGCATTTTATTGCAAAGCTTGTGGTCTTTGAACATAAGCTTTTAAACGTACACTCTCTTCATGAAAATATATTTATCAAAAAATATAAATTTAGATCCCCTTGTTAACACTTTTTTTTTTTTATTATTTTGTTTATAGACATGGCACAAGATGTGCAGGAGAAGTGGCAGCGGTGGCAAATAATGGGATTTGCGGAGTTGGAATAGCATATAATGCAAAAATTGGAGGTAAGCATATCAATTAAAGATTTGTTTTTAGTACATACCAGATAACGCAGATATAAAAACTAACATCTGACTAATCCTATTTCAGGTAGTTCTCATGTATTCTGTAAGGATTTGGTATGTGTGTACTCAGGCAAACAAAGTAAAGAACATCGCATTCCATAGCATTGACTGCTGTTTGCTTTATATGTTGAGAAGTACTGGCTAATTTTATTCTTGGTTTTGCATATTGTATAAACTAATAAAATCCGAGTCCTAGATGGGTTTAATACAAATTAACATGAAGTATCACTCTTCTCACCCGCTCTGATGCCCTGGTCGTTCTTATAAACTAGAGCTCTTACAATTGTCTGTAATTGGGCTTTTTGATAATTTGATCTTCAGAAACCTAAAATAAATTTCTTGTATATTTCATGCACTATAATTGTACAGGAATTTTAACACCAGTCTAATAATACTGTTGTGGTTTTAAAGTGTTTATAGTACCACTTTAGCAAAAACGTAGTAACATTTTTTTGAAGATAGATGAGTGAAGTGCCTTTTATACAATTAGCAAATATATATACAATGCTATGTCCACTTTGTATCCTGTGGACAGGAGTGCGGATGCTGGACGGAGAAGTCACAGATGCAGTAGAAGCAAGGTCCCTTGGACTTAATCTTGACCACATCCATATATACAGTGCCAGCTGGGGTCCTGAAGATGATGGGAAGACAGTGGATGGACCCGCACATTTGGCAGAAGGGGCTTTCTTTAGAGGAGTCAACCAGGTAGATGTGAAGGAGGAGCCATCAGAGCAAAAAAATGCATGTGAGACAAAGTGACTGACTGAGTAATAAATCCTGAGAGATCCTGACTTTATGGGAGTTAAATCCAATTTCTATTGGCATTACAATGCAGACTTCAGAATTTAGAAGGTCTTGCTTTTATCTTGCTGGTTTATTACCATATAATTGTTTACAATCCCATTATTTAATATTCAGTCATTGGAGTCGTGTCAATGGAACCATATTAGGCCTTCTACTTGTACAAGATTGTAATGTGGGGAATGCATAGGGTTTTGTTTTTTCTTCGGTTATTGTTCTTTCTGTTGTGTACGACGAATACGTAATGTGTCCTGAAAACCTTTTTACATACTATAATACAGTTAGATGTTAAGGCACACTTTATATAACATAATTGTATTGTCTTTTTTAATTATTTTATATTCCATGTCATCATGGAGCCATAATCAGTGTTCATGTAAACTTATGAAATAAACATAATTTTATAACTAGCATTTGTTTGTTTTTTAGACTGTATAACACTGTTTAATCTTTTTTTGTAAAAACTATATTTTATTTATTTATATATATATATATATATATATATATATATATATATATATATATATATATATAATCGATTTATTTTTTTTGTTTGATTTTTCTACATCATATTAACAATATACTTTAATGGACTTTTACTAAAGGGTCGAGGAGGCTTGGGCTCTATATATGTATGGGCCTCAGGTAATGGGGGAAAAGAGCATGACAGCTGTAACTGTGACGGATACACCAACAGCATCTATACCCTGTCCATCAGCAGCACCACCCAGTTGGGCAATGTCCCGTGGTACAGTGAGGCCTGCTCGTCCACACTGGCAACAACTTACAGCAGCGGCAATCAGAATGAGAAGCAAATAGTAAGTCCTGCTTAGATATTTCTCTCCAAAATATAGTAGAAAACTCTTACACCTTTGTAAGTATATAGGTATATATAGACATAAGCTGCACTTTATAATTGCACAAAATTCTGTTCAAAACTGATTTAGGGCCAGTGAAGTTTGCTAGGAAGGTGTGTTTTGGGAAAATAATAATTTATATATATATATATATGTGTATACCCTGTGACCCATATTCTGTACATCCGCAGATCCCTTACACTTTGTCCATATGGGTCACGGATTACTGTACTCTCCTTCATTGTAGATGCTACCTACTTTATTTTATGTTAATTTGAATCCTCTGCAGTATCTGAGCCTGGACTGCATCCCCCTCAAAGCTGCCAATTGCACGCCCCTGTACAGTGCACTAGAAACCTTTCTGTATATGGTATGAACAAACTGTTTTTGTTTGCACTGGCTTCATCCCAGGGGTTTTCGGGAAGAGGTCAGGGTGCTTTTGCCTGATCATGTGTTTGAACTTTGCAAGTAACTGATTTAGAAAGAACTGGTTTGGAAACTTGTGAGTGCACAAGCCGGAAGTGTTAGATCTCAGGGATTGTGCTTACTTTGGGAATGTACAGAAAGCTAAATGGAAGACCTTGGCCCTATGTGGTCCTATCTGTCTAAATACTACTGCGATCATTAGAAGGGTTATCCTGAATCCATAATAAGGACGACTATGAGTTTCCTTGTCTTCTACCATTTATCTGATTTTGACGTGAGAATTTTTTTTCCATATTCTGCGACCCTTCAGCCTCAGATGATAACCTCTTATTTTCTGTAATCTGCTTTCCTTCTATATGTTATCTTGTTCAGAATGGCATACTTTATCTGTTTAATCTTACTTTGATTTAATGTCCATTATTATTTGTCCTGTTCTATTTAATGATATACCATAGTGTGTGGTCTACAATGTATTCATATACTAGCATTTTACACTTTCCTTAAAATCCTTGAAATAAATGTGCTGAAACAAAAAGGTTTCAAGCTGTAAATGGTTTTTGGTAGACTAGGGTTGGGTTTGGTTTGGTTTTTTCCACCTAGGTTGTAGAAAAGCTACAAATGAAGGCAGCTATAATATGTTTAGGAGATGGCTATCATTACACAGTCTGGTCACATAATAAAAATGTATAAGTTCTTAAAATGTATAGAAGCCAGAAAGTACCCATGTAACACAATTTTTTTCTCTCTAACATTTTAAAGGGCTTTTGCAAATGCAAGATTTTTAATTCAATGTAATGTGAGCTGCAGTACATCTGTTATTGGTTTTGGCTGCAACAATGATAAAAGCACTTGTGCATCTAAACATGCAACCCTTAGCAGCAAACTGTTCTTCTTAGAGAACCCCCTTATTGCTACAATATATAAGTATTCAGTCTACTAAAACTGGACATTGCACAATAAGATGTCTACTATTCTCAAATTCCCCAGTTTTTTCTTCAGTGGCACATCAATTCAGTGACTACATTATGTACAGAGTGCAATGTTCTGACCTGCATGATGATGGCTTTTTTAACAAGTTGTTTTGTATTTTCCGTTAAGGAGGGCATTTTTGTTTGCCTGTCTTTAATTTGCAAAGTGGTTGTCTGACCTCCATGTGTTCTTCCATCAGGTAACAACCGATCTGAGGCAGAAATGCACAGAGTCTCACACCGGAACATCCGCGTCAGCACCTCTCGCTGCAGGAATTATTGCTCTCGCTCTTGAAGCAAAGTATGCATTGTGTGCTTTAAACTTTTATATTTTTATGTAAGATGCATAACCCCTTGGCTATTGTACTAAGCTGAGGGCAAACTCATTTGGAATAGTTTTTCATTTTGTGGAGACAAACAACATTCCAGTGCTAAAAGCTTTGTTTTCTTGGTTCTATTAAAATCCGTACAAAGCATCTGAATCTCATCAATTGTCCAAAAATACTAACCACATACATAGACCATTTTGCTATCGGGGGCCTTGTAGCAAAAGGGTGGAGAAAATTAAAATGGCACTGATGGCAAACAGAAGTGATTGACCTGGGTTGCATGGCAGATAAATCCTGAAACTCTTCTTGGCATATACCCAGGACAATCTTTTGAATGTATGTTTTGCTTTAGATAGGGGTTTCCGCATACACTACACTGTATAGGGGTAGCATAATGTTATTAATTCTTGCCTATCCCCTCTGTAATCCATAAATCAAAAAGTCACTTTACAGTTCAACTTCAAATCGCCTTACATTGAAATATACTTCTCTCTTCTGGGTGTTCTTGATTTGTTATGCATCTTAAAGCTTGCATTCTTCTCTTATGTGTCCTTGTGTTTCTTCCCCCTTTTTTATAGTAATAACCTCACATGGAGGGATATGCAACATCTTGTAGTACGAACATCAAACCCATCTCACCTGAATGCTAATGACTGGATCACCAATGGTGTTGGTCGCAAAGGTAAGTCTTAGCAGAAAGTTCTCAAGACTTTCTACAGTGGCCTCCTACATACTTTGGTCACTATTTACTGTGCATTAGGCTTTCTTTGGGCTGTTTTGTCCTGTACTAGAATTTGTCTTTTGGTCAGGATATATTCTGTATTAAATTCCTGAAAGTCCTTATAGCTTGACGGATTTGGTTCTGTTTATTTAATTGGAGAAGTGGTTCTGCAGACCAGAAATGTAAATGCTGCTTTCGTAATGATGCAAACAATTTTAACTTTTATATAGGAGAGCTGATAGAATATCTCTTTTGTATTCCCAAGTACACTCTGTAAAACGAAGATTATCTCCAACTATAGGATGCAAAGTGTTAGCTTAGATTGCAACACTGTACACAACATGTCGTGTGTGTGTTTAGGAAAGTGCAGTACTGTCTGTAAATATTGCAGAGCGCTTCGGGGGGAAAAAGGCCTGTTTTGTTTATCTACACAAACATTGTCCTGTGGCCCATAGCAACCTCTGATAGTGCCCAACCAGTCCTGTGTACACTGGGCAAATAGTTGAGCGCTTATTGATGTAGATATATAAACTTTTGAAATGCTTCCAAGAACAGAACTGCTTTCCTGCTTCGGGTCTAAATAAACAACCTCACATAATCCCTTCTTCCTCTCATTCATGGGGCAGTGATTAAAATATTTCTAAATCTTTGGGATATTCTATCCATAGGAGCTGTACAGTTTGCAAGGAGAATATCCAGACTAGCAAAAAATGCTTTAAAAGTCTTAACCTTGTCTCATGTTTTCTAATGTCTTTTGAGATCGAAGAAGTTTGTGACTCTCCATGATGAGGAAACTTTTTTTTTTTTTTATAACCTGCAGTTAGGTTTATTATTTTGGAATATAATCTTATGCATTCATTATTTTTAGTTTTTTGGCCCATTCTCTTCTCTTCTTTTACGGACAAATTTGAAAGCACATCATGGTAGTTGACAGGACAGAAGAGCTGGAATGATAGATGCCTTCAGATACATTAAAGGATTAATTAAGAGTTCAGAAGGAAAGTATCTTTCTGAAGAGGGGGGCGGGGGGAAGGAATAAGAGGTCATACTGTGAAGGTTGACCAATTTACAATTATTATGCAAAATTATTACTTCACAGAAAGGGTGGTAGAGAAATGCCTATCGCAGGAAGTGTAAAAAAACAAGCATGGCTAGGAAACACATAAAACTGTCCAGAGAGATTAAAAGAGCTTGTATGGGCAAATTTTTTTTTTTTTTTTTTTTTTTTTTTAGCAAGGTAGAAAACAAAAACAACCTTTACATTTTATTACCGATTTTTTTTTATGACATTTGTTTATACCATCATGATCATCTTCATTCTGGTCTTCTATTGCATCACCTAACCAGGAGTAGGTTTCTTTTCAAGTAGGTGTTAGCAGTTCATCGTGTGGAAGTAAGCAGATTTCAGCATACAAGGATATGTGCTGTTTTATACCACACAATTTACTGCAAATACTCATTCCTACTTAAATGGCAGATAAGCAAAGTCAAGAGGTAACAACTAAGGGATAGTCTTTATATTAGAAGAGAGCAAGGGAGATGGCCAAGACCACTTGCATCTGCATATAATAGTTGGTAAATGTAAAGGTTGTTTTTACTTTAAAAATAAAAAAAATGAAAAAACAATAATGGGCAAAATGTTTTTACAATGTTAAAGTGTAGCACTAAAAATGTGAGACTGAAGTGACCCTTTAAGCTAAACTTTTTACATGGCGAAAATGAGCCAACCAGATAATCCTATTTTTTCCTATATCTAGTCCTTTCTGTGACACATACTAGCTTTATCTGTGCCTTGTATTTACTTGCAGTGAGCCATTCATACGGATATGGGCTGCTTGATGCTGGAACAATGGTGACTCTTGCTAAAAACTGGACCACAGTTGGACCACAGAGAAAATGCGTCATTGATATTCTTACAGAACCCAAGTGAGTAATAAGTGAAATGGATCGCAATGAGGTCAGCGGAAAGATGAGATCTGTGCAGATGAGCTGCATGCTGTTGCTTTGATGAGGTCTAAGTACAGGATGACATCCACAGAGGTTGCTCATATGTCTTGGATGGCTGAACACAATGTAGGGCCAATGTACATATGCAAATGTTCTCATTGCAAGCTTTTAATGTCACTACGCTGTGAGTACTGAACCCACTTTCATTCTCCATCCAAGTGAGAATAGGAAAATTACAAAATGCTATATTTTCAGGCCCAGCTGGCCCACTACTTGATATTGTGATCTGAATCGGCTGTTGCCAAAAATAAAATAAAGTAGTCATGTATTTAAAAGATTCTGTGTGGTTGATTGCAGGGTTCTTATTTGTATTCATGATGTTATTAAATAAACAAATGGTACTTGAAGAAAAAAATCAAGGCTTTAAAACTTACATTTTAACTTTTTTACATTCAGACAGATATTTTTTTTCTCCCTGCCCCTTGTTTGTACAGATGCTGGGAGAGCATCTGTCTTGGTGGTTGTCCTGTTGATTACAGACAGGTCTGTTTGCCTGTAGTGGTAGGTTCAGAGTAAGACCCGTATCCTGACAACCTCCTTGTCAGACATTTTCCAACTCTCTAGATACCTAACGTATTATAGAAGGGAGTAGATCTGCCTGATCTTGCAACAGCAAAGTTCAACTACAAACTTTGAATGCTACATTGATTTATTTCAAACACTGATTTTATTGCTAATCTGTTATTCAATAAAGAAACTAAACCCTATTGTATGAACATTTTAAAGGGCCTCTGTAATCCAGAATTTTCTCTTCTGCATTTACACAATTGTAATTTTCTTAACTTAGTTTATCACAAAAAATGTATAAAACTATGGACACGAAAGCAACAAAAGTTGATAAAAAGAAGTTTTAGAGTAAGTGTTATAATGCTAGCATTTAATCTCTTTATATTCCCATTGTCTTTGATGTAAACTAGCGAAGAAAACACATGCTTGTGAATGTCACATTCCCAAAGCAGTTTGTAAAGATTAAAACATGGCCTTATAAATGCATGATGGAGAAAACAAATAGTCCTCATTTCTTTCAAATGTATAATATAAAAGACTCCTAGTCTGTTATTTTAATGCAGAATTGGAATGCACTGATCATGCTGCAGTTAAGTTATTCACCTCTTTTTGCTGCCTGGCGATCATTGGAGGCCCTCCAGCTCGCATTAAGTAGTGCACACTATATTCTCTTAAGTCTGGCACTAGATTTAAAAGCAAAAATCTTAAATTGTTACACAAAGGGCATTTTCCTGTCTCAGGATCCCACCACCAAACCGTATTAATTTAGTGTAACAAACCAAGAATTGGCCTATTTATTTATTTATTTATTTATTTATTTATTTATTTAGGATGTAGCAGAAGCCAGCACGTTTGCAGTTTAGTTTTAGAATATTTTTTATTAAATACTTTTATACAGCAGCACCAAAGTAGTCTTGTCTTTGAGCAGTGACCTCTATTTCTGGGATCAGCAGAATCTCTGTGTGATGTTGTGTGAGTCATTTTTATCATGCTGAGCTGCACACAATCCAGTAATTACAGCAACTTCTGAAAGACTTTGTGTAGTAGGGACTGTGGTTAAAGCATGGGATGCTCTGACTCAGTCCAAAGAACACTTTTGTCTGCTGTTCTATACAATGCCTCTATTAATTTAAAGGGACAGCAGTAAAAAAAAAAAGGAATAAGACATATAATAGTCTCAAGTTAAATTAAACCTATAAACAGGTCTTGCGTGGAGTTGTCAGTGTTATCTATTGGCAGCTTCTTTTTTTTTTTTTTTTTTGGTGCCCAATTTAATGTAACTTTTCTAAAATTCAGAAAACAGTAAGTAGTTTGTTTAAAACATGTTCTTTTAAATGTATGATGAAATAGGTTGAGTGGCAATCTTACTAAATAAGTAGTAAGATAACTGGTATATAATCTTACACTGCTTTGTACTTGCCCTTTTTAAGATTACCAAGTGAGCCACAATTCTATACTCTGTAATATATTATCTTGGCTGTGCAGCTCCTGCAAAGCTTAGTGAAGTTTGTCCAAAGTGGTTCACAAGGCTGTAATGGCAGTTGTTTTTTAGCTTCCCCATAGCCTCCACTAACCATTTTGGGCTAAAGTGTACTGTTCTTAGCAAAAACTTTCTATATTTCCTTTGCTAAATTTTTACATAGTTTTATTTTTCTTTCTTTTTTTTTTTTTTTTCATTGTACATGACACATGTAAAATTAAACTAAACTACTTCGGGTATCATTCCTACAAATTCTCCTAACTGAGCTTTAAATGCGCAGTTGGTGCTAGACACCGGCTCTGCATTACCTGGCTTTGGTTCTTTGGGGGATTTAGTAACACTCACATACACACATATCCATTCACACCTCGCTGGGTCACAGCCAGAGACTCAATGAGGCTTCTGTCCAACAGAGCGTGAATGGAGTCCCGTAGGGGGAAACAGCTGCAGCACTATCTCCTGTGCTACATGTGGCTAGGGTTAAGCAATCTGGTTCCAATATCTTTCAAAAAATTTTAAATGCCCTATTTGCTGCTGAAGATTTGCAGTGTATATCTGTACCCTCTAGGGCTGCACAAATGCCTCTTCCAAACTGTGTGTGAATGTGAGCCTTGCAGATACACACAGAGGCATGCATTCTGCTAGAGAGACTCATAAACCTCATGTTAGCTAGAGTCACATTAGCATTTGTGTATGTTGGCAAGTATGCACATATGCCTATAAACTAGTAATCTGATATGTCCTGATTATTACTTTGCTCCTAATCTTCCCACCCTCCTCTACAGCTTCCACTCCTCACATTCACTCACTGTTGATAATGCTATCATCTCTCCTACCTTCCAGGCCTGTTTTGGGGTTTTACTGGACCCCATCCTCTTTCATTCCTCACATATAATCGGTCACAAAATACTTGTCATTTTTATCTAAAAAAAAAATCTTCTCCAAAATACTTCACTATCTTACACTAGAGCTAAATTTCAAATTCACGGTCTCTCATCCTATCTTGCCTCGGCAACTGCAACTCTCTTCTTGCTGGTCTCCCCATCAATAGTCTGTCTCTCCACTCCAAACCACATTGAATGCATCTGCTAGACTCCTCTACCACACTCAAGCTCAGTATGTGCATCACCTCTCTGTCAGTCACTCCACTGGCTTCCCGGTAGCCTCCAGAATAACATTTTAAAATCATGACGGTCATGTTCAGGGGGGCCCACTGGACTTCTGGGGATTGTTGAAATATTGGGGGCCCTGGATTAACATGGACTGGTGTTGGCATGAGGTGATCAATATTGTCTGGGTATGATTGTGATCTAAGTATGAGAATCCCCATAGCTTATTTAGTATCTAAATGCTGCGTTTTCCCCAGGGAGTTTAATCAAATGTATTATCAGGGTCTCTGGGGAAAGAAGGGTCCAGTTCTGGGGTTCCCTGTTTGGGAAATAGATTTCCTGCAGTTTGCGTGTTGACCCTCTACAGGAAGGGGGGGGGGATGCACAATATCACCCCCTCTTTCACCTTCAGGCATTTCTCATGCTGCCCCTATTCTTTGGAACTCCTTGCCTCGCTCCAGTAGAATATCCTCCCGCCTCAAAACCTTGCTTAAAAAAGCATCTGTTTAAAGAAGTTTATCGCTTTAATATGCACAATGCGTCTATCTCACCTGTACCTCACCCAAACCCTTTACACTGTAAGTTTGCAAGTCTTGAAGCGCTACTTAGAAATTTAGGAGGAAATGTAAGACCGCTTGTATCATTTTCTTGGCAACCGTGACATTGTAAGTTATCAAAGTGTTTTATACAAAACGTGTTTTTGTTAGTAATGTGCCAATACAGATTAAAAATACATGCAAATTAATAAATGGTGTTTTTTGTAGAGGGGCAAAGAATCCCTTTATGAGAATTGTGCGTTCAGGTTTGTCTTCTCTTCAAAATCATAGGACAGCTTAGTGACCTAAACCTATTTTTTTTTTAAAGGAGTTAATTAATTGGTTGTAACCTGGTGTTTTTAATACCATTCTCAATTTTGTCTCTACCTTTCAGGGATATTGGGAAACATTTGGAAGTCAGACGTAAAGTGGAGCCCTGCACTGGGATGTCCAATTATATCAGTACTTTGGAGCATGTTCAAGCCAGGCTCACCCTGTCCTACAACCGTCGAGGAGATCTGGCCATCTATCTGACGAGCCCTATGGGCACTCGCTCCTCGCTGCTGGCTCCCAGGTACGGATAACACGCACACCACTGTCCTTTGCACATAATCTTGACCTGTTTCCTGTAAAATATTTGCTGCTTTCTTTTTTTTCTGCACTGTATGCATTAATCCTCTTATAGGATGAAGGTTATTTCTGGCTTCTTGACACAAGGAGTCTTCAGTGGTGCAGTTGTAGATCCATATCCAGCACTTGTAAAGTGACAACAGAGTTCTCTTTTTAAGGGACACCGAACAGACTCAAATCATAATAAGTCATTGTGAAAACAGAATAAACGTGGTTTGTAAATTGCACAGTAAACTCTTATTATGATCATTTTGTTTCCCAGCAATTTTCCGGTCAACTTGCCTCTATCCAAGGAACATTGGTTTATACTTGCTGGCACGTATAACGTTTCTGAGCATTATGCATGCTAACTCTCTGGCATATTAATATTTGAGATTAGCCCCAATTAATGGGTACTATAAACCGAGACTATACTAGGAAGCAGCTGTACAAAATGAGCAAATGACGTGTTTTATAAACCTATTTGTCTTTTTTACATTTACAATATGTACTGAGTTTATACTAACCAGCTTTATTCTAGATATAATTATCAGTTTCTTCTGTGTCTCCCTTTTTTAAACATCCTCTGTAAATCAAACCATTCACAGTTAAATATTATGTGATGTATTTTCCATTTTAACTTATTTAAATATTTTGCACATTAGTAAGTGTAGTTGTTCCAAAAAAGTGTATTATAAATCTTTACTTTTCAAGTTGTTATAAGTGCATCTTATAGGCTTTTAGCTAATTTTAAACCTAAAAAATAGCCTTTTCCACTTCCTACATGTTGTTGTTGTTGTTGTTGTTGTTGTTGAGAGATGCACTGTTTTTGTTTTTCTTATCCCCAGTGACTCATCTTAAATATTAGTAATAGAGAATGGTTAGGAATAGGTTATTTTTTGACCTCTTTTTTTTTTTTTTTTTTCTTTCTTAAAACAAATGTTACGCTGTACCGTACACAATCTAGTAATCCAATTTTTGCTGTTTTAGACCTCATGATTATTCTGCTGATGGCTTCAATGACTGGGCCTTCATGACAACACATTCATGGGATGAAGATCCAGTTGGGGAGTGGGTGCTGGAGATCGAAAATATCAGTGACAACAGTAACTATGGTAAATTTTAAAGGGGATGTTTCATGTGAAAAAGCCTGTGTGTGTTTGGCATCATAAACAAGATTTTGTTTTGTTTGATTTTTGCAACCACATGCCCAATCCCTAGGGGGACCGAACTTAACTTAACGCTATTGGAAGCAGGCACTCTTTCCAATAACTCTGCTCTACAGATCATAAAAGACCCATAAGTTATGACTTATATTAAGGTTATGATATGATCGGGACCTGCAGACAAAAGAAAAAGGAACTATGTCTGAAGAAAAAGCAGCTGAAATATTAGGAATTCATTCAAATGGATGCATGGGTATTTCCGTAGATCTTGTGGTGCCCTGAAGAAATAAGAGGGTTAAATATGTAAATATGCTATAGCTACCTGTGCTATCAGTTAGCCCAAAGAGGAAAAACCAGAAATGTCACCATCTAATAGGTTTCCCAAAATAGATCACAACATATTTAATATTATTTATGGTTACATATTTTTTTCAATGGAACGTTGACTTTAAATGTAAGTTGGTTACAGTGTTTTTTGTGACGTTAGACCAGTGAAGCCTAAATATCCCACATATTAAAGCAGTGGGTTTCAAAACAGATGGTTGCAGGTTCAAGCCCTAGTTTGGCTCTCTACGTTCAGGTTTATGGAAAAGTATAATTGGTATCAATTTACATTAAGTGGCTCAAAACTCTCAGTGAATCTGAAGTAAATTATCAAAGGCTTTGAAAAAGTAAAAAAAAAAAAAAAAAACTACCTGGGTAAAAATGTTGGTATGTATTTTTACATCTTATAGGAAATATGGGCTAGGTAACTGCCCTTGGTAGGGTTTTCTCTAAATACTCAAAACAGAACAAAATCACATGCAATTTAATATTTGAGAAATGTATTGCAGCTTGGCCCTTATTCTACTAACTTTATAAATATTATGTATATGTAAAGTAGATGTTTCTGTTAATGTTCTTGTGCTAGTAGATACATGTTAACCAAAATTGACAAGAAACGGCTCTATAATGTATTCAGTAGTTCCATGAAATAGTCCCTTCCTCATTTTTTCTGGTCTTGATTTATTTTTTTGCGCCATGTGAATCTATTTTCAGACTGCCATCACATTTTGTCTGTCTACATTTTCGGTCCATTGAGCTGAATATTTCTATTTCCCTTTTCCTTCTTAGCTGCTTTTTAATGCACTTTTTGAGGGTGGTCTGCAATGGGAGTTATTTCAACACACTATGTGACCCTGCACTTTCATAGTTTGCCCAGCAGGGACACTCATTGCATATCAAAAACTCCAAAATTGGTGTACTCTGCTCATGAAGTCAAGATTAAACCAGGCAGATGTGAATGCATTAAAGTGAGGCAATTACAAAGTTAAATAAACTTAATTTAAACAATCATTGAAGTTTGATAGAGTATGATTTTTTTTTTTTGCGATTAATTTTACTTGGTGATTTATAATATTTCATTAGAATCTAAATATGTATTTATTTTTTGCTCTGCATAGGAGCATTCATTATAGTAGTTGATTTTTTTTTTGTCTGATTGCTGATTGTCACATACAAAATTTCATTGCAAAGTTGCTACCCTGTCAGTTACAGCTGTAATTTTTATGATGCATTTCAAAATATTATTTATAATTAAAGGATCACGGCACAATAATGAGAGGGAATGGGCTGGTTTCTAGTATAGTTTTATCCCATTATCTTTTCAATAGCTCTCTATTCCCTCATTCCTCTCCCCGTTCTCCACTGATGGCCAAACACATACCTTCATGTTTCCATTCTGAGGAAGTGATGTAACCAACACTAAATTCCTATACTCCTAAACAGTCTTCATTTCTTTTGGAAAATTTGAATTTTTGATTCATGTCCATGTCTTGCATAGCTGCTAATATTGTTAATTTGAAACCTAAGCAAGTGATCCTTTAAAGGCTATATATAGATACATATGCCCATTCTCAAATTTCTGAAGAGCATCCTGTAAACTTGGGATTTCGGTTTCATTCTTCCCACAGCATTAGACGTAAAACAATGAAAACATTTGGCCATCAGCTGTTATATTTGTAATTTTTTTATTTTTTTATTACCTATTGTTCTACTCAAAGTATCCACTTTAAACATTGAAATGAGTGCATATGTCTGTACTCTATAATGTAAGCATTCTTAGCATTTATCACCATATTTGGAATCTATTTATTAACCTAATTCACATGCTTGTTTTTATGCCCAAATAATATATTGGAACCAGTTCTCTGGAATGATTTTCATTAAGTAAAAATAATAATATTTCATTTCCATGTTGATTCCAGGGAAACCGCAAGAGCTGCAGAATATAAACCAAATGTTTCCTAAACAATAGAGACCTTTCCCCAAAGTACATGGCAGTTTGTCAGCATTAGCTGATGATTATGTGCAGCAGTAACATGTTACATTCAGCGCAGTCCTGGGACCTCAAATACACAGAACCTTAAATCTGACAGTTTATCTTAAGTGCTTCGTAAATAAACACACAGAATGTGACAAGTCCCACAGTAACTCTGGAATGGTAATGGAGCTTGGAATAGGAAGACCATAGAAGTTATCAAAGCCTTCCACAGATTATAATAGAATATGTACCGTATGTCATACCGAGAGCGAACAATTCATGGGTGTAAATGTATATTTCATGTGGGAGATACCATTACAGTGTTTGGTTTTTGGCTTTGATTGTGGGGAAGAGGCCTAGAATACAGATTGTTGTTTCTCATGAAATCTTCCATTTTAGCAAGCAAGCACTTTCAATCACCGCAGATGAGATTGTATCCGTATCCAAAATGCCATGCTAAAGATGAAAAAAAATGCTGTAATGGCCAATCCCTTGCAGTGCAAAACTTGCAAATGGTAGATAATGAGTTAAAGGCTATATCATTTTTTTTTTTTTTTTACTTTCTGAAAACATTTTACCCCTCATCAAAAATGTTTCCGTGATCCTTTTACCTATTATATGGATAGCATATAGGAGGGAAATGACAATACAACTCAACAAAATTGGCAGCCACTTTTTTTGTTGTTGTAATGTTTGGCCTTTTTTTTTATTTTATAGCTAACAGTTGTTCTATTTTATTTAGTTTGCTTGTTATTTAGTTGTGTTGCTTGCTCATTGGGATTCCATTTTGGAGTGCTAGCCTGTCTGAATCTATAATGCATACACTTTCATTGAGTTGTGTTGTCATGGTGCTATGTTAAGTCTATATACTGTATATATTCGCTGAAATCTTCTCTGCACACATATGCGCTTATTTTTCTATCCTGTTAGAAGTGTTTATGTATTCCTGGTGCATAAAGCATGACCTGGGGGAGGCAGGTTTATTTACTGCATTTTGTCAGCCGTGTGAAGGATTGAAGCCACTTGATTTGGTTTGTTACATTAAGTAGCCCAGCACGGGGAACCAAGTGTGGAGAAGAGCAATCAGAGTGTGTGCACAGGGAGAGGGAGCGGTGAGTTGTTATCTCTCTGGCACAGATGGGTCACACAGTAGATTGTTCCAATTAGCTGCTTAGTATTCAGATGCACCAGTCTGTCTGCACACAGGACACCTCCCCACACCTGAATAAAGGATTGTTACTGAGAGCATCTAAATACCTCTGTATAACCAGAACTGCATAGGCAATCTGTTTGTTTTGTGTTGTCACGTGAAATGCTTGTGCAACATCAGTGACTGACAACCTACTTTTGTTGAAGGGCCTCATAGGCATCCCCTGAGTCTTTAAAAGGTCCTCACGATGCTTTAAACTTTCTTATTTTATTAAAAGCAAATGGGAAAATAGTTACAGTCCACACCCAAACGGGTTGTAGAGGGTTAAATAGCAGGTCTCAAAGTACATAGTCTAGTTTATAACCTGTATGCTGTGCCATGCCACTTTAATGATTCTAGCTACAGACCAGTTACACCTTGTGGGCTTTTGTAGATTTTGTTATTCTCTTATCAAAACAAGCTTTACCCTTTTGCAACCCATGGGAGCTACTGTGTTCCTGGACTATGTTATGCTGTGTGTGTTTTAAAGTCTGTGTGACCTGAAAGCTTATGATTCCTTTTTTTAGCTACCCTACCTCCGTCCAGCACCTGAAAAACACTTTTGAAAACTTTTATAAAGTGGACAAGCTGTCTACAATAACCTTTTGATATACAATGTTTTTCTCTTGAGAGAGCGAGAGATTGCATTATATTTAGCAGCTAAGCAATGATAGTTGCTAAGCAATTTTTACCATATCAAAAACTAATTAGCACACTGTGTTACCATGCAAGTCCACATACTAATCAGCTCACTGTTACACTCTGTAAGAGAAACAAAAGCTAACTTTATACACCTTCTCAGATGACTTATTCTAATGAATATATAATTTGCAATGATCTTTTAAAATGGTCCTGTCTCATTTGGATGGTTTGTTGGTTATAAATGGGGGAAACTATTTTATAGTTGGTGTGTGTTGTGCATTTTATTTTTATTTTATTTTTCCTTTGATTTGAAATTCAATGAGTTTAGATTTCATCATATTATTACAATTTCATCTAGAAGTTCCTGACACTATTAATGTGTACTAATTTATGGAAGCGTATATTCAACCTTTTATATACTGATGTCTTTGCATTTTCTTGCAAATGTCTTTTAATACATGTATTAAACATTTCAACAATGAAGTGTAAGCACTACAAGGGACATTAAAGATAATGGCCAAGACCCCACAGAGGGAGCGTTGTCAGGCAGTGTAATGTACAAATTCCTGCCAGCCTTCATTAAGGTCTTTCTAAGCTCTTTATAGGATTCACATTTTAACCCTGTAGAGCTTTGCAGTCTTTAATATGTAAGAATGAAAACATAACCTAAACTCAAAATGTATTTCTCACTTGTGTTTCTTTAGGAACTCTGACCCAGTTTGTCCTTGTATTGTATGGAACAGCATCAGAGTCTCCAAACCTCTCCAATCAGATGGACGGTGCAGGCTGCCGGACCGTAGCTTCTGGACAGTCCTGCATTGGTACGTATTGCTCCGTTGCAAAAAACTGATTCTACAGTAATTGGCATGTAGCCCCTGAAATTTAAAACTGTATATACGTATTTTTAAAACAATGCTTATTTTTTTTCTATTTCCACAAAAAAGCAAACCTTTTACCATTCTACAATCATGGTCTTTCAATTAGCATACTATTAACTGGAAACTTTTGACCTTGAATGTTTTTTTTTTTTGCAGAATATTTTTACTACCTTATACATGGAGATGAGCTTCCTCCCTTAATATTTGGGAAAGTAGGGCCAAGCCTCTGTAACACCTGCATGCCATCTACACCTGTAGATGCCATAGTTTTATATAGTGACAGATGCTATGTGGTGTCGCACTCCAAGCCCCTATGAATACCTGCCATGTGCAGCTTGTATTGCTATATTCCTATATAGACAATAGGGCAATAGTGTGGTGCTTTGCCAGCATGTAGTTAAGTCATTAGCATTCTATCTGCTACAAGGTGTCCTTTTATTTGGCAAATGATGCATCATCATCTTCCATTTAAGTGATCTCAAATGAGTTCCAGCATGCCAAGCCTCTGGACCATGGTCAACATTTGGAGTCAGATGTTAATGTTTATTTCAGCCTCAATTAAAAACACTGTATGCTGCTTTAGCAGCATCATAATCCAATTCTCAACTGAGCATGCAGGACCAGCGTATATTGACCATTGTGCAGCCACAGGGTCTGTCAAATGCATGTGAGCTTGGCAACAATGCGGTGCCCTGTAACCTGGAGAACAGGCTCCATTTTGTCCTTTCCAAATTCATATAGCTCTAAATGCAGTAGAACAGGTTAAAATAATCATTCCTTTTTTCTGTCCATGTGGCAGCAGATTACAGCCATTTCTCCAGAGAAAATCCATAATAGATTACTTCCAACTGAAGAGCTTTCATATCACCAATGAGGCCTCGTCTGCCTCATGCTAATGAGATACTCAGATCTAATTAAGAAGTAAATGAGGGCTCTATTTCCACTAATTAAACGGTTTGCTGCAGATTGGGTCAGGTAAACGGACTATGCTCCACATGTTAGTATACAGTTTAATGTTCTGTTCTGGCAGGTATTTCTATGTTTATGATTTTCAAGAGCCCTTTCTTAGCCTACTGTGGCTTCCTAAGAAGCACATTTTACCACTTGCTGCTTTTCTTTAGAAGCCTTTTGGAGAGAATCAATCTCTTACACTCGAGTGGAATATGTTAAATTCTACACTAACTGCAGCTGTGGAATTATGCAAAATTTTGTAAATGACGATAACAGATGGCCCCTTTACCTAAAGATTTCACTGCTGAATCTTTTGCTTTAGGTCTCTTATTTTATTTTTTTTACTCCCTTAGTTTTCATTTTTCTCCACATCCATGCATTTCCCAGCTTTTTTTTTTAACTCTTCTCATTTGTCTCCTCATCTAGTGGTGATACAAACACATATATAAAAAATGGTTTATATACCAAGGTACTTGGGTATATCTAATAATATCAATGTAATACCAGATAGCTTAAAATAACCTAAAAATAATATTTCCAGTTGGTGTCCCAGTGATGTATGGCTGGTTTGTACAGTATAATTGTAATGTGTGCTTCTTAAAGCTGCATGTGTTCTTTTCTGAAGTTAAAAAACATGTTTTATACCGTGTTTGAAAAGTGAGTGTTACAGTGGATATAAAAAGTCTACACACCCCTGTTAAAATGTCAGGTTTTCTGTGCTGTAAAAAAGAGACAAAGATAAATAATTTCAGAACTTTTTCCACCTTTAATGTGACCTATAAACTGTACAACTCCGTTGAAAAAGAAACTGAAATCTGTTAGGTAGAGGGAAGAAAAAATATAAAAAGAAAATAATATGGTTGCATAAGTATGCACACCCTTAAACTAATACTTTGCTGTAATAAAATCAAAAGGTGCTTGAACACTCAGTCTTTTTGCATATTAGGCTATCAGCATGGCACATTTTGACTTGGCAAGATTTGCCCACTCTTCTTTGCAAAAACACTCCAAATCTGTCAGATTGCGAGGGCATCTCCTGTGCACAGCCCTCTTCAGATCACCCCACAGATTTTCAATCAAATTCAGGTCTGGGCTCTGGCTGGGCCATTCCAAAACTTTAATCTTCTTCTGGTGAAGCCATTCCTTTGTTGATTTGGATGTGTGCTTTGGGTCGTTGTCATGCTGAAAGATGAAGTTCCTCTTCATGTTCAGCTTTCTAGCAGAAGCCTGAAGGTTTTGTGCCAATATTGACTGGTAATTGGAACTGTTCATAATTC
Source organism: Discoglossus pictus (assembly GCA_027410445.1). Lineage (NCBI taxonomy): Eukaryota > Metazoa > Chordata > Amphibia > Anura > Alytidae > Discoglossus > Discoglossus pictus. The sequence continues at coordinate 190,448,124 of CM050167.1, read as the reverse complement.
CCTCTATCTTAACTAAGGCCCCAGTTCCAGCTGAAGAAAAACAGCCCCAAAGCGTGATGCTGCCACCACCATGCTTCACTATGGGTATGGTGTTCTTTTGGTGATGTGCAGTGTTGTTTTTGCGCCAAACATATCTTTTGGAATTATGGCCAAAAAGTTCAACCTTGGTTTCATCAGACCATAACACCTTTTCCCACATGCTTTTGGGAGACTTTAGATGTGTTTTTGCAAAATGTAGCCTGGCTTGGATGTTTTTCTTCATAAGAAAAGGCTTTTGTCTTGCCACTCTACCCCATAGCCCAGACATATGAAGAATACGGGAGATTGTTGTCACATGTACCACACAGCCAGTACTTGCTAGATATTCCTGCAGCTCCTTTAATGTTGCTGTAGGCCTCTTGGTAGCCTCCCAGACCAGTTTTCTTCTCTTTTTTTTTTTAATCAATTTTGGAGGGAGCTCCAGTTCTTGGTAATGTCACTGTTGTGCCATATTTTCTCCACTTGATGATGACGACTGTCTTCACTGTGTTCCATGGTATATCTAATGCCTTGGAAGTTCTTTTGTACCCTTCTCCTGACTGATACCTTTCAACAATGAGATCCCTCTGATGCTTTGGAAGCTCTCTGTGGATCATGGCTTTTACTGTGGGATGCGACTAAGAACATTTCAGGAAAGCCCAACAAGAGCAGCTGAACTTTATTTGGGGTTAATCAGAGGCACTTTAAATAATGGCAGGTGTATGCTGACTCCTATGTAACACGATTTGGAATGTGATTGCTTAATTCTGAACACAGCTACATTCCCAGTTATAAGAGGGTGTGCAGACTTATGCAACCATATTATTTTTCTTTTTCTTCCCTCCACCTAAAAGATTTCAGATTGTTTTTCAACTGAGTTGTACAGTTTATAGGTCACATTAAAGGTGGAAAAATTTCTGAAATGATTTATCTTTGTCTCATTTTTTTACAGCACAGAAACCTGACATTTTAACAGGGGTGTGTAGACTTTTTATATCCACTGTATATAGCATAGGAAACTTGTATTAAAACCTGATAGTAAAAAGTGTTTTCACCTCCTTGTCCTGGCAATCCACATATTTGGCATTGGAAGTTTCTAAAAAGACCTTTTTAACAGAAAAAAATCGACTTGAATTTACTATATTTGGCTTTTTTTTTTTACTCCAATAGATCCTCCCACCAGACTATGCAAAATGATCTCATGTGATTAGCCAGATTCTATATAGCTTCTGAGGGATTATTTTATCCACTAATCATGAAATTCGATACTAATAACAAGTCTAGCACAAACACATGCCCTTTGTCCTATTTCTGTGCTGTTTTAGGGTTTTCCTGATATCATTTTTAATCAAAAAGTTTTCTACTTATACAGATATGCTTATGAATTCATGAAGGCAAAATTGGAACTACAGTGTCTCTTTTAGACTTGAAATAAAAACTCCCATTATATGTACTGTATTGGAAAGCTTCAGCCCTGGTCCAGACAGTACTGTGTAATAGTAATCATCCAAAATATAGGAGTTTTCCTTTTAGTTTGTGATCTCTTTGGATTATGTTAATAAAGGTATCCTGGTACATAAGGTATACAGACTGCCAGGAGCTGTCTTTGTGTTTCTGCACAGTCTGTTCACTGGTTACCATGGCTAATAATGTCTCATTCTCTTTTGTAGTGTGTGAGGAAGGCTTCTATCTGCACCAGAAGACATGTGTGAAGTCCTGCCCACCTGGCTTTACTGCCACTGTCCAGAATATCCATTACACACTAGAGAACAATATTGAGCCTCTCCTTGCCAATGTCTGTGTGCCGTGCCATCATTCCTGTGCAACCTGCAAGGGTATCACACCCAATGACTGTATTTCATGCCCTGCACACTTACACTACAATTTGTTGGACTTCTCCTGCTCACACCAACAGATTAGCAGGGAATCCCCTATGAAATTTGGGGACCAAGATTCCGCTTCTCACACTTCAAACTTGCCAATGCTGGTGGCCAGCCTTAGTTGTGCCCTCATAGTGGTAATCTTCATCAGCATATTCCTCATCCTGCAGGTGCGCTCTGGTGTAATCCTGGGCAGGAAGAAATTGTACACTTTGGACAGTGGAATTATCTCTTATAAAGGGATCCCCTCAGACGTGTGGCAGGAAGATGGCTTTTCAGAATCTGAAGTAGAGGAGTATGGTGCTCACAGTGAGAGAACTGCTTTCATAAAGCAACAGAGTACCCTATGATGACTATTCAGACATTGTTCCTAAATCTTCATACAACAAACATAAAGACACAGAGCCATTTTTAATTTTGTTTTTCCTTTCAACACTGGACTAGTCCAAATAGATCTCATTAATTCTCTATCCGGTCCTTTGGATACTGCCTAGAAAACATCTGAAACATATTTTTATTTTATTAATCATTGGGGAGTCTTTTTGCCCCAGATGTATTGTTCATTTGATCTTACAGTGCCTAACAAATTTACATCTATTTTTTTTGGCCTGTTTTGTTGCCAGTTAACCCTTTCAGTGTCAGATCTTTGAGTGCAAACCTCAATTTAAATGGGATTTTCTTATATGAAGCTTATTCAAAGGATGTCCATACTCTAGAGGTATATAGGAAGTGTTGGCTTACAAATTGAATACTGCTCCAACTGGGATTGTTCTGGCTTCTGAAATGTTTCCTGAAGCTGGAAGGGTACATCAGAATGTAACCGTTGGAGAGTGTTGGTTGTAGCTAATCCAAGTCATTGGAAGGATAAGCACAGTGGTTCCCCAATCAGGATAATAACAAATGTGAAATTGTGTGGGGTGATTGTGTGAGGCTCATACAAATGGTGTTTTAAAGGGATCGCACACTTACACATTTAGTGATTTAAACAAACACACTATGAAGTGGAGATAGTCTATTGGTATACTTTTATTAATGTGGGTTTGAATAACTTATTGACATTGTAATTGAATTTAGCATATCTTTAAAAATGTAGGAAACAACGTGGCCTATATTGAAATATTTCAGGCTTTATTTGTGAACAATGAACACGGAATTAATGTAATTATGTTTTTTTTTTCTGAAGCCTTTCTACTGCTAGTCAACTATGTTCTTTCCTTTCATTTGATTATATTCACTTGGTACATTTATTTCTCTAGGGTTCGGCAATATGCCTTTCATTGTGACCTTTATGTGCCAGGTTGTTTTGTTTTGCAAAACCTCTTCCTGTAGCATTGAAGCCGTACAGAAAAGCCTTAATTGCACTAGCATATTTTAAAAAAAAAATTGTTATATGCAGGATTTGAAAAAGTGCCTTTTAAAATGTTAGTACATGTATTCCCTGGGACTTCCTGCAGCTTTTACCTGCTAATTTAATTTACAGCATGTATCAGCAGGTTTGTGTGTGTGTTTGAGTGTGTGTGTTGTAAATTGAGGTGGCAATACACCATATAACAGCTGGCATCTAGCATAATTACATCTGTTCAAAAGACTGAACAAAGATCTGGACACCAGGCCAGCAGAATAGGAAGTGCCTGTAAATTTGTGTACCAATTACATTTTTAAAGCCACTTTTATTTCTAATTTTTTAATTTTAAAATGTTTTATTTTACACTAGTTGATATGTTAGAGCAAATAAGGCTTTTTGGTTATCCTCTAAGTATTTTAACCCATCTATTTTACCCTCTTACAATTCTGATAATATCTATACAGAGTGTTTTAAGGTGTAATATGAATGTTTGGGGGTATATCTTAATATTGGGGTGAACTGCAGAAAATATGCTAAATAGCTGTAACGTTTGAGTTCCAGTAAATAGAGAAGTACCAGTCATAGCAGTGCGTTCTATCCAGAGCATTTGGAAGTACACACATGATAGAAAAGGCATACTAAGTTAAGGGAGTTGGACAAACATTATCCCATACATTCACATTTCTAATATAGGCAATGAAATGCAGTAAATCGAGGAGCAACTTCATGGAGGACACACATCAAGCAGTGCATTGTTTCTTAATTATTGGGTGTGTTAAACTTTACATTTTTAGTTGTTTCACACAAATCCTTAATAAGCCTTTGACTCCTAACACATCTGTATAAAGAGCTCTGTCAGGTCTTGTGTCAAGTGACTTGAGTATAGGCAAAGATGGCTGCTCATCCATATGTGTGCTCACATAACCTCTTCCAGTACCCACACCATGTAGGAACACCATGGGTCACTCTGTTTTCTCAAGAAAATGCTATATATCTGATATCATAAGGACTTGGTTTTTTTTGTTTGTTTTTTTGTCTCATTACCCCCAGAAAATTATATAGCTAGCAAGTGAAAATATAATGGTTAAAGGTTTTAGGTTTGTAGACTTAAATCTCTAAATTAGTTTTTAAGAAATGTGCACTTCCAGAGACACTATATATTTTTTGGTTTTGTTTGTTTAACCTAATCATGTTCTTATCAAAATAATGAGACCACAATTTCTTGCTCTGCAAACTTTTTTTTGAGGGCTCAATGACCATTTTAAAATGCAAATAATTGCCAAGCCTCCACTCGCCAGCATTTTTTAAATTTAACTGTAGAATTGTTGACCTTTTCCCACCACACAAATGACTATAATTCCCAAGATCTTGTGGCTTTTATTTGCTGGGAAATATTTTTTTTTTTTTTTTTTTTTGCAGCTGGACAAGACCTGTTTTTATGTAGGGATATGAATTTCAAGAGTTCTATATATGCCCTCTGAGAAGTGATTCTCAATGCAATATGGAAGGTTTCCGGGCTTTACTAGGTTTATAATATACCTATGTTTCTATTTACGTTTTATGGACATTTATTTAGAAGCAATTAAAAAGCCTTTTTTTACTGCCTCAAAAAAAAAAAAAAGTCCTTACATGGGTCTGCGCACTGCAGTGTATGCAGACACAGACTTTATAAGGCTGGATGTGTACTAGCATATCAGGGACCCAGTCTCAGAAAACATGCTGAGATATGGTCCCTAATGGCAGACCTATGCAGGGACTATTTGTATGATTTTTAGATTGTAAAACAGAGCTTTTAAGAACTTAATTATATCTGTACATACAAGTAAATAAATACATAGATATATTTAATATTTGCAATCTGTACACAGGATTGTCACACTTGCATTAACGGTTTGATTTCTGGATTTCCTGTTTGGTAAGAATTGGAATGCTCAAAGGGCCATGTACATTTTAAAGTGCAACATAAACTAACCAAATATATTTATTTTTTGCGCCAGACATATTTTCTAAAAATCAGTACACCGCACCAGACTTGACCAATAACTGAAGAAGAAGATAGGGCTCCGAGCAGTGCAATAAGGAAGTGGCTGGGTCTTCCTACATATGGTGATGGTGCTTGGCATCTGCACAAATCTTAAGGGCTGATAGGCTTTATTTTTCTAGACCTTTAATTTTTCTACTTTTTAGAACAGGATCCAAACAAAACTTTCATAATATTTGGTACTATTGCTTTAAAGTCTGGATGTTGTGCTTTCGTGGCTTAGTCTTTTTGTTGCACTTGTTAGAAGTGAACTCCAGCAGGTCAAATGCTTTTTGCTGCCGAGAGACTTTGTTAGGAGTACATTGTATGTAAAGCTACAGGAGGACAGATCTGCAGCAAGCATAGTGCACCTTATGTATATTACTCTACAGCAAGAGACTTCAAAGCTTTGCAGTAGGTATCACATTAAAGGGATCTGGACATCTGCTCTATAAATGTATACAGACTTCCAAAATATAATAATGTACTGTGCTGAAAGCATCAATATGGATGTAGTTGTGGTGTATTTAATACTCTGGAAAGGCCTTTCCTTCGGTTGCATACTGGTGATCGCTTTTTAGGCACATGTCTCATAAACAATGTTATCCTTTTGCACTGCTTGTCGATGGGACGTTCTTCCAACACTGCTTTTTTGGAAGCAAGGTTATCTGTGCAATTTACTAAAGTTTCACCTCATTCTTTTGTGTGGTTTGTATCCCTTTCCATCATGAGACTCTGGTTGCACCCCTCATCTACAGTACACATAAGCATCTCACATGCTGAGCTGTACTTTATAGGGTAGCTTCAGAACACACACTTGCTTTAAATCTGTGCTATGAATCTGCATTGCATGATGTATTTTTTTCTAGATCACGATCACTTGTTTGTGGATAACTAAAGATATTGGTAGATCATGCGTGTTTTTTACATGAAATTCACATTGACATTTTAAGTGTGGCGTATTTATTTTTGCGGATACATTACTCTATACTGCATTTCTCTGTCATTATTTTGCAATGCATTTCTGTCATTGCTCTTAACACATCATAGGAAGTAATTTCAACAGAGGCTGCTTCTTCATGGAAGATCAGAACTAAATGCTCTTCATGGAAAAGGAACTGCTTTATGAGCCAGCTAAATATTCTAGAACTGTGTGTGCTTCTGAATAACATTGGGTAACTGTATATACAATCTAAGAAATGTACTGCTATTTTTTATGGATGACTGGACAGTGCTCCATTCTTTGTAGCTTTAGCCTTGTGCCTTTCTGCTGATCTAGACCTTCTTCCAGCTTAAGCAGATAGGCAGTGCACACCTTTCATTGGCCTGAGGGGGATGTCAAGCCTCGGTACGTGTGGGATTGGTTTAAACCCCTATATGGAGGCTGTCACATTCCTTCAACATAACTTGAGCAAAAAAATGCTATTAAAATTGTATTTAATTAAAATGAACATGAACAGCATTGCTGCCTCAGTTGTGCAAGTGTGTATTAATGCATATGTCTGTAAAGCTGATTCCTGGGACTTTTTTTCTTTTTCTAATTTAATTTGCTGCTAGTGGTGCCTAAATCATAGTGCAGAGTAACCACTTTGCCAGCAAAAGAGGTTAAGCGCCATAAATGTATCTGTTTTCAAAACTTCTGTCCCAGATATTTTGTTTTTGTCTGGTTATTCAAATGTATGTTTAGGCATCTCTGTGTCTTCTCTAAACTATCACAAATATTCTGTATCTATTTTCCACCTTTTCTGGAAATGCTGCTAAATGTGTCTATATTGAGGGGGTTTGTTGGTTCTGTTGATACTCTGTCACTGAAAGGGTTGATTTCTGTACAGAAGGGCAGCCACATCTGTATACAAAGGCAGGTGTAATCATCCATTATTGTTGTATGTAAAATCAGCCTGATGGTAGCTCTTTCTCTGTTCCTCCATGCTCATTTTGTCACACCGCAATCCATTCATGGATTCAAGATTTGCGTGCCTTCTTCCCACCTTTGCTACAAATTGTAGGAATCTAGAATCTGCTTGTGTTAAACCTTCCAGCACAACCTGTCTGAACTCTGAGGGCAGAGTCTCCACAGTATATCTGCTAATTGAGCAATAAAGCCTCATGTTCTCCGTTTGGAAAGTGCTGAGCATGACTATAGGAGGGGTAACCCTGGAAATGTCACAGACCTCTTTTGCAAGGCCTTGAGGCTTCTTTTCAAAGTATTTTTGTAATGAAACTCCTTGTCAGAAGTATCTGTTCAGGATATCCAAGGTATTCTAATCTGAAGATTTGCAGTTGAAATAGGCTGTAATATAAGACTATATTTATACAACCCTCTCCTGAAGAATGGATGGATTTATGGCTGTGTAAAACAAAATGGAACATTTTGTGGTATAGATTTGAATTTTGTGTATGTGCAAATGGACAATATATGGGGAGTGGAAGGTAAATCTAATTGAACCTATTTTTGTATCCTTTTTTTTTTGTGCACCGTAATTTTCTTGTAACTTAAACAGGATTAAAATTGCATTTGACAGTTTTTTTTTTTTTATTTAATGGATGTGGATATACTGTTGAATAGAAAGATTTAAAGTTATTAAATATACAAAAACTATGCAACCTGATAAAATGTGTCTGTGCTATTTTTTAGTGATAAGTACTGGTATGTGAATCTCCAGTTTTCTTTCATAAACTGGATCAGGAGATTTTATCTGAAAGAAAGCCATTCCTGAGTATTGTGCCAAGGAAAAGCCACATGTTGATCTCCATCTTATCCTGGAAGTGACTATAGATAACATTGTCACAGGAGGATGAGGCACTAGTCGTGGTTACAAATGGTGCCATTCAGTGTCTTACAGATACACAGGTTCAGTACGCTTCACAGGGGTTACAAAGCCAATTACTGAAATCTATGTCTATTTCCTATATGAGATTACCACAGAACCTTGCTCTACAGTCCTTATTAAAGGTGTAGATTAATTTAGCTTCATATGTGTACTCTTCTCTATACATACACCTACTGAAAAATGGTAGTCCTGGAGACTAAACAGCAGTAAGAACCAAAACAAAGTGGGTCATGCTTGAAGCTTACATACATTTTATTTATTTTTTCCCTTAAAGAAGGCAGTTTGAACGTTTGCTGATATCCATGGGTGAAGAAACTAAAATACCAATATCAAAAAGGTGAAAATACCTCTGATCTCACATTGCCGTTCTACTTGTGACTACACAAAAGCACAGAAATATAAACGTATAATTTATCTGCAATTAGACTGTTTATTATTTTGTTGATTTATGGCCCTTTAGTTTGAATCTCCAAAACCTTAAGCTTGGTATGAAACCATAAAATTAATATGCATTCAAAGTCTATAGTGCCCTCTAGTGTTAAGTGAAGGTAACGTATTCATCTGCACTGTTAATGCAAATATGATCTCTAAATGGCACAGGCAGGGAGGGGCGAGCCTGGAGGTTTTGGCCACCTGGGTGAAAAACATACTCTGTTACTATTAATAATAAAAAAAAAAAAATGTTTTATCCTCAAACATGACCACACTGCATTTATTGTAAAAATGTAAATTGTTTCAAGTTTAGACCCAAAAGTCACCGAATTCAGAAGAGTGCTTTCACCCCCGGAAACCTGATCTATTTCATATATGTAAGTTATGAGCAAGCCCTGTTAAGTGATTATTTACTCAATTAATTGGTTGTGGATTTGAAAAATCAGTAGCAATTTCTGCAAAGCAATCTAAATGTATGATTGTTTTCCAAAGTTTTCTCTTTCACGAAGTTAATAGCTCATGGAAATTGGTGGGGCAAACATGTCTCCTTGTAGTTGTTCTGTTGATTTTGAACATTTACGAATAGTTAAATCTCTATTTTTCCATGGTACTTGTAACATTAATTTTAAAGTTGAAATAATTATTCATTTTTCATATTGATTGTATCATCTATAGAATGTGTTTAGAGTGATGGACTTTTAGCACTCTACTCATACAATGAGTTAAACATTTATACAATGGGCAAGAATGAGCAATGAAGGATACCTTTTTTAAAAATTACAGCGGTAGACCTAAAAAATGGCACTTTTTAAGTTTGTCATTAAATATGTTTTCAGCTTAGATATTTGTATAAACTTAATATGACAGTTTAAATGGATGGCAAAAATAGATATAACCAGTAATTGCACAAATTCTCCATATTTTGCTTGTAAAGTCAAATGGGCACTACTGTACATATTTTTTTCCACTGATTGGCTTTATATAATATCACATGTTTATTCAGCTAAAACATGCATAAACTTAATGAGTATATTTTGTATAGCAAGTTGAACAAATATTTTATTGAAAAAAGTTATTCATATTCAATTAAATTATTGAACATATTATTGGCTGCAATGTATCTTAGCACTGGTCTTTTTTTACAGAGCTCACCTTGAAAGGATAATATAGTTCTATATCTATGAATGTGCTGTTGGTAGGACATATATTTGAGCATGGACAAACTATTTTACATAATAAAAAATAAAACCAAAAAATAAATAAAACCATTTTAAATGTATTAACTTTTCTATTCAAGTATTCTTTTCTAGAGGCTTCCATTGTCTAGTCTTCTAGATTGATGAGATGACTCAGAGTCTTATAAATGGAAAGGCATTGATGATTGCCACATTTTTAAGAGAAGCATTGGGCCCCATCTCTTCATTCCCTGTACCCTCACACTTGCAGAAATATGAAAACAAAGAAAACCAAGCCCTCCCGCTTGTAGGATCACAAAAACACTGATGGTGGATCCCACTACAGCATAATTATATATAACATTTCATACCGTGCCTTGCAAAAGTATTCACCCCCCTTGGCATTTTCTGTGTTTTTGTTGCCTCACAACCTGGAATTAACATGGATTGTTTGAGGATTTGCATCATTTAATTTACAAAACATGCCCACAACTTGTTATTGTGAAGCAAACCACAAATAGCACAACATAACAGAAGAAGTCAATGTGTATAACTATTCACCCCCCTAAAGTCAATACTTTGTAGAGCCACCTTTTGCAGCAATCACAGCTCAAAGTCGCATTGGATAAGTCACTATGAGCTTGCCACATCTTACCACTGGGATTTTTGCCCATTCCTACTTGCAAAACTGCTCCAGCTCCTTCAAGTTGGATGGTTTGCGCTTGTGAACAGCAATCTCTAAGTCTGACCACATATTTTCCATTGGATTGAGGTCCGGGGTTTGACTAGGCCATTCCAACACATTTACCTGTTTCCCCTTAAACCACTCAAGTGTTGCTTTAGCAGTGTATTTGGGGTCATTGTCCTGCTGGAAGGTGAACCTCTGTCCTAGCCTCAAATCACGCACTGAGTGGTACAGGTTTTGCTCAACAATATCCCTGTATTTAGCACCATCCATCTTTCCCGCAACTCTGACCAGTTCCCCAGTCCTGGCTGCTGAAAAACATCCCCACAGCATGATGCTGCCATCACCATGTTTCACTGGGGATGTGTTGGGTTTGCACCAGACAAATTTTAGTCTCATTAGACCAGAGCACCTTCCTCCATACGTTTTGGGGGTCTCCCACATGCCTTTTTGCAAACTCAACACGTGCCATTTTGTTTTTTGCTGAAAGCAATGGCTTTCTTCTGGCCACTCTGTCATAAAGACCAATTCTATGGAGCGTATAGCTTATTGTTGTCCTGTGTACAGATACTCCAGTCTCTGCTGTGGAACTCTGCAGCTCCCCCAGGGTTACCTTTAGGTCTCTGTGCTGCCTCTCTGATTAATGCCCTCCTTGCCCAGTCCGTGAGTCTTTGTGGGCGGCCGTCTCTTGGCAGGTTTACTGTTGTGCCATGTTCTTTCCATTTTTGGTTATGATAGATTTGATGGTGCTCCTAGGGGATCATCAAATGTTTGGATATTTTTTTATAACCTAACCCTGCCTCTTGCTTAGGTGTTGCAACTTATGGGACCTTTAAAAAAAGGTGTGTATTTGTAATGACAGATCATGTGACACTTAGATTGCACACAGGTTGACATCATTTCACTAATTATGTGACTTCTGAAGGTAATTTGTTTAACCAGAGATTTTTATGGGCTTCATAACAAAGAGGGTGAATCCATACACACATTCCTATTTTCTGTTTTCTATTTCTAAAAAATAGTTTTACGTATATATTTTTCTCATTTCACTTCACCAACTTAGACTATTGTGTTCTGATCCATCACATATAATTCAGATTAACAAACCATTGAACTTAAGGCTGTAATGTAACAAAATAGGTAAAAAGTAGAGATGTCGCAAACAGTTCGCCCGCGGACTATTCGCGGCGATTTTGGCATGTTTACGTTCGCGTTCACAGCGGACGGCGAACACATGCGCTTTTCGGTTCGCCCCCTATACTTTATCATTGAGGAAACTTTGACCCTCCACCTCACAGTCAGCAGACACATTCCAGCCAATCGGCAGCATACACTCCCTTCCAGAGCCTTCCATCTGAGGGACAGGCTAATATTCTGCTCTGTTTCACCAGTCATAGTTTGTGTACCATACATTGAAAAAAAACAACCCTTTTTTCCTTTAATTAAATTTCAGTTGCCTGCCTGTGTCAGGCTCACAGCGTATATTGTGCTCAGTGAAAAAAAAAAAAACACTTTGACTGTAATAGATTGAATAGCAATTGCCTGCCTACAGGCGTGTGTGTGAAGCCTATTGCATCTACTCTGCAGACTTTTGCCAGTGCACAGTGACACTCATATCTGGTGGCACCTTAGATTGCACGCGCAGTGCCCCAAATTTTAAGTAGGAGGTCCGACCAAGCATCTTTTTCCATCTCCCTGTTCCAAAAATCAATGCCATATACACGTCCCCTAATAGTGGACGTAACAGGGATTAAACCGATAGGAATAGTACTACTTAACAGTACACACCTTATAATAACGCAGACAGAGGCAACGCAGAGAGAGGAGTCTGAAGAAGAGGAGGAAGGTGGCTTTGAGGAGGTGGAAGACCAAACACAGCAGGTGTCCCAGGGGGCTTGTTGTCACCTTTCGGGGACCCTTGGTGGCTGGGTGGAGGAAGAGACCTTCAATGACATCAGTGAGGACAAGGAACGGGACATGGCTATCTTGGTATCCAACCTTGTTCAAATGGGGAGTTTGGGGTTGTGCAAAGGGACTGTTTGCGGTTGTCTGCGGTGCATTAAACGGGGAGATTGGTCTGTTACGGTGAAGCGGGTGTAACCCTTACACTACCTGATCGATACAACATCATACCTGATGTTTTAAAGCATGTTATTCCAAACAATTTAGGAATGTTAGGTGATTTATGCCCTATATGGCTTAAAACCAGACTCTGCATCAACTATGTAATTTTCCGTGGGAGTTTTGCTATGGATCTCCCTCCGGCATGCCAGAGTCCAGGTGTTAGTCCCCTTGAAACAACTTTACCATCACTATTGTGGCCATAAAGAGTCCCTGTGGGTTTTGAAATTCACCTGCCCATTGAAGTCTATGGCGGTTCGACCCGTTCACGAACATTTGATGGAAGTTCGCGAACTGAAAATTTGATGTTCGCGACATCACTAGTAAAAAGTCAAGGGGGGTGAATACTTTTGCAAGGCACTGTATTTCTGATTAAAGTAGCAATGTACATTCAATAATACAGATGAAAAAATGGTATTGGAAATCTACACTAATGCACCTTTTTATTGGACAAACATTTTATTTAGAGTGACTAGTTTTTGAGATGTGTACATCTCTTAATTTTTTTTCTTTTCTACTTTTGCCCATTGTCAAGTAGATGTTTAAAAGAGTATATTGAACTACAGCAGTCCTTTGAAGGGACTTGGTCACACCAGAGAATCCCACTGAGAGAAGTAGTGCAGGTAGGAGAAGGGGATCTGGGAGGGGGGCTAGTGCACCTAGGAGGCTGAGGGGGGTTCATTGCACTACAGGGGAAAAAAATGATTAAATACTTATTTTATTAACATATATAAATAGCCAAGGGAGTCAACACCTCAAGGGGGCTCAACATTTTCTTTTTTTGCACAGGGCCCTCCATTCACTAGCTCAGCCACCGGCAAGGAATGGGGAAAAGATATAGATGTTCTGAACGATCTTCTTTAACTGGTTAGATTGTCATGTGTTTTATATTATACTGATTCCCAGAGGTGGTGAATGAACAACGTGCATTGCATTATTCTGGTCCGCCAGAGGGGGTGAAAGGACAAAAGACCAGCACATTGCATTATACTGGTTGGCTAAAGGGGGAGAATGGATGAAACCCATGCACATTGCCATATACTGATTGGCCAAACATATGAACAACATTCGCATTGCATTATAATTGTTAGGTCGAAGGGGCAATTGGACGTTTGTTACAGTTGTGGATTTATGTGTTTGAGAAGAGATGCAGTTTCCAGTGATGGTCGGGGTGGAATTTAAGGAGAAAGACTATATTCTATCTAAAAAAAAGTACAGAACTGCCTTACAATTAAGATGGTAGGATCAAACACATTTATAGAATTTTAATACTGCCTGACTTAAGCCTATGTTCAGGCTAAACTAACGCAAAGTGCCCACCAGAGGACATTTTGCTTTTTTATTTGCAGTGAAATCGATCTTTCTATGTAAAACCGAATATATGCATTCATTAGGCAGCTGTTATCACCAATCTGGAAAAAAAAAAAGATCATCATTTCTTCACAAGTTTAATTAAACATATTTCACTTATAACAAAATAGCAATGTTATTAGAGAAAGGATCAGTTTGTGAAAAACAAATTGTGTCAAAGTATATATGAAGTAACATGCATTGTTTTACAAGTACATTTATCACAGAGATACTCTTTACTTTTAAACATTACGAAATACAATATTAATATGGAGTGTGGCTTCGCTGCATTAAATAGTAACACATTCTGTCTGCCAAATGTTCCCCAGCTGATATGATAAGTAATAAGCATGCTCCATAGACTTGTGCACATGACTAAGTGTCAGGTTGCATGCATTTTGATTGGTCAACTATGGCCAGGTGATTTTAGTGGTTTTATAGTTATGGTGCACCTGCAATGACATACATTCACCAGAAGAGGCGAGCAAACAAAATGTGAATTGTAATATATGGATTCACCTAATGATGCGAGCAAACAAAATGTGAATTAGTTTATAATAATTAGTGTGTATCAGTGGCCTTCCTCACACCCTGGCGTAAAGTATATCAGATACTTAGAAATAATATTGTGTCAATGTCCCATTAACCCACAGCAGTCTGTGTTCATGTTTCTGTTGGCTTGGTTATAGTATAGAACAATATATATTTAACAAATAAGCCTTTGGCCATTTAAAAAAAAAAAAAAAAAATGTTTTAACCCCAGCCTAATGATGCTACATGGGCATGTCCAAATATTTTTTTTTTCTGGTAGAAGAAAACAACTGGCTGAATGTTTATCTGACACTGTGGAGACAACTAAAGTTTTTTTTTGTTTTGTTTTTTAAATACATATGCTGAAACATTTTGTGTAAATGTATACATTCATGAACAATGGTAACAAAGCTAAAAAAAATACTAGTCAAACCTTTTATTTTCTATTGTCACTGTGTTAGAAGTGTCCCCTCTTCAGTGGTCCCTTGTTCTGCCATTTCAATAAAATCCTCATTGTGGAGATTCTGTGAAGGTGACTCCAACAATTCAGTCCCATCCTTATTATAAATTTTGTTTCCACTGCTTTTATAATGACATCCATGTGGTTTAATACACATGTTCTAGAATCTGGTAAAAGGTGTCCATTCCTTCAGACATTCTAAAGATTGCAGGTTTAGAAAACTAGGTTCCCAGGTATGTTTGATGATTTTCATAGCATCCAATACATTTAAAACTCTTCCAGAATCCTTGGGATTAGTTGGCTAGTATGGTGAACCAATAATCAATCAGATTTTAAGAGGTTCTTTGGCCTTTAAGGTTGCAATTACTTTTTGGTCCATTGCTTGAATCAGTATGGTAGGGTTTGGTGGTAGGATGACTATGCGTTTGAGTTAGGGGTGAGGCGAATGTGTGGTCCAATAATAGCAGTGCCTGAAAGGGAACCTTGTTGTAAGCACAATATTTTCGTTGGTAAATAAAATTAGCCATTAAATGTATCCCCTCTACATCGCTTTAGTTATTTTTTTTTATTCTTTATAGAGGCTAACACAGTACTACACTATATGTGGTCTTTGGTACTCATTGATGAGAATATTTGAAATTTTATAGTCACTCAAGTCACTCAGCCAGAACTTAGTTACATAAGCAATGGTTTGTTTGAAAGTCATGTTCTGTATTTGTCTCTATCAATAAAATCAGGTGATCATTTGTGGTCAGGCACTGTATTGTGTTTCTTAGCAAAGAAGGTTCTCAAAGGCATTCGCTTCCAAAAAATTCAGTTTCATCAACATTTTAAAAATAGTAACCACATCCTTAAATTATTTCAAGACAACTTTTTGGTGTTTTTTTAGTTTTTTGCTGATCCATAGAATGTGCTTGCACCGTCACCTTTAACTCTGTTGTGCCAACCAGCTATTATTCTGAAGCAATCAACCTTTGCTCTTAATTTGTCTGAAATGCTTAAGACCATAAGCAGTAACAGAGATAATACAGTACCTTAGCTGATATTGTGGCTGGATTCAGAGGTGCATGGATTCGCTGTGCCTGCTCATTTATCCATAAAGGACAAGCCGCAACAAAGCAGCCCATCATGTCTTACTCTGACCATTGATTATGTTGGCCCAGTTTTCTTCACTTCTTTCAAATATCTTTTCAGTATTGTGCTCCTAGTTAAATGTGAAAAGTGAAACTTGGATGCTGTCTTATTCCCTTTCATTCCTGAGGCAAGTTGATTCAAAGCATTGCGCTTATTTTCCAATGTAATGGCTTTTCTTGACTTTTTTGTTGTTGTTTTGACATTGCTTGCATCACATTTCTATTCTTATGAAATTGGCAATCTGGCAAAGATGTGAACAGCATGTACCAGAAGTACAATCATCAGTGACCTGCAAAAAATAAATAAAAAAACTGCAACAATTTAGAATCCAATCACTTTAATTAAGAGTACTTATAGTACCTCTATATTACGAATGTACAGTTACACTGAAAACAACCTCATATTGCACAGGTAATTGCAGACCAGTGCAGCCGGTACTAAGGGAGCTGGTGATTCACAGAAATGCGGATTCTTTTTTCTAGGTGTCACACAGTCATAAATGTGAGTTTGGGGTGTTAGTCTCACTCGTGTTCTTGTAAATAACGAATTCCTAAGTAGTTAATGTCTCGGATTCATCAGGGGATGAATCCGAGACATTAACTACAGGGAAACACGTGTCGGGAACGGGAGCTAGCAGGCTGCGGGGGTAAGCTTTCCCACTTTGGTATACAATACCCAACATGCCCGGTGCCGAGCTAACCCTTTCACTACTATAAGGTAACAGCTCACTCATTTATTTCCAAGTCCACTTGGTCTTATGGGATATAATATATCTGGATTAGTGAACCACTTATTTTGACAGCCGGGATAGTGGAGTTTTGATTACAGCATTGTGCTGTCTATCAAAACAATCAGTCAACTTGACTTGTGGCAATTATCTCTCAACCTCCCTCCTCAACCTCAACCTCCCTCCTCAACCTCAACCTCCCTCCTCAACCTCAACCTCCCTCCTCAACCTCAACCGCCCTCCTCAACCTCAACCTCCCTCCTCAACCTCAACCTCCCTCCTCAACCTCAACCCCCCTCCTCAACCTCAACCCCCCTCCTCAACCTCAACCCCCCTCCTCAACCCTCCCTCCTCATCCTCAACCTCCCTCCTCAACCCTCCCTCCTCAACCCCCCCATCTACCCCCTCCTCATCCCCCCTCCTCATCCTCAACCTCCCTCCTTAACCTCAACCTCCCTCCTCAACCTCCCTCCTCAGCCTCCCTCCTCAACCCCCCTTCTCAACCCCCCTCCTCATCCTCAACACACTTCTCAACCCCCCTCCTCAACCCCCCTCCTCATGCTCAGCTTCCCTCCTCAACCTCAGCCTCCCTGCTCAACCTCAACCCTCCTCAACCTCAACCCCCCTCCTCATCCCCCCTCCTCATCCTCCCTCCTCATCCTCCCTCCTCAGCCCCCCTCCTCAGCCCCCCTCCTCAGCCCCCCTCCTCATCCTCAACACACTCCTCAACCCCCCTCCTCAACCTCCCTCCTCAGCCTCCCTCCTCAGCCTCCCTCCTCAACCCCCCTCCTCAACCCCCCTCCTCATCCTCAACCTCCCTCCTCAACCTCCCTCCTCAACCCCCCTCCTCAACCCCCTCCTCATGCTCAGCCTCCCTCCTCAACCTCAGCCTCCCTGCTCAACCTCAACCCTCCTCAACCTCAACCCCCCTCCTCATCCTCCCTCCTCAACCCCCCTCCTCATCCTCCCTCCTAAACCCCCCTCCTCATCCTCCCTCCTCATCCTCCCTCCTCAGCCCCCCTCCTCATCCTCCCTCCTAAACCCCCCTCCTCATCCTCCCTCCTCAGCCCCCCTCCTCAGCCCCCCTCCTCATCCTCAACACACTCCTCAACCCCCCTCCTCAACCCCCCTCCTCAGCCTCCCTCCTCAGCCTCCCTCCTCAACCCCCCTCCTCAACCCCCCTCCTCATCCTTAACCTCCCTCCTCAACCCCCCTCCTCAGCCCCCCTCCTCATCCTCAACCCCCCTCCTCAACCCACCTCCTCAGCCTCCCTCCTCAGCCTCCCTCCTCAACCCCCCTCCTCAACCCCCCTCCTCATCCTCAACCTCCCTCCTCAACCCCCCTCCTCAACCCCCCTCCTCAACCCCCTCCTCATGCTCAGCTTCCCTCCTCAACCTCAGCCTCCCTGCTCAACCTCAACCCTCCTCAACCTCAACCCCCCTCCTCATCCTCCCTCCTCAACCGCCCTCCTCATTCTCCCTCCTCAACCCCCCTCCTCATTCTCCCTCCTCAACCCCCCTCCTCATTCTCCCTCCTCAACCCCCCTCCTCATCCTCCCTCCTCAGCCCCCCTCCTCAGCCCCCCTCCTCATCCTCCCTCCTAAACCCCCCTCCTCATCCTCCCTCCTCAGCCCCCCTCCTCAGCCCCCCTCCACATCCTCAACACACTCCTCAACCCCCCTCCTCAACCCCCCTCCTCAGCCTCCCTCCTCAGCCTCCCTCCTCAACCCCCCTCCTCAACCCCCCTCCTCATCCTTAACCTCCCTCCTCAACCCCCCTCCTCAGCCCCCCTCCTCATCCTCAACCCCCCTCCTCAACCCCCCTCCTCAGCCTCCCTCCTCAGCCTCCCTCCTCAACCCCCCTCCTCATCCTCAACCTCCCTCCTCAACCCCCCTCCTCAACCCCCCTCCTCAACCCCCTCCTCATGCTCAGCTTCCCTCCTCAACCTCAGCCTCCCTCCTCAACCTCAGCCTCCCTGCTCAACCTCAACCCTCCTCAACCTCAACCTCCCTCCTCAACCCCCCTCCTCATTCTCCCTCCTCAACCTCCCTCCTCAGCCCCCCTCCTCAGCCCCCCTCCTCAGCCCCCCTCCTCATCCTCAACACACTCCTCAACCTCCCTCCTCAGCCTCCCTCCTCAACCCCCCTACTCAGCCCCCCTCCTCATCCTCAACCTCCCTCCTCAACCTCCCTCCTCAACCCCCCTCCTCATGCTCAGCCTCCCTGCTCAACCTCAACCCTCCTCAACCCCCCTCCTCAGCCCCCCTCCTCAGCCCCCCTCCTCAGCCTCCCTCCTCAGCCTCCCTCCTCAGCCTCCCTCCTCAGCCTCCCTCCCCATCCTCAACCCCCCATCCTCAACCCCCCATCCTCAACCTCCCTCCTCAACCTCAACCCCCCATGCTCATTCTAAACCCCCACTTCTCATTCTACCCCTCTAAATACCCCCCCTCTCCCTTTCCCCCCCACTTACCTGCATCTGAAGCTCCTGCTCCGGCCTTCGCTCCTTCCGGCGTCTTGACGTGGTGCGCATGTGACGTCACGGCATTAGCATATACCTGGTGCCGGCACCCGGTATATGCTAATGCCGTGACGTCACATGCGCACCACGTCAAGACGCCGGAAGGAGCAGAGGCCGGAGCAGGAGCTTCAGATGCAGGTAAGTGGGGGGGGGGGGGTATTTAGAGGGGCAGAATGAGGGGGGGGTTTAGAATGAGGAGGGGGGGTTGAGGATGCGGAGGGGGGCGGGGGGAGGTTCGAGAGACATGGGGGGAGAGTGACTCGAGTATAAGCCGAGGGGGCCCTTTTTAACCTTAAAAAGAGGGCTGAAAAACTCTGCTTATACTCGAGTATATACAGTATCTTGTATATTGAAACATAATAATTATCAGAAACAAAGCTTTTATATATTTTTGTCAAAAGTTAATGGAGGTTTGCCTTCCAGCTTTGATGGTTAAAACATTATGGAATCATGACTAGTTGGAGATAAGTTATAAATAATGCTATTTAACATATAGATAATAACAGGTACATTTGAGTGCTATTTTGTTTTTCGAAAGTGAGTTTTTGTGTTTGCTTGGTATTCTAATGCTTTGGCTCCTAGTATTGTGTACTCCAAGGTTTCCCCTCATCAATAAACAGAATAACCTATTACATTGTTCAGGAACAAAGTTATAGTGTGGCATTACATTATTAAACAGAACTTTCTATAACATTATATAATGAAGATAAATATAAAGTGGTCTTCATGTTTCAGGCACGTTGATGACCCATTGCATGGTGACTTTGTGTGGATGGTAGAAGGTGCATGAGAATTTGTGATGTATTTATTCATGGAGTCTACAAAACAACTTTAACTAATGAAAGGACTTTGTTAGACAGATGTAACACCCCAGTACACATTTATTTTTTTCATTTGAATAGGTTCTCCACATATAAGATGGGCTAAATCATTTAACTGAGCCATTGATTACATACCAAACTTAACAGAATTGCTACTGGCTGTTGCCTATTACACCCTAAAGTTATTTGTTTAGTTTAAGTAGAAAATATGTCAATTAATAATATCTAAATATGCAGTAGTATTGTACCTGCAGAGAAAAAACATGAAACAAGTGGGAAAAAATGTATATCTATTTTTAGAATGAATTAATCCAAGGGTACTGAGGGAACTGGTTCTGTAATAGCCAAACCATTATATCTAATGTTTCAGGGTTCACTCCACACAGGGTCTCTACCAGATGACTGGAGAAAAGCAGAGGTGATACCTATATTTAAGAAGGGAGCAAGAACAAATCCAGGAAATTATAGACCTGCAAGTCTCACTTCTGTAGTGGGAAAGCTTTTAGAAGGGTTAATAAGGGATAGTATACAAGAATATGTCTATTTAAACAATATTATAAATAGGAATCATGGATTTATGAGGGATAGGTCATGTCAAACAAACCTAATTAGTTTCTATGAAGAGGTTAGTAGGAACTTGGATCAAGGCAACTCAGTGGATGTAGTCTTTTGGGATTTTGCAGACGCTTTTGATGCAGTGCCACATGGGAGACTATTGAGCAAACTAAGGGATATAGGAATTGTAGTAAAAATCTGCTCATGGATTGAGAGCTGGCTAAAAGACAGGAAGCAAAGGGTTGTTGTAGATGGTACATACTCCGATTGGACTAATGTGGTAAGTGGGGTTCCTCAGGGTTCAGTATTTGGTCCTCTCCTTCTTAACTTATTTATTAATGATTTAGTGTCATCAGCAAAAAATGGAGACAATACTGTCCAATCCTACTTCTAAGTTGTACATGGTAATCCAAAGGGATTTGCATAAATTAGTGAAATTGGCGACTAGATGGCAGTAAAGATTTAATATGAATAAATGTAAAAATATGCATCGCGGAAGGAAAAATAGCCATGCAATCTATATTCCTAATGGAGCAAATCTAGGAGTATCAGATATTGAAAGGGATTTGGGAGTACTTGTGGACAACCACCTAGGTAACGGTGGACAATGCCAAGCAGCAGCTACAAAAGCAAATACAATATTAGCGTGTATTAAGAAGGGTATGGATGCAAATATAATTCTGTCACTATACAAATCCCTAGAACGCCCTCATTTGGAATATGGAGTACAATTTTGGGCACTACTACATAACAAGGTAATTTTAGAGCTGGAAAAAGTACAGTGAAGGGCAAGAAAACTAATAAGGGAAATGAAGGGGCTAAGTTAGGAAGAAAGACTAACCACATTAAACTTATTTTCTCTAGAAAAAAGGCATCTAAGAGGGGTTATGATTACCTTATATAAATATAGCCAGGGTTAATATAAGGCTTTGTCAAGTGAGTTTCTTGTGACAAGAGGTTTTCAACAGACAAGAGAACATGCTTTGAGATTAGAAGTAAAAAGATTTTGCCTTAAAGAAAGAAAATTGCTCTTAACATTAAGGGTTGTTAATCTGTGGAATTCTCTACCAAAGGAGGTGGTGACCGTGGATTTGATAGATAACTTTAAAAAAGGAATTGAATATATATATTTGAATAAAAAGGGCATTCAGGGTTATCCTGGATAATTCGAGAGGGAGTATTGATCTAGGGAGGAGTCCGATCGCCAGTATCTGGGTTAAGGAAGGAATTTTATATTTTTTTTTCTCCTTTTGAGACGATTGGTAAAGTTTCACTGATTTTTTTTTTTCTGTTTTCCTTCCTATTAACAATTAATCTGCATATTGCAGATCAAAGGAGATCTAAAAGGTTGGACTTGATGGACTAAAAGTCTTTTTTCAACCTCCATTACTTTGTAACTGTATAACGTGGTTGAAAAATGGAGTCCATTTGTTACATTTAGGTTATGTATATAAGGTAATATTTTGCCTACTGGTCTGAGATCTTTATTAAAATACTGCTGGTTCAAGACATTGCAGGAAGTACAAATGAACACATTGTATTCATTGTTCAAATTCAAAGTTTTATACCTGATTACATGTAACTTATGAAGAAACACATAAAAGGTCAGACCTGGAAACAAGTTTAAAGGTATATATTAGTTTCCTGGGTTTTAAATGTTTGGTAAGAAACCGGCAGTGATTATTAGAAAAATATGTCTATTTAGAAAAGTTCAGTGTACTTACAAAGTTCACCAAAATCCCAAAATAGAGGTTCTCAATCAGAGAACGAACTAACCTTAATAGGTTAGTTCTATGGACATGATAACCCACTCTGAGAGCGACCTCTTTTAGATCACTTGTGCCCTTCACAGGGAGAAACATCCTGTAGTATATCAGTCTGGTCCCACTCACTAGAGTGGTCCAGCCCCGAAATACATTTTTAGTTATTAAAGTTTCATATAGAATGACTAAAGTTTCAATTTAAGAAAAACACAAAACAAAATAAAACAAACCATAAGCAAGAGTGAAAAAGAGAAAGGAAGAAATATCAAATTGGTTAAACCATAATGCTGCTAACCTGTGATAGATAGTGGGGTAAAGCTAAAATGATTCCCCTAAGTGGGCCCAAAACAAACCTAAATTTTCCTCAAATCATATTTACCTTCATGTTGCAGCTGAAAGATTTCCGCGCCACCCCCACTTCTGGCTCCTCCCCAGTATTGCTTTAGTAAGATGTAAAAGTTATATTGGGGGGATGCTAAATGGAGATGCTAACCAAGGTTCCCAGATTTCCAGAAATTGGGATACGCTATCCAGAATAATGTGGGTTAATCTCTCATTGATAAGTAAGTAGTTGAACTTTTTAATTGCCTCCAGGAAGTTTAAAGTTTAATGTCTTCCATCTACTGGCTATGTGTATTTTGGAGGCTAACGCCATTCATTGAAATAATTTATTCCGATATAAAGATAGGTTCTTAATGTGTATCCCCAACAGGCAAGATTCCATTGAGGGTGAAACTACCTTTTTAAAAAGTGTGGAGGCTAATTGTCCCCATTTATTCTGGGTAGATGGGCATGACCACCAGATGTGAATGTAGTCCCCTAATTTTTGGCATCCCCTAAAACATTTATTGCTCTCTTGCTGCCTAATTGCCTGTAGTTTGTCGGGTATGCAGTAGATTCTGTGTAGGACTTTGATAGATGTCTCTAAAAGAGCAGAATTGAGGGAACATCTGGATAGATTTGAACAGGATTATGTCCACTTGTCCCAGTCCCAATCTACCCCTAGATCTTTTTCCCATTATACCAGAAATGTGTTTTTTTGGAAGCCAGTAGAGTTCAGAAAAGTATCATACAGTGAACAGAGAACGCCTTTGGTATGAGGGAGATTTTTGCAAATAACAGACATCCAGGAGGCCCTGGGGGGTCCTAGTTCTCCTGAAGTCTTACTGACCCAACTTCTGATTTTTAAGTAATTATAAAATTCTGTAACAGGCAAATCATGGGTTGTGCAGAATTGGTCGTAGGACTGCAAATTAATTTAGAAAAAACAGTTCCCTATGTCAAGGTTTCTGAAGGTCCACCAGAATTTAGAGATGGCATTCGAGGGGAGACAAACCAAAGCTAAGTCAATGCCTGGAGTTGGCCCACCCCCAAGAGAGAAGATAAATCGTAGGGTTTTGATGGATTGTGAAGGGGGCTAGTTAGTTGGGATAAACTGATTTGGATTCCCAAAGATGTGGAGGCATTTGCTGGTTTTCCATGAAAACCCAGGATGGCTGATGTGTTGTAGAGTGTGTTGGGGGTAGATGGGACAGTTGAGCAGCTTTGAGGTATAGCCTCAAGTTTGGACACCCAAGACCGCCTCTATTTTTATGCATCAACTGCCTGGAGATCCAAATCTTTAAGTGAAATTGGGATAGGAATAGTCCTAAAGAGATACAGAAATGTAGGTAGGATGCTCATTTTTGTAGCCGCGATACGGCCCGTCCATGAGATTTTAAAGCTCACTTCTGTATGTCTTCATATACAAAGCTTTGACTGGAGGGGAAGTTTGCCTTGTATAGGTCAGTTATCTTAGATGTAAGTCTTACACCCAGGTATTTTATAAATTGTGTGGGCCAAATTAAGTTATAATCAGATTTAAGAGTGTCAATTTCAGTTTGCAACATACCCAGCCCCAGAGCTTCAGTTTTCTCCACATTTAGCTTAAGGCCTGAAATTTTGCTAAACTCCTTTATAGTTGATATGAGTGCTGGAATAGAGTAAAGGGGTCTGGTCAGGGTGCATAATAGGTCATCTGCAAAAAGAGAGCATTTAAATTGCTGGAGACCAACTTGCGTCCCCTGAATGTCTGGTTTAGTTCTAATCGCTTGCGCTAGGGGTCCCATGGCAACAGCGAATAACAAAGGTGACAGTAGGCACCCTTGCCTAGTCTCTCTTTGAATTTTAGCTTTGTGCTCTCCTGCCAGTTTTAAATTCAAATTAACTATTGGGGAGTCATAGTATCTCCTAAGCAGGTTGTATAAAATGCTAAACAAGTTTGGAATCGGGGGATGCTTTATCAGATACAGCCATTCTACAGTATCACAAGCCTTCTCAATGTCAAGAGCTAGAAGGCACAATGGAGTGTCCGGTTTGTGTGCTAGATACTGAGGGCCTCATTCTATTAGCGGCCGCAGCCGTTGCGGGGCCGCAAGGACCGGCCGCAAGCTATTCTGCTATTCTATTCCCCTCCGGCCGGGGATTCCGGCAGGCTTGCGGCCGGTGCCTTGCTATCTCTTGCGGCCGCTCGCGCCGGAGGAAATCCTTTGATCTAAAACGGCCGCAAGGAAATCGGCCGTAAGAAATTCCTATTTGCAATTCAATTGCTCCAGGAACCCTCTCTGCAAGGCTAAAAGCGAGCCGCAGCTTACTTGCAGGAAAGAGGTCCCGCTAGCACCAATTAAGCACGAAATATAGCCCAAATAAAGCCATCCTGCACTTTGTGAAGACTATAAAGGGATTTTCGGTGTTAGCAAAAATAGCACAAAATTCCCCTATACTCAAATCCGTAAAATATATATTTTTTAATATACGTCAAATATCCATGTAAAAAGTCCAGAGTGCTTGGAGCACCTCAGACCCGCCCACGCCACAGCCGGAAAATAAACAGTTAATTTGAACTCGGGTTTGGGCTGATGTGCAAGCTTGAGAGTGGGTTACTTTTAATCCTCATGTCCCCCAATATGATCCCTAGCATTTACAGATCTGTACAGTGCAGGCTTGAATTTATTTTTGAGTTTTAAGTTTTCAGAGCTTACGGCCGGTAGCAAGATTTACGGCCGGCCGTAAGAGGAGATCCTTGCGGGGCCGTTTAATTGAATTGCGAGGTAACGGGACCCCCGCAAGGAATCGCAGCCTTACAGCCGGTTTACGGCCGATAATAGAATGAGGCCCTGAGTGTTTAAGACCCTCCTGATATTGTCCCCAGCCTCTCTGAAAGGAATAAAACCTGTTTGGTCCTTGTGAATTAAATCTAGTAAGAATTTAGAGATATGGTTGGCCATAATTGTGGCCAAAATCTTAACATCTTCATTGATCAATGAAATGGGGCGAAAGTTTTTAACCTCTAGATTATCCCTGCCCTCTTTTGGAAAAGTGACTAGATCAGCCTGATTTCGTTCAGGTGGCATAGATTCCCCATTTTAATATTGCATTAAATAAAGACTTTAGATAGGGGGTGAGAAGGGGTTCAATTTTTTTGTAATATAAATTAGTGAAGCCGTCTGGCCCTGGGGGTTTGTCCAATTTAAGACCTTAAATAGTAGTTTTAACTTCCTCTTGGGATATATCAGAGTTCAAGTTGCCTAAGTGGTGGTCCAGAATTGTGGGAAGATCATGTAAGTTAAGGAAGGAGTCATATATTCTTACAAATCCCATTGTAGCGAGTCAGATATAGAGTTGATAGAAGCTTTGGAACGCCTTTTGGATGTCATTGGGGCTGAAAGAAATTTGACCATCAGCCATTCTAATCTGGGTGGTTCTATGTTGGGAGAATTTATTGTTAAGTCTTCTAGCTAGACGAAAATCAGGTTTGTTTGCCTTCCAGTAATATAGGTGTTTCATCTTCCTCATCGCCTGTTCAGTGCGATGCAACAATATGCCATCTAATTCTAACCTTGTTTTGTCTATTAGCTAAGGTTCCTTAAGGGATGGGTTCTGTTGGTTTATTTTTTTTTTTAATCTCTTTAGTGTCTTTGTAAGGTCTGCCTCCATTTGCCTAAGAATCTTTCTTTGGGTTGAGGCTAGCTGGATGCAGGTTTCCCTGATAAAGGCCTTATGGGCAGCCCAGAGCCAGCCCGCTCCTGTCTCGGGAGAGGCATTAGTCTCTCAAAATCAATGTATGTCTTTAGCAATTAACTCCATGCTACTTGGGTTGGAAAACAAAAAAAATATTTTTTTTTCCAGGTGTAGGGGGGTTGCAAATTAGGACCCAAATCGAGCTCAAGGAGTACCAGGGCATGGTCCGACCAGGGGCAGGGAACAATCTCAGACTTCAAGATAGTCAAACAGGGATGAGCTAGCGAGGAGAGAATCAATCCAGGAGTATGTCAGGTGAGTTGGGGAATAGAATGTTTATTCTCTTCTGTCCGGGTAAATTCCCCCCCAGGCACGACCACCCCAAACCTTATGAACAGGGACTTAATCTGTTTTGTTTTGTTGGAGAATCTGTTGCTAGAGGATTTCCCCGATCTATCCAGGGTCGGGTCTAAGGTAAGGTTTAAGTCTCTCCCCCCCCCCCCCACCCCCAATTATCAATTCTTCCAGGTCTAGTGTTTCAATTCTTTTCAACAGGCCGATCAAAACCGTATAAGGGGAATTCGTAGGTGAATATAGGGAGACTAATGTCGTTCTAACCCCCCCTCCTCCAATAGTTCCAGTCACCATAACATAGTTACCGTCTTCGTCTTATGTTTTTTGTAAAATCCGCCTTTTAAAAGGGGAATTGAAACCCTTCACATTGTGAGTTATTAAGGTATAATTAGAGGGAGTCATTTAAAGGTAGATGTAAAACCCTAGATGTGTGTGTTTATTACCGTATAGCTGGCCCCGTGGGGAGCAAGGGGAAGGAGAGCCCAGAAAGTCAACAGCTGCTCTACAAGTCGGTCTGTGAGTGGCAGGCAAATTATCCAGTTATAAAGGAGAGAAATAAGGGTGAGAAGATTGAACATTAGCTTTACATCAGTGAGGTAGATATTTCTGAGTAAACAGAAGAGTGGATTCAAATTATCAGTTAGCATTTCTCTTAGGATACAACTATGAAGACTTAAAAATAAGAACGTTTAACAGTCATTTGTCAATAATAACCTTCATCAGATTCTCTAGGAAAAAAAGAGGAATCCAATCCACAGAAATTGGGCAGTAATCCAGCAAACTGTAATAATACTAACCGATTTATATCTTAATCCATTCTAACAATATAAATCAGAGCACTAGATGATAACAGATGAACATTTAACATTATACTTAGCAATCAACAGTGCGTTGTTAGAGTCCAGTGTTGAAAGAGTCTAATCAGGTTGTGAGCCCAACTTGGAATCAGCAATGCGACCAGTGTCCTCTGTGCGGGCTTTATTTCTGATGTGTTAACTGCTTTCACTATCCAGAGGACTTCTGGATCCCTCAGGAGCTGAGGTTTGCTTGCCATGAACTTGAACTGTTACCAGCGTCCACTGCCTCTTAGGGATGGGCAGAGGAGGTAGCTCTAGCCTTACTCACATTATTTCCTCAGAGCAAAGATGCAAGCGATTCAGCACCGATAAGCAGTCATCTAGTGTGTGGGTGGTATAAGTTGTGCCCTGAAAGTTGAAAGAGAAGGCAAACGGGAAGTTCCAACGGTACTGGATCTTATGCTGGAGAAGGATTGTAAGAGAAGGTTTCATTAGCCTCCGTTTGTTAAGAGTATCAGGGGACAGGTCGGCGTAAAACTGTAACGGAGAGTCATCAGGGCACTTGATAGTATGTAGCTTCCTAGTTGCCGAGAGTAGAATATCCCTAGCTTGCTGCCTCAGGAATCTGACAATGACATCTATAGGGGTGTCTGGGCTCCTCGTGCCTCCCACATTTCCCACATGGTTTTGGATTGATCAGGGAATAGTACAGCAATAGTGTCTCTCAAATACTTGGTTATATCTTGTATAGCTCTTGGAATGCCGCGGATGCGAATGTTATGGCGTTGAGACCGATTTTCTAGGTCCTCTATCTTGTCTGTGAGAACAGACACATGAAAGGTGTTTTGAGCGATAGATGACCTATCCCTCTCCTGGACCTCCGCTAACTGGTCCGTCATCTCCTCCAGTAGCTGGGTGCGATGTCCCAGTTCCCTCAGATCTTTTTGTAGGGGTTCAATCGATTTCACTAAAAGCTGTTCGATCGTAGCCACTGATCTGGCCGATAAGTCTGTGCTGATGAGATTTGGGGTTCTCTTCCTGATCTGAGGAGTCTGAGTGCTCAGAGATAGAGCCCACTGGAGACTTGTGCCGGGTAGTTTTTGGTGGAAAATGCTCCCTTATGCCCTTTGTGGGGGCTGCACGTTTAGGTTTCTCCATCTCAGTAAGCAGAGTGTGAATAACCACAAGAGGTCCGCCGTGCAAACTGTTTGGATGTGGTTTTCAAAGAGCAGCTGAATTTAGATCTTTGTCTGATACTCTATTACTTCAGTTTGTAGGACATCAGTTTGTAGAATAAGACTGGCTCTGAAAAAAATAATTAAGACACCTGCTGGCTGTATTGCCGGATTGAGTGGGACCAGACTGATATGCTACAGGACATTTCTCTCTGTGAAGGGCGCAAGTGAGCTAAAAGAGGTTGCTCTGAGTGGGTTATCATGTCCATAGAACTAACCTATTAGAGGTGCTTAATCAGAGAATGAACAAACCTTATTTTGGTATTTTACTTACAAAGTGTAACATAGTGCCCCCCAGAGGTGAAAGCAAGACACGTAATGAAGAGTTTTCTCCTGGAAATATAGAGTTAACTTACTGGAGCAGTGCTAAGCGACTAATTGAACCTGCAGGCATTGTAAGCCTGTTAAAGGCACACACAGACAGATGGGTGTGGTCCCGTGCAATTAGGCTCTGTTTGGCCTAGCAGAGTGAGGCCAGAGCCTCACACAAGCGAAGAAGGACGCTTGTATGCATCTGCCAGTGAGAGTGAAGGCAGTGTTTTGACTTTGCTGGAAGCAGATATTGAGAGCAAACTGAGAAGTCTGCTACTAGGATTGGAGTTACTGCAGAGAAAGAGGATTTGTGCCCCAAAGAGCATTTACAGAGGAGCTGCTGCAAGGATGTTTCCACAGCAGTTATTACAGAGGAGACTGTTCCAATAGCTGGGAAAGCGCCAATCAGAGGATCCATTACAGCTGAGAGAGAGACTGGATGTAAAGCTACAATTACAGAATCTGATAACACCAGGGCAATATCTGTGAAGTTAACAGATTTGTAGCCTTCACCAAAAGAGGGTGTCAAGGGTTCCTGGAGGTTGGGGTATCTGGAGAGTAGGGCAGGCCAGAACCCCACCCTATGGTATAAAATTGAAAGATAACTGTCTGCAGAGAAAGGACGCTTTAAACTATTGAATATGGACTATGCAAAAACTCTATGTTAGGGCTAGCTAGGATGTTCCTGATGTTTAAGTAAATAAGTGCGTTTAAGGAAATGTTTATTTCATGCTGAAAATAAGCTATTTTTGTTTGTTTGAAAACTTTTTATTAAAAGAGATAAAAATCACTTTGGGACTCAATTTGTTTTTATGAAGTCACTGAAGAAACTAGTAGCCAAAGGCCACATTATCACAAAAGTTATAGACCGGAAAGTAGAATGCAGCTTTTCACACCCACAGGAAGGTTACATAACCCAATAACACACAGGAAATACAGCAAGGTACAGATTGTGACCTTTCTGGTAGAGAACACAGAAAGTAACTGCTGCAGATGGAATCACATGGTAGAGCGGGGTCTGAACTCACAGTGAATCAAAGCACTAGGGGAGGGGGGAGAGAGTATAGGTGGAATAAGTATGTATGAGCAAAGAGTGTGGAATGGGTGAAGTGAGAGAGGTGAGTGAACAAAGAACATTTTATTCTTTGCAGCCTATAGGAATAAGTACAGTTACATCCCAAGTGAGACAGTTTGCACAGTGTCTCTGAAAAAGCAAGGAGGTGAAGCAGAGGACATGCTGGCAGAGATCTGCCCTTACAGCCTCCGTTCTTGTACTGAGCATGTCAGAAGCCACTGAGGTGAAGAATGATACAATGTATTAGCCTGATTCTGAATTTGAATTGTATGTTAATTTAGGTGGGATTTTCTTGGAACGTACACCATCAAATGCAACTTCCAAAAAACATAGGAAATGTTGCTAACTTCAAGGTAAGCTACTTAATGTTTATTTTGGGATATTTTCATGCAAAAAAAAAAGTTTTCATACACTACTAATTCTCCTTATTTTGGAATATGTTAATGCACTACTAATTCTCCTCTATCAGATGCATTTATAATTCTGCAAACTTAGATATGCCTTTTAATATTGAGAATGAAGACCGAAGAAGATCAAGGATTCTTAACTAAATTAATTATAATTTTGTTGTAGTTTGAAGGTCCAAGGGCACCATCTTGTGGTCCAAGGAATGAAATGTTTCTCTAAAAAATTTATATATATACTATTAAGAGTTAAATATTTTGTGACATCATGAGGATTTTCGATCGGTTGCCAAAAACATTGGGCCAATTGGAATTTCTGATAAGTTGTGGGTATAATTAGGGGAATCTAGCTGACAAGGGGGACACTGGGAGAACAAAGGAACGGAAGGACTGAGAGGATCAAGAACAAGGAGACACATAGTGTTTAAGTATTCTTCTAAAGAAGTTCACCAAAACATGTCTATCTGGATGTTTTACCGAAACGCATAGAAAACCAAATATGCATTTTACAAAGAAACTTAGACAGCTTACAAGAAAAAGTTTACACACTCACATACCAAGAACTGGTCAACAGATCCAGCATTCCAGTCATTTGGAAAGAACAGGTATGATATAAAGTATAACATTTCTTTTATATGTTATTTCTTTTTCATTACAATCATTGAAATATTTTGTTAATATAATATAGAATAAATTGCTATATCAATATTATCTGATATAAACGATATATCACTATAACTTATGAATTATAAGTTGACATATAATTTGTAAGTTTATTTTATAAATATTACAAAATATCAGCTTTTATAGCAATTTAATATATCCGATAATTAACTGTAATGCCTTTTTTTTTTTTTTTTTTTATTAGAGACAACATTTTAATTAGAGATATTACTATAATTCGAATATAAAATCATATGTTATGAAAAGGGTATGATAGCTTAATAAATAGATATGGGTAAACATACCAAAATAATTAAAATCATCTCTGATGTCATAGTTTACCATATTAAATTATAGCAAGCATATTGTGCATGTCTCATATGATTATGTGGATAATGTAATAATAACTAACAATTTATAATTGATGTACTTTGATGTATCTGTTACAATTGTTTATATCATCTAGTTATTAAAATATACTGAATTATTAGTTTTATTCATTTATAATAAATATATTTTCACATAATACAGTTCTGTTCATTTCATGAGGCCAATGCTCTTAATATATTGCGTACTAAGAATTCATAAATTAGTCGAGATTGGCAAATATGCAAATTTTTTATTAATATTATTAAAGGTTATTGATATTGATAATATCACCATATAAATTGCCAATACCCACGACAGCAGAATGGGTAACCACTCCAATAAAATGTGCTGGAAGGAGTGTGAACTCACTCCCACATACTACCATAGCTGGAGGTCCTGTCCCAAGTTTAAAAATGTTTTTATTCACATAGAGACAGAGCTGGGTCCATGCAGGTCCGTATCTACCTTTTTTGGAGCTCCTAGGCAGTGAAGTGGAGGAGCCACTGCGAGTGAGTACTCAAGTTATGCACAGACCCATTTTTGCCTTTTCTGTACATGTAAGTTCCCTTTCCTGTTGTAACTGTCTTGTTTTAGGTGGTTACCCCTTAGTAGCCAGTCTATGAACTGCAACATTTCATTTTTTTTGTAAGCCAGAAACATTTTTTTAAAGAAGTGGCGCCCCTCACAGATATGCGCCCCTGGACGGCTGCCTAGTTGGCCTAATGACTAAACCGGCCATGGGCCCATGGCTCTGTTTCCTCTCTAATTCAACTGAATCACTATTGGCACAAATTACACTAGTTGCATAGAAATGGCTGGTGGTGTGTTAGAACTAATCTCTAATTCCTAACTAGATGAGTCATTCAAAAAGTCCACAAGGACATGGAAATGAAGAAACAATTGTCATTGAAAACATGTCATCTGCCTAAGAAGGGTAATGAATGATTAATTTAAACACTTTTGTCCAGACATTTTCAGTGCTTAATTTCCTGAATATAGATGTCAGTAATATATTTAACTTTTCTAGTATTGTATTTGTCACAACCCAGGTGAGTGAATTTTGCTTTACCCTTAAAAATCCTGCCTTTACGATCCTGAGGAAGTATTTCTGTACGTAAAGGGGAGAGGGGTTTCTTGTTGCCCAGTGGTCATATCCGGATCATCAGCAGAAGCATCTGGAACATAGAATAAATGAATCAACATAACCCTCATGATCTCTTCAATGGGCTTGAAAAGTCTAACAGCCGCATTAAGGGCCCTATTAAATTCCAGCCTCGTAAATAAGAGGCTTCTACTTAAGCCCTACGTACTGCAAAGTTTCTCTAAGTTCCAATGCTATTAAATTAGCCCTGCTGCGAGCAACGTATGAGCTACGCAGCAGGGCCGTACGTATCTACACTGCGTAAATGTACATGAGGAGTGACAGCCTGCGAGATGATATCGCAGGCTCCCACTCCTCATCAATTGCTGCGGGGGTCCTAAAAGGGACCTCCGCGGCAGTCCCCCCACATAAGCCCTGCCGTGGGGGTACTCCGAATACCCCCCCCGGCACCTAAAATTAACCCCCCCCCTCAATGCGGGGGTCCCCATCGGGACCCCCGAAGTGTCCTCACATGAACACCTTGCTGCAGGGGTCCATAGGGGTCCACACATTAACCCCTTGCAGCGGGGGTCCCCGATCTGCATAGATCAGGCCCTCCGCTGCGTTTAAAACTTTTAAATTCCCCGCCGCGGCTCCTTAAAGGGACCGCGGCACACTATTACCCAATCACGGCCGCGGCACTTAAAATTAACCCCCCTCTATGCTGGGGGTCCCCATCGGGACCCCCGAAGTGTCCCCATATAAACCCCCTGCAGCGGGGGGCCCCGATCGGCACCGATCGTGACCCTGCTGCAATTCAATTTTAAATTTCCCGCCTCGCGGGTCCTCAAAGGACCGTAAAGGTCCTGAAAGGACTCGCACTAAAAATATTAACCCCAGGCAACTATAATTACCCCATTAACTCATGATGGTCAATCCAGACCACCATAAGGCCTAAATTAACCCATTAACTCATGATGGTCGATCCAGACCACCATAAGGCTCTATTTAACCCCATCAGTCCCATAAGGGTATATTATTACCATTATGGGCCTGTTACAACCCAACATTAACCACATAAGTGCCATAATGGTCCTCAAGGACCATCATGACACTAACTACAAACACTACACTATAACCCCCAATAAACCATTTAATCTAAACTAACCCCCCTCTACACTAATCTATTAACACTTACACTACCTACCTACACTACCTACCCCTAATAAACCTCCCCAACACTCTAATTACAAAAAACAAAAAACCTACAGCACAAAAAACAAAAAAACCTACAGTACAGAAAAAAAAAAACAATTACAACCCCACCCCCCACTACAGAAAATAAAAAAAATTACACACCTGAAAAGGAAAGACAGATAAACACAATACAATACATACATATAATACATTACATACATTACATACAATACATGACATTACATACATTACATATAATATATTACATATAATACATTACATACATTACATACAATACATGACATTACATACATTACATATAATATATTACATATATTATATATCATATAATACATTACATACAATACATGACATTACATACATTACATATAATATATTACATATAATATATTACATATAATATATTACATATAGTCCTAATCAAATACCCCCTATCTATCTAACATACAATCTATTTAATTTAAAATAAATCCTAACTATATCAAATACATCCCCCTATCTATCTTATATACAAAAAATCCTAACTACATACACAGATCCTTATTCTAAAATAAAATAAAATAATTACAGTCCTAACTACATACACAGACCCTAATTCTCAGCTAAAATCAATAAATTAAGACCACTTACCTTTAAGATGTTGCTTCAGATCACTAACCTATGGGTCGAACAAAAAATAAAAATTAGTACAAAACATTAACATCCAATAAATAAACATTCTATACATTCTAAATATTCAACTCACCTTTACAGCATGTCCAGTCACTGTTTAGCTCTTCCGGCGCGGCCCTGTTAAAAAAAAAACACAATACATGAATACATGATTACAATATATAAACAATAAATAAAATACACAAATAAACATCTAAATATACATTTAACTTACCTCCCCGCGATGTCCCCGGCCTTCTCTCCTTCAGCCCCGGCTGGGCCGCGGAACCATCCGCGCTCTAAAAAACAAAAAGAAAAAAAACTAACGGAGGTCTGCACTGGCAGACCTCCCCGACGCTACTGAACCTCCCGGAGTCGTTTCCGGGAGGAAATTGGCATTGGCGGCTTGTGATTGGCTGAAAAAGCTGTCAGCCAATCAAAAGTCGTCAATGTAGGAGCCAATCAGGATGCGCAGATGTCTTCTTCCAATCACTCCGTGGGGGTGTATGCCATAGTGATTGGCTGAAGGTATCTGAGCGTTGTGATTGGTTCCCAGAAAGATAGACAAGTGTTTAAGCCAATCAGGGTGGGATATTGGGGTGTATCCCATCCTGATTGGCTCACACATTGACGACTTTTGATTGGCTGAAATTGATAGACAGCTTTTTCAGCTAATCACAAGCCGCCAATGCCAATTTCCTCCCGGAAACGACTCCGGGAGGTTCAGTAGCGTCGGGGAGGTCTGCCAGTGCAGACCTCCGTTAGTTTTTTTTCTTTTTGTTTTTTAGAGCGCGGATGGTTCCGCGGCCCAGCCGGGGCTGAAGGAGAGAAGGCCGGGGACATCGCGGGGAGGTAAGTTAAATGTATATTTAGATGTTTATTTGTGTATTTTATTTATTGTTTATATATTGTAATCATGTATTCATGTATTGTGTTTTTTTTTTAACAGGGCCGCGCCGGAAGAGCTAAACAGTGACTGGACATGCTGTAAAGGTGAGTTGAATATTTAGACTGTATAGAATGTTTATTTATTGGATGTTAATGTTTTGTACTAATTTTTATTTTTTGTTTGACCCATAGGTTAGTGATCTGAAGCAACATCTTAAAGGTAAGTGGTCTTAATTTATTGATTTTAGCTTAGGATTAGGGTCTGTGTATGTAGTTAGGACTGTAATTATTTTATTTTATTTTAGAATAAGGGTCTGTGTATGTAGTTAGGATTTTTTGTATAAAAGATAGATAGGGGGATGTATTTGATATAGTTAGGATTTATTTTAAATTAAATAGATTGTATGTTAGATAGATAGGGGGTATTTGATTAGGACTATATGTAATATATTATATGTAATATATTATATGTAATATATTATATGTAATGTATGTAATGTCATGTATTGTATGTAATGTATTATATGTAATATATTATATGTAATATATTATATGTAATGTATGTAATGTCATGTATTGTATGTAATGTATGTAATGTATTATATGTAATATATTATATGTAATATATTATATGTAATGTATGTAATGTATTATATGTAATATATTATATGTAATATATTATATGTAATGTATGTAATGTCATGTATTGTATGTAATGTATGTAATGTATTATATGTATGTATTGTATTGTGTTTATCTGTCTTTCCTTTTCAGGTGTGTAATTTTTTTTATTTTCTGTAGTGGGGGGTGGGGTTGTAATTGTTTTTTTTTTCTGTACTGTAGGTTTTTTTGTTTTTTGTACTGTAGTTTTTTTAGTTTTTTGTGCTGTAGGTTTTTTGTTTTTTGTAATTAGAGTGTTGGGGAGGTTTATTAGGGGTAGGTAGTGTAGGTAGGTAGTGTAAGTGTTAATAGATTAGTGTAGAGGGGGGTTAGTTTAGATTAAATGGTTTATTGGGGGTTATAGTGTAGTGTTTGTAGTTAGTGTCATGATGGTCCTTGAGGACCATTATAGCACTTATGTGGTTAATGTTGGGTTGTAACAGGCCCATAATGGTAATAATATACCCTTATGGGACTGATGGGGTTAAATAGAGCCTTATGGTGGTCTGGATTGACCATCATGAGTTAATGGGTTAATTTAGGCCTTATGGTGGTCTGTATTGACCACCATGAGTTAATGGGTTAATTAGAGCCTTATGGTGGTCTGTATTGACCACCATGAGTTAATGGGTTAATTAGAGCCTTATGGTGGTCTGGATTGACCATCATGAGTTAATGGGTTAATTTAGGCCTTATGGTGGTCTGGATTGACCATCATGAGTTAATGGGTTAATTAGAGCCTTATGGTGGTCTGGATTGACCATCATGAGTTAATGGGTTAATTAGAGCCTTATGGTGGTCTGGATTGACCATCATGAGTTAATGGGTTAATTTAGGCCTTATGGTGGTCTGGATTGACCACCATGAGTTAATGGGGTAATTATAGTTGCCTGGGGTTAATATTTTTAGTGCGAGTCCTTTCAGGACCTTTACGGTCCTTTGAGGACCCGCGAGGCGGGAAATTTAAAATTGAATTGCAGCAGGGTCACGATCGGTGCCGATCGGGGCCCCCCGCTGCAGGGGGTTTATATGGGGACACTTCGGGGGTCCCGATGGGGACCCCCAGCATAGAGGGGGGTTAATTTTAAGTGCCGCAGCCGGGATTGGGTAATAGTGTGCCGCGGTCCCTTTAAGTAGCCGCGGCGGGGAATTTAAAAGTTTTAAATGCAGCGGGGGGCCTGATCTATGCAGATCGGGGACCCCCGCTGCAAGGGGTTAATGTGGGGGTGCTGCAGGGGTCCTGATAGAGACCCCTGCAGCATGGGGATGTGTATAGGGTGCAGGGGGGAGCCTCACACTGCTGTCTCGGGCTGTTCCGAGGCAGCACGTAGAGGCTTTCGGATCCCGTGCGTGGACTTTTTGTCCACGTAGGGATTCTTACGATATGCGAGACTCGTGCATAGATTTAAGGCTACGTAGCTCTCTCGGAGCCTATTCTCGGCCATTTTCTCGCAGTCATATCGTAAAGCAGGCTGCGAGAGATTCGGTTCTCACAAACAGCAGGAAAACTGCCTTTTGCGAGCACCGAGAGAACTACGAGGGAGAATTTAATAGGGCCCTAAATTCGTGCTACGTTTTAAAACATAGTATCTGTAGCGGAACCCATCACTGTTTTACCCTGTTTTATGATTATTCTTGGTTAAAATATGATCCTACAATATGTATGCTGGTTGATGCTCTGCAGAATATTAGCCAGACTTTTGCAGACCTAGGCTAATAGATAATCCTATTACAGAGATTCAAGAGATAAGAAAGTTGTAAAGGATCCTTGCATTTTCCAAAGTGTTTTAATTCTCTGATAAGAACAAAGAGGTGTAATTGAATCAGTGTCTGATTGTATCAAAGTTGCCAGGGAGGTGTGACCCCCCTATTGTTCTCTTTGTGTGTATTGTGTGTAGCCAAATATGGGCATGTGTATTGCCTGTGGCCAAAGAGATGTATATATAGTTCTGCAATGACAAAATAAAGTCAGTATTCATTTGACTCCCAAATTGTGTGTCGTCCAATATGGGAGGTCGGGGATGGTGAAACTGTAGTGCCTCGTGGGTATTTTATCGTATACCAGCGGAGATTTTGGACTGCGTGTTCCTGCTCCGTTACATTTGTTGGCAAGTGGCGGGATTGTTCCCACGGTCAGAAGGACAGCTACAGGAGACACCATTCCGTGGAGTACAAATTGAGGGCAACGCTAGTATCCGTACAGCGCCCCTGGCTACAGCAGGATGGAACCGGCTAGTTTTTGGACAGCGTTCCATGATGAGGATGAGAAGGAGGCCGCAGACTACAGGGAGACAGACAGAATGGAACTCTGGTATGATGCCCTGCAAGATGCCCAATGGCGGCGAGGTGAGAGTCTCCCCAGTGATGAGCAGCGGCTACAGAAGCGTGTGGCGATGCGGATGTATCTATTGGGAGAGCAGCCCCTGGATGAGTGGGTGACAAGACTAGAGACCCTGGTATGGCGAGAGATCTGGCTAGACAATGCATACCAGGCCCTCTGGTGGTATACCGTTCGACTTACCCCCTGGACGGCTGAACACGACTTACCGGAGGGGGATGATTATGATGGCCCGGGTTTATTATGGGATGCCTTGGAGGACGATATTGATCTTGGCAGCACGGAGGGGTCTAGGTTTTGGGACATCTACGACTACCGGATGGGCATGTATGTCTGGGATGATGAAGGCGAGGTGAGCAAAGACATGACCCACCTGGTAACGAGAGAGTGGGAGCTGGAGCAGGACTACCAACACCTGCTCAGCCTTGTGCAGCCCCAACCTACTCGACAAGCAGAACCAGACTTCATTGACTGGTCCTGGGATGACCTCCAGATGGCAGGTAGAGATGGGACCGAGGTCTCTCTACCGGCCCTCCAGGGGGCAGAAGGTGTCGTCCTTCCCCCTCAGCGGCAGTGTGAACCCCAGGGGGCAGAAGGTGTCGTCCTTTTCCCCCAGCGGCAGTGTGAACCCCAGGGGGCAGAAGGTGTCGTCCTTTCCCCCCAGCGGCAGTGTGAACCCCAGGGGGCAGAAGGTGTCGTCCTTCCCCCTCAGCGGCAGTGTGAACCCCAGGGGGCAGAAGGTGTCGTCCTTCCCCCTCAGCGGCAGTGTGAACCCCAGGGGGCAGAAGGTGTCGTCCTTCCCCCTCAGCGGCAGTGTGAACCCCAGGGGGCAGAAGGTGTCGTCCTTTCCCCCCAGCGGCAGTGTGAACCCCAGGGGGCAGAAGGTGTCGTCCTTCCCCCTCAGCGGCAGTGTGAACCCCAGGGGGCAGAAGGTGTCGTCCTTTCCCCCCAGCGGCAGTGTGAACCCCAGGGGGCAGAAGGTGTCGTCCTTTCCCCCCAGCGGCAGTGTGAACCCCAGGGGGCAGAAGGTGTCGTCCTTCCCCCTCAGCGGCAGTGTGAACCCCAGGGGGCAGAAGGTGTCGTCCTTTCCCCCCAGCGGCAGTGTGAACCCCAGGGGGCAGAAGGTGTCGTCCTTTCCCCCCAGCGGCAGTGTGAACCCCAGGGGGCAGAAGGTGTCGTCCTTCCCCCCCAGCGGCAGTGTGAACCCCAGGGGGCAGAAGGTGTCATCCTTTCCCCCCAGCGGCAGTGTGTACCCCAGGGAGCAGAAGGTGTCGACCTTCCTCCACAGCGGCAGTGTGAACCCCAGGGGGCAGAAGGTGTCATCCTTCCCCCTCAGCGGCAGTGTGAACCCCAGGGGGCAGAAGGTGTCGTCCTTCCCCCCCAGCGGCAGTGTGTACCCCAGGGAGCAGAAGGTGTCGACCTTCCTCCACAGCGTCAGTGGGTACTCCAGGGGGCCAAAGGTGTCGTCCTTCCCCCCCAGCGGCAGTGTGAAACACAGGGGGCAGAAGGTGTCATCCTTCCCCCCCAGCGACAGTTTACCCTAACCAGGGGAGACACCAATCTCCCAGACGGCGCAGATGGGACCGTGGTCTCTGCGCCCACAGCTTGTCCAGATCCCCAACTACTGTCACTGGGACAACCGGAGGAGGGGGTAAGTACAAACTCCCCTCCCCAGCTAACTTCTAATGTGGCCCCAGGGTTAACAGAGGAAATGTTAACCCCCACTGACCCCCACGTTTCCCTGGCTACTGAGCCGGAATATGTCCCAAGTACCCCAGCAGAAGAGCTGACAGCGGGGCAGAGTGCAGTCGGCCTCTGCCCTCCCTTTGTCCCTGGTACAGAGCAGGAGGTCCTGCAGGTTATACCAGCAGAAGAGCTGGCATCAGGGCAGAGTGCCGCGGGCCTCTGCCCCTCAAGTCCCCTCAGCGTGTTGCACCATCACCCCGGCGAAATATCCAGGTGCCTGGTTAGACTTCCCCCCAAAGGGGAGATGTGTGACGAAGTGCCCTTCGCCACTTTGGCTTGGAGAGGACTGTTTGCCAGCCTCCTGCCCTGCGACTATGGCCCTGGTACATATTGCCCTTTGGAACCAGTGTTCGGCCATACCAGAGTGTAAGTCACTCATTCTGGCCCTTTACATACAGGGGGGTCATTCTGTACTTGCCCTGTGGGAGCGGTGATACCCCAGATAGCTATGCCATGGAGCCCATTCATATGATGAAAGACTATGGGAAAGACTTTAGCTACATGGCAATTGAACTGTGTGAAGAGGATCTGAGCGCTATTCGGTGGTTTTGTGCGCTCAGATCCCAGCTATCTGGGGATATGGGAAATGTGAGTAAATGTAAATTGCAGTAATGCTGATGGGTTGTCAAACTAGAGAATTGACCAACAAATACTTTTGTCCGGACATCCCCAGGCCGATCCGTTGGGATCAGACCGTGTATGCCGGCTTATGGTCACGGGGGAGGTGTGTAGCGGAACCCATCACTGTTTTACCCTGTTTTATGATTATTCTTGGTTAAAATATGATCCTACAATATGTATGCTGGTTGATGCTCTGCAGAATATTAGCCAGACTTTTGCAGACCTAGGCTAATAGATAATCCTATTACAGAGATTCAAGAGATAAGAAAGTTGTAAAGGATCCTTGCATTTTCCAAAGTGTTTTAATTCTCTGATAAGAACAAAGAGGTGTAATTGAATCAGTGTCTGATTGTATCAAAGTTGCCAGGGAGGTGTGACCCCCCTATTGTTCTCTTTGTGTGTATTGTGTGTAGCCAAATATGGGCATGTGTATTGCCTGTGGCCAAAGAGATGTATATATAGTTCTGCAATGACAAAATAAAGTCAGTATTCATTTGACTCCCAAATTGTGTGTCGTCCAATATGGGAGGTCGGGGATGGTGAAACTGTAGTGCCTCGTGGGTATTTTATCGTATACCAGCGGAGATTTTGGACTGCGTGTTCCTGCTCCGTTACAGTATCTAAAAAAGTAGGACTGAAGCCTGTTAAATTAGCCTCGTAATCTCCCTGCAGACGACTTGAGGGTTAAAACGCAGGATGTCAGAAAAATGCCTACGGAACGTGGAACTTCACAGCCCACAACCCTTTGATCTGTTAAGCCCGTACCCGCTACTTTCCAATCCTACTATTAAATTGCAAATAAGTCCCCCGCGAGCAAGCCTGTAACACGCAAATGGATGCCAAAGCTGTGGAGGATTCGCAAAGGCTCTAAAAGCCCTTACGTTGGCTGTGGGAGCAGCAAAAGAGACCCCACTCTGGCCCCCAAGCCCCCTGTTCCCTAAACAAATCCCCATGGTGCAGGCTCACAATATTAACCCTTGCTGGGATTAGGACCCCCTCGGCAGTTAAACTGTTAACCACTGCCACAGGGGTACTTCAAGTACCTCTGCGGCACCTAAAATTAACCCCTCTATGCTGGGGGTCCCCATCAGGATACCTGCAGTGTCCCCATATTACCCTTTGCAGCAGGGGTCCAGATTGGGACCCCTGCTGCATTTAAAATTCAAAATTTCTAAAAGGTCCAGAGCTAACTAAAAAAATAACCCCTGCTGCTGGGGTACAATAAGTACCCCCTGGCACCTAAAATTAACCCCATCCATCATGGAGTTAGAGGCTCATGAGGGTCTCTATATACCTCTATCAGTCCCATAAGGGTCTATACAGACCCTTATGGGACAATACTTAACCCTCCCAATTAACAATATAAGCGCCATGAGGGTCCTCCAAGACCCTCATGACACAAATTCTAAGCACTACACTATTAACCCTTTCCTACCCTATCCTATTCTATTAACCCCTCTCTACCGTACCCTATTAACCCCTACACTACCTTCCTAACCCCCTAATAAAATCCAAAACACCCCACTAATTACACAAACTAAGAATCCCTACATTACACAAAAGTAAAAAAGACATTACATAAAATTACAAACTACATTACAGAAAAATAAAAACCCAGATTGCATAAAATAAAAAACCCTACATTACGCCAAAAAAAACAACTCTACATTACAACTAAAAAAACACCCATCCTTTCTAAAACTAGAAAAGGGTAAATTAGACCACTTGCCTTGCCAAAATGCCCCTCCAGCAATGCCCTGGTCTTCAGTTATTCATCCCAGACAGGACCCTCCATAAATATCCACAGATTCGGTCACACCTACAAAAAAATAAACATTACAGTTAATACAAACTTACATAAAACATGTAATACAATAAATTATGAATAGGCTGCTTACCTATCCATAATGCCCCTCCAGCAATGCGCCGGTCTTCATCCAGTGGCCGCAGACAGGACCCCTCCAAAAAATATCCAGACGTTCTAAAAAAAACAAAA
The DNA here is from genome assembly GCA_027410445.1 of Discoglossus pictus. NCBI lineage: Eukaryota > Metazoa > Chordata > Amphibia > Anura > Alytidae > Discoglossus > Discoglossus pictus. Next base: position 190,405,353 of record CM050167.1, on the reverse strand, counting down.
AACTAATGGAGCTCTTCCGTTGAGGAGCTCCCCTCCACAAATGGAGGTTCTCCAGGGTGTTGAGGCAATGTCTCCACTGGAGAAGTTGGCTGGTAATCTATGAAGTAAGGGGGGGGGGGGGCGGCGGGGTGAAGAAGCCAGCCAGAGCTTCCATAGAGTTTATGGGGGCTGATTGACACATTCAAGAACGTACAGTTTAGTTATCCACAAGACAATGAATCAAAGGGATATCACATACAAAGTACTTGAAAACTCTTAACCTTTGTCTATTGAAATAAAGTGTTTCAATTGTTGTCTGACAACTTAGTTAACTATGCTTGATTTCTAAAGCAGTGCAACAGACAGTCCCATTAAAGTCTATGGTGCCTGTGTATTAAAAAGATCTCAAAACACATTATAAAGCTATCAATAATTACATCAGAGGGGAAATGGGGAATTGTGTTCCAGTCGTCTAGTTCATTAGGGGAATAGCCTTCATGTGGTTCTGGAGGCAGGGAGGGTCATGGTTTATGACAAGTCCAACTTTTAAAAACTTCATCCAGGGGAATTGGATCCAGGGATTTCAGTATTTTAGGACAGCTTTATGTTAATAATTTATTTAATCTGTTATTACATGTCTGATGCATTATACAATTTAATAAGAGTTGGATCTGGTCCCATTGAAAATGTATATTGAAGGTGAAGTCTGATGGTTTCTGATTATAAGTAAGGGTCAAATGGTTTAATGCCCTTAGTTAGACATTTAATTAAATAATTACATTAATTCTATTTGTAAAAAAAGTGAGAATACCTCAATATACGTGGATATATAAATAAAACATTTCATATACTGTACTCCTTCTACAGTAAGATTTTGAACAGGAGGTGTTCTATAATTATTTGGAACAGAAAGACACTTAAAGGCACATTTAAATTTCCTGGATTATGAGTACATCTTTAGAGGAGAATCAATAGTGTATCAAAATAATAAAGATTAACAAACTCACCCTGATGTTTGCAAAATGAGTTTGCAAGCAGTAGTTTTTTTTCTCTCAAAAGGTTTTTATTAGGTAACAGAATAAAAAGAAATTGACATAAAAGCCAAATGACAGCTTTGGCACAGTTGGAGAATATTATCCCCATACTAGGTGAAAGCAGAATAAGGTTAACATTATACTGTAAAATATAAGGGTACAGCATTAAATTTGAGATAAATACAAACACAAAGGCCTATCCCCTCCAATGGGAAGGTCTAAATGAGTCCACGTTTCCTAAACTTCTTCCAATTTTCTAGGGAAAAATACTACCATAAATAAAGCAGTTTAACATGCTCAATGTGAGAAATATCAAGAGCCTTAACAACAACTATGCTTTAAGAGTAAAATGCAACTCTGAAAGATATAAAACATTTTAATAAAACACTGTTGAATACATAACAAGAAAATTAAATTCAAAATCAAATTTTTGTCCCAAAGGTATCCAAGTTCAAGTCCCATGGGTTACAGTTTGTATATATTACCTGTCCTGTCCAGCCACCGCCAGTCCCCAGCCTGCACCTCCAGTGCAGAGATTGGCAAAAAAAATGCGCTGTTTTAAGTAAGAAGGTTTCATGTTATAGGTGGACTGTAAGGGGAATTAATCCAGGGAGTCCATATCTGGAAGAATTGGGGCATAAGGTCCTCCAATAAATGGGTTCGCCTTTCATTACCAGTGATGTAATTCAGTAAATTAAATCAAGTAAAATCTTCTTCCCACGTGTGAATATATTTTGGGGGAGAGGTAATGGAAAGAGAATTAAAAGTATTACATACGATACCCAAAATACCTTTTGTAAGAGGGGCAGAGAGGCATAACCTGGTAAACCAATTTGATGAAGGTTTCCCTAGGGTGTGTTCTAGAGCGGAGAGGAAGTACTTAAATCTACAGAATGTATAGTGTTCCTGGATGGGGATATTAAACTTTTCTGTGAATTGTGTGAATGTTAAGGTATATTTATCCCTATACGAATAGTTAACTAGCAGAAGATTATGAGATTTCCACCATAATAGAGAGGTCGCAGGAAGAGTATCAGTAAATCTAGGGTTGGGTATTATGGGGGTAGGGGTGGGATATTTCGGGATCAAATTCAATTTACTAGCAGCCCAAGACCAAATAGATAAGGATTGTTTTAAATATGGGCTGCCCATTTTGCCCAAGCATGTCAGTGGGTTCGGGATCCATATGATGGAATCCCACGTGTATGGGGTCATCATAAAGTTATCAATAAATATCCAAAGGGGTTGGTGACTAGGAGAGTGCGCGATTGGAATAAACGCCAATTGTGCCGCCTTAAAGTATAATTTTAGATTGGGGCAGGAGAGGCCTCCCTTCAATTTGTGTATAAACATAGATTCCAACGCCAAGTTTTCAAATTTATATGGCAGAAAAAATCAACCAAGTCTGTGTAATTCAGAGTGAATACGCCCTAACCAGGAGATAGGATACTTTGCCCATGACAGTAAATTTTGGGATAATGTTTTGTAGAGGACCGTGTAGTTGGATTTATGCAGGTTTGCGGTATTGCGTGTAAGATTCACACCCAGATATTTGATGTAATTAGAAGGCCAATTAAAGTGTTGTTGTAAGAAGGCTAAGTCGGAGGGGGGTAGGGAGATATTTAGAGCTTCCGTTTTATCAATATTGATATGGAGCCCGGATAATTTTGCTAAAGGATTCTAATAAGTGGAAGACGGCAAGGACTGAAGTGCAGGAATCTGTCAGGGTGCAGAGGACGTCATCCACAAATAAAGCACACTTGACGTGATGGTGACCTATATTTATGCCTTTGATATCTAAGTTTGATTTAATGGCCTGGGCTAGAGGTTCAACGGCTAGAGCAAAGAGTAAAGGGGATATATGGCAGCCCTGTCTGGTCCCCCTTTCAATAGTGAAGAAAGCCCTGGTCTCACCTCAGAGTTTTAATACTGCTTGGGGGGATTTATAATAAGTATTAATCAAATTTTTACAAGTGGATTTACCTTACAAGTAAAGGATGATAAACTGCAGAGTGCACTAATTGTGCCCAGGTGAGAGGGGTGTGGCTTGACTTAAACTATGATAAAGGGGGGGGGGCATGGCTAGTAGGCACACTGAGTGGCCGCATTGTGCAACTGCTCCTCACCATCTAGGGGGAAAAAGGGCCACAATCTGGGGCTATTAAGCCTAAATAAACCCCAAACAGCTTTGTGGGGATATTAAAGACCCCCTTGAGGATTAGGAGCGGCAAGAGCTCCAGAATTGGAGCACAACAATTGTTTTGAGCCCTTCGGGCCTACTTGGCCGGGTGCCTGCATAGGCACAGTGGGCCATGTGCTCCCTCAACTCCATCTGCAACCCCTGGGCGCCGACACACGGGGGTGACTAACTCTCCCTCACCTACCCAGATCCTCCAACTCACCAGCCGGAGGATAAACTGCGGAAGCGTGGAGCAGGAAGCTGAAGAGGCAGGCTACACACCGGAGCAGTGCCTGACTGGCAGCCATCTTGGGGCTCTGCCTGCACAGTGAGTACTGCAGAGAATAGCAGGACAGTAAATTAGTGTGGAGGGGCATCCTAACACTAAGGGACTGCAGGGGACTGAGACCCACTACTCTACACCCTCCCCTGGGAGATAATAAGACCCTGCTCACCTCCAGAGGGAAAGGGGAAAAGCCTGTTTGCATGATATCCCTGCCAGACATTTTTAAAGGGCCTTTGGAAGAAGGGTTAGAAAAAAAAGCAGGGGGCACAGGGATCTTCCCCTTATGTTGTGAAAAGTCATTGAGCTTAAAGAACTTTTCCTAAAAGTTTTATTTTCTCCAGCAGCAGCATAACCTGCAACTGAAACTGCCTCTGTCCTGATCACTTTAAACTCCAACCCAGCACTGCCACCTAGTGTCCATTCACACCTATTGCAGCAGCATTATAGAGACTGACTTAAGTGAAAGAGACTACAAAGCCACCTTTTGTCTTACCACTTCCACTGCAGCTAATAACAGAACATTACAATTTGGAAATTCATACAAACTCCAGAGCTGCAACCCAAAATCACTGGGGTTGAGCTGGAAAGGGAACAAGAAGTGCTCAGCACTAGCTCCTCAAAAAGCACAGATAAATCAACCCAAAAACAGTAAAAGGCAAACTCCTGATAATATATCCCTAACAAGGTGGGAAGATAAAACAGAAGCGGAACAACCTCAACACTATACTCACGGACTAGACAAGGGGTCAAATTAATGCTCATGAGCAAGAACGGGCTCTATCAACAAGGAGCCCAACTCATTCACCAACCCCAAGGAAGATAACAAGACAAAAGAAACCATGAAAGACGGCTAAACAAGGGGAGAAACAGCAGGAACTCCAAAAACAGATAACCAACCAGAAATGACAGATTAAAGCCAAATCAACAAGATGCAAAGGAAAACATAACCAAACAGCAAAGGGTCACAAGCCAAAGGGCAACTACACCTAGCGACTACCTAAGCTCTACAAAACCACACCCTCCCAGATACAAGATGGGGAAAAGCAGGAAAAGTGTACCAAGCAAAAGTATAGAGGAACACTTCAAACCCACAGAGCACTTTCACCTGACAACAACACAGACAGCCATGGATCCACCGGAAACCTCGGAACCAGAAGATGGCGCCACTCCTCCATCTCCACACATGGATGTCTCAGAAAAATCAATGGAGAAATTTGAAAAATTATTAAAGGACTACATAACCTCGGCAGTGAGGGACATCAGGAAAGAGATCCACGATATCGGACAACGGACCCACCAACTAGAGGAGATAACAGATAAAATAATAGAAACACAAATCAAAGACAGAAAAGACATCACCAGCAACACGGATAAGATAGCAGAAATGGAAAGCAAATACGAGGACCTGGAAAACAGGTCCCGTAGATACAATTTAAGATACAGAGGCATCTCCTCCCAAGTCACAGAACTGAAGCAATATATAACAGCAGTAACCCACACACTACTACCAGAGGGTGGAATAGAAACACAAACACACCAAAAGACGTCATTGTCAGATACTTAAAACAAAGCACTAGAGATCTCATTCTGTCAGCAACAAGGAAGATAAGAGCTATCAAAGGCCCGGATGGCAGTGACCTGCAAATTTTCATGGACCTCTCTCCCATAACTTTGGAAAAAAGGCGAGCAATGAGACCAATACTGCAAACTCTCATTTCACATAGAATCTCCTACAGATGGGGATTCCCATTCGCCCTAATCTTCCAGGCGAACGGGTCATTTCATAAAGTCAATAACCCAGATGAAGGACACAAACTTTTACAACAACTACAACTAAAACAACCGCCCGGACAAGAACCACATACCAACAACGACGCAAGCCAAAGGCCCATTAGGGCATGGATGGAGACTACCAACAGTAAAAGCACAAAGAAAACCAGGCAAGAAAAGCCCACACCTCCAAGAGACACAGCAAATAAAAATCAGGGGAGAGTCACCTGAACAAAATAACCGTACAAACTCATCATTACGACAAAACTGGTTGAATCACCTCTAGGAATAATGAACAACAAACAAAACAAAGATCATCCCAGATACTATACAACTGCAACAAACAACACAAGAAAACAGCAAAGACATTAGCAACAAACACACCCGGTTGCTCGCACACGAAATAAATCTTGACATAAAGGATGATTAAGCTGAAACACACATGGAGTTCCTGTAGTCAGTTCAGATACAGGAAAACATAAAATTTGAGTAGTGCGCTAGGCACTACTAACCAGATATACACAGACTGAAGAGAACCCTTCATAACAGAAGGACACTACAATAAGGAACTGAATAAAAATAATACAGAATAGGCACTAGGTCACGGTTATTCTCCCAGAGGTAAAGCGGAGAACAGATCCCCTTTACTCTCTAAACTAAGGGTACTTCTACTAAAGTGCCAGGAGAATTTGTTGTTTACCATGGTTGCTTATTACAAGTTTACGCTAAACGAATGTTATGTATTTATGTTATGCATGTTACTAAAGTCATTTTGTGTTTGCTTACATTACAAGCGGCTCCACACAATTACACAAGGTCACGAGCCTCAAGGTCAACTGGACTCCGCAGAGGGAGGGCCCCGGAACAACAGACAGGTGAGAACAACCTACACAGACAAAAACCACGACACACACATGGCAGAGGTCACATTTAATCTCATTTCCCATAACGTAAAGGGTTTTAATACCCCTTTCAAAAGAAGGAAGGCATTCCTCTTTTACAAAAAGTATAAACCGGCGGTGCTCTTCATACAGGAGACACATTTTGCCCAAGACAAATTACCAAAATACCTTCACAGGGAATACCCTACCTTTTACTCAGCCACACAGAAAACCAAGAGAGCAGGGGCCACAATAAAAATACATAAATTGTTCCCATTTCAATTAGAACGTAAAATCGTGGATAAGGAAGGGGACTTCATTATCTTAATTGGATCGATACTAGGGAAAAAAATCACCCTTATAAGCCTCTACGCACCCACCACTGCGCCACACAAATCCCTAATTAAACTACTGAATACCTTAATCCCTCTAGACACAGGGAAGATTATTTTGGGGGGAGACCTCAATCTCACTCTACAAGCCACACTGGACAGGTCGGGAAATAAATCAGACTTAAGATTTAGTAAGCAACTACAAAAGATTCAAATGCTAATGCAAAATAATAACATAATAGATGCATGGAGGGGACATCACCCCCTGGAAAGGGAATACACCTTCTTCTCCCCCACACATCAAACGTACTCCCAAATAGATATGATATTTCTGGACTCTGGGTTGCTTGACCACTCTAGCAACGCACAAATAATCCCCTGTCCATGGTCCGATCACTCTGCGGTGGCCATCACTTTGAACCTGAACGCAGGGTTAAAATCCAAATTTAACTGGAGACTAAATGAGTCCCTTATTGCCATACCAGAAACAAAAATGCAAATACAATCAGAACTGACGCGATACTTTGAACAAAACGAAAAACCAGAGACAGGAATAGGCTGGCTCTGGCTAGCCCATAAGTCCTATATGCGAGGATCCATTATAAGGATAGCCACCACTTACAAAAAGACCCTTAATCAAAAAGATGCAGACTTAACTAAAAAATTACACAAACAAGAGACCTTAAACCAAATGAAGCTGACCCCTACAAGGACAGCCGAAATAGTAAAAACAAGACAAGAATTATATAACATTCTAACAATTAAAACAGAAAGAATAATGCGCAGATCCCAACACACATTCCTGAAGCCGGCAAACAAATGCTCCCCAATGCTCGCCAGGAAACTGAAAACAAAACACAACAATCAAATATTCCAAATAAAAACAGCAGATGGCCATATAACCCAAAGCCAATCCAAAATACAAGAAACCTTTAAAAACTTTTACCAGAAAATCTACACATCAGAGAAAACCTCTACAACACACCAGATCCAAAACTATCTAAGTGGCCTAGATTTACCAGAAATATCAACCACAGATCTAGAAGCCCTTAATACAGAAATTACACTAAATGAAGTCAGGGAAACAATTGAAGGAATGAAACTAGGAAAGGCGCCAGGACCAGATGGGTACCCAAATATTTATTACAAGACATTCACTGATCACCTGTCACCATACCTAGCCAAATTATTCAACGCCATACTCAAAGGGGAACAGATAGCTCACACAAGCAAGCCTCATTTTCTTCCCCAAGCCAGGCCTCGATCCCATAGAAGCCAAGAACTATCGACCCATCTCCCTATTAAACGGCGACCTTAAGATACTAGCAAAAATTATGGCCTGCAGAATCTCAAAATTCCTCCCAAAATTGGTACACAAAGATCAAGTTGGTTTCGTGCCGTACAGACAGGCGGGGGACAACATCAGAAGGATAATAATTATTATTATTATTATCTTTATTTATATCGCGCCAACATATTCCGTAGCGCTGTACAGGGGTTGAGTACATAGCAGAAAACAAATTAAACACCTTGTAAAGAATGGAGGGCCCTGTTTTTGAGCATAAAATCAAATGTACATAGAGCTTGTTTCCAAGGCCTGACACAAGATTGAAAACTCGCAAACTTACAATCTAAGGGTTTAGGTGTGATACAAGAGGGTGACAAATACAATTGAAAGCAATTGGTTCAGTAAAGTGGAGGGGTCTGTGTGTTGTACTGTAGATTGTGGGTGTGAGTGTTATTAAGCTGTGGAGTGTTCAGTTGTACATGTTAAGGCTGAAGGTGATAAGATTTTTTAAACAGGTGTGTTTTTAATAATTTCTTAAAGGTTTTGAGGCAGGAAGATAATCTAATGGAGCGGGGCAAGGAGTTCCAAATGGATGGGGAGGCACGAGAAAAGTCTTGAAGACGGGAGTGAGAGGAGGTGATGAGAGAGGAGGAAAGAAGAAGGTCGTTAGCAGAACGAAGGGGCCGGTTGGGAGAGTATTTTGAAACAAGAGCAGAGATATAAGGGGGTGCACTGTTGTTGAGGGCTTTATATGTTAGGGTCATGATTTTAAATTTGATTCGGGAAGCTATGGGAAGCCAGTGGAGTGATTGACAGAGAGGGGCTGCAGACACTGATCGTTTGGTATTGAAGATGAGTCTAGCAGAGGCGTTCATTATGGATTGGAGGGGAGACAGACGAGAGATGGGGAGGCCAGCAAGGAGGGAATTGCAGTAGTCGAGTCGAGAGATGATGAGAGAGTGAATTAGAATTTTAGCTGTGTCTTCTGTAAGATAATGACGAATTTTGGAGATGTTTTTTAGGTGAAACTGACATGATTTTGTTATTGCTTCGATGTGAGGAATAAAAGAGAGGGCGGGATCCAGTAGAACCCCAAGACAACGGGCCTGGGAGGTAGGGGCGATGATGGTGTTGTCAACAGTGAGAGATATTTGAGGTGTGGAAGCTGTAGTAGAGGGTGGAAAGATTAGAAGTTCAGTTTTAGACATGTTGAGTTTGAGTTGACGGGTGGACATCCAGGAGGATATGCTAGAGAGGCAGTTGGAAACTTGAGCTAAAAGAGAGGGGGATAGATCAGGTGCAGAGAGGTAGATTTGAGTATCATCTGCATAGAGATGATACTGAAATCCAAAGGATTTTATAAGGGTGCCAAGGGAGGAGGTGTAGATGGAGAAGAGGAGGGGGCCTAGGACAGAACCTTGGGGAACGCCAACAGACAGAGGGAGAGGTGAAGAAGAGGTGCCAGAGAAGGAGACACTAAATGTACGATCTTTAAGATAGGATGTGAACCATGAAAGAGCTGTGTCCTGGATGCCAAAAGAGCGGAGAGTTTGGATTAGAAGAGGGTGGTCAACTGTATCGAAGGCAGCAGAGAGATCCAGGAGAATTAGAATAGAGTAGTGACCCTTTGATTTGGCGGTTAGCAGGTCATTAGTGACTTTTGTAAGGGCTGTTTCTGTAGAGTGTTGGGACCGGAAGCCAGATTGGAAGGGGTCAAGTAGGGAGTTGGAGGAAATAAATTGAGTAAGGCGATTGTAAACAAGCCGCTCAAGGAGTTTAGACGCAAGGGGAAGTAGTGAGATAGGGTGATAGTTGGAGGCAGAAGCTGGGTCAGAAGAGGGCTTCTTGAGAATGGGTGTAACTGTGGCATGTTTTAAGGAGGATGGAAACCAGTGTTTAGGGAGAGGTTGAATAGATGTGTGAGAGCTGGGATAAGTGTGGTGGATAGGGGAGGGATTAGCTGTGATGGAATAGGATCATGAGGACATGTGGTAAGGTGAGAGGTTGATAGTAAAGTAGATACTTCATCCTCGGTTACAGGGTCAAAGGAGTCCATAGTGGAGGTGGGATTGGGGAAGGGTAAGGGCTAATGAATGTTATGCATATAGCCAAGGCAAACAACAAATCACTCTGCACCATCGCTTTTGAGCTAGAGAAAGCCTTTGATTCCCTAGAGTGGGGCTATCTGAAAGGAGTGCTACACAAAATGGGGATCAGGGGAATTTTTCTCAACGTCTTTAACACCCTATACAATAAACCCAAAGCATTCCTGAAACTAGAAGGGGAAAACATAAATTACATCGACATAGAAAGAGGGACGAGACCGGGGTGCCCCTTGTCACCATTACTATTCGCTTTGGCGATAGAACCTCTCGCACAGAGAATCAGGGCGGATGGGGATATCTAGGGGTTTTGGGCTGGGTCCCACCAATTCAAATGCTGCATGTATGCAGATGACATTCTATGCACTGTGACCGAGCCGGAATTCTCTATACCCCCCCTGCTGGAGACCCTGGACCAATTCGGAATGATTTTGGGATTAAAAGTTAATTATAATAAAACTGAGGCTATGGGCTCCAACATTCCGGAACAAACCTTAAACAGACTAAAAACAAAATATAACTTTACATGGTCCTCAGACCAAATCAACTATCTGGGAATAAAACTGAACCCAGACTTGTCTGGGCTGTATGAGGCCAACTATCCACCTATATTCAAAACCCTATGTGCAGACACAAAAAATTGGAGTAAATTCCCGATCTCCTGGACGGGACGCATAAATTCCATCAAATTAAACATATTACCAAGGCTGTTGTACTTGTTTAGGACCCTCCCTATTCCCATAAAACGAAAAGACTTAGACAAATTTCAAAGGCATCTAACAAGATTCATATGGGGCAACAAAAAACCTTGAATTTCAAAGAAGCTGCTATATAGCAATTATAACACCGGGGGCATAGCGTGCCCGGACCTAAAAGCTTACTATACATCAGCCCAACTAGCATTCCTCCCCCAATCCCACTGCGTGGAGCACCAGCCAATCTGGGTATTTGTGGAGAACATACAAATGCACCCACATAAATGGGACAATGTGACATGGTCGCCCACCATACCACACGCATGCGAGAAACACAGCAACCCAATCACCAGACATATATTACACACCTGGCACAAAACCAACAAGGCAGACCACATAACAAGAGGCCTATCAAACTTAACACCCACTTTAACAATCCCAACAATATGGGATACATTAGAAAAGGACTCAATTAACTGGTGGTCCTTGAACAAACTTGACACCCTAGACAAATGGATACAAAATGATAAGGTCCTTACCTTTGACCAGCTCCGACATAACCATAACATCCCATTAAGAGAACATTTCAACTTTTGGAAGATAAAACACTACACAACAACACTTATTAGGAAATGGGGAGCCCCCAGACCAAACTGGCTAAGCGTGATCTGCCAAAAAGCCCCACTCACAAAAGGCATCATAAGCACACTATATGCAGCAATTAGAGAGAAGCACAACAACAACACAGCTCCCTTTAAGTGGAAGTGGGATCAAAACATAGGAACCCCAAAAGACGATAAGGCCTGGGAGAAAACCTGCCTCAAACTTATGAAGAGCCCCCTGAGCTATTCCCTTAGGGAAACATCCATAAAATTCCTCCATAGAGCATATTATACACCTGCAAAACTACACACCATTAACAAGCGAATCCCCCCACAATGTTTCAGGCACTGCCAGGATAGGGGGACATTCGAACATATATGGTGGGAATGCCCCATAGCCCTAAACCTCTGGAACAAAGTGCTAAAACTAGCCTCAGAGGCACTGCATACACCAATCCCTTGGTCAATTGGCACATGCCTCCTAGGAGGACCTATTACACATATCTCGAAAAGCCAGAATAAATGGTTTCAGTACCTGATACTATTAGCAAGAAGCCACATAGCTCAAAAATGGTGAACCCCAGACCTCAGGATACAAGAGGTAATACACAAATTAAATGTCATAATGTTGTTTGACAGATTCACACACACGACTAACAACACATACCCAAAATTTCTAGAAATATGGGGGGCATGGACAACCTCCACACAGGCAATAGAAATATAACAAACATAAACACAGATAGCAGAAAAACTAGGAGATAAACCCATTCAAGAAAAGTGAACTGGGGCCCCCCCTTGCCGGACTCCACAGACCAGCGCCAAACGGCAAGACTCAGAGGTGAGTGACCTACTTCAAACTACTGTATAGTATACATACAAACACGGTCCCTCGACATGAAAGGACGGAAAGAAGAATCATTAGACACAAGCACACGAATGACACTGTAGTTAAAGTTGTTATATCCAGTTAATTTTATTTTGTATGTTAAAAAAACTGTAACAAGAGGTAGCATATCATACTAAAACCATCAGAGATCTCAAAAACAGGCAAACAACCATGCTACCAGTTTAATGTTACTTAGAAAGGTTAAGAAAAAGGAAAATGTAATGGAACTGTCACTAAATAAAAATGTCACCATCATATAAGTTTACGGTTAAGCAATCTACAACATAAATTTGACCTGCGAGCCATCGCTGAAACATTAATACTGTATAAGATTTACAACTCTGAGACAATAAAAACTATTGAAACAAAAAAAAAAAAAACTAGGATAAAGGATTTGTGAGCTGGTTTGGGGCCTGTTTACAAGTGGATTTACCTTACAAGTAAAGGCTGATAAATTGCAGAGTGCACTAATTGTGCCCAGGCGAGAAGGCAGAAGTTAATATAAACCGGAGAAGGGGAACTTGTGAGCTTGCGAACATTTTCAGTATCAAGTGCAATTCTAGTAAAAGCCTAGGAGTTTAAATAAAAGGAGGGCCTTCAAAGAAAAGGGAGGGCAGATTTATAGTGCAAAGGAGGAAAACTTTATATAAATATATTATTTTATATTCTTTATTTTTCCCACTGAAATTTCGTAGACAATAATAATAATTATGAGTCAGTCCAGTGGCAACCTTATTCCGTGTACATCCTGTCATATGTATGCAATACTGGAACAGATGATCCAGGGTCCATACCTCTGTGAGAGGTGTGAGCATGTTGCCTCTCTGGAAGCTCAAATTGGAGATCTGGAGAGGAGAATTGCAGCACTTAGTGATATTGCTCCACTGGAAAGGGGGTTGGTGCTCACTGAGCACAGTGTAGCTGGGCCTAGCATGGAGGGTGGAGCTGGGGCTAGTGAGGATGTCCAGGGAGGCAGCTGGGTTACAGTTACAAGGGGAAGCAGGGGGAACAGGAGGAGGCAGGCCAGTTCTGAGTTGGCAAACAACAACAGATTTGCCAGATTGAGTGAAACTGTTGGCGATGTCCATTCAGGAATGGCAATGCCAGATAGAGCTGTTCCCTCTAACAGCCGGGCCAACAGCTCTACTGGAGGAGAGGGAGGGCAGAATAGGCAGAACAACAGACAGGTTTTGGTTGTAGGGGACTCTTATTAGGATGGTAGACAGGGTGATTTATCACCCAGATCCCAGCAATCGAACAGTTTGCTGTCTCCCGGGTGCTCGGGTTCGTCATGTTGTGGATCGGGTAGACAAATTATTGGGAGGGGCTGGAAATGAACCGGCGGTCTTGGTACATATTGGTACCAATGACAAAGTTAGTGGAAGATGGAGTGTCCTAAAGAATGATTTTAGAGAACTAGGTAATAAGCTGAAGGCAAGGACCTCCAAGGTAGTATTTTCTAAGATACTACCAGTGCCACGTGCTAGCCCAGGGAGGCAGAAGGAGATTAGGGAGGTTGATGCGTGGCTAAAGATGTGTTGCACTAAGGAGGGGTTTGGCTTTTTAGAGCACTGGGCTGACTTCTCACTTCGGTACAATCTCTACAGTAGGGATGGATTGCACCTTAATGATGAGGGAGCTTTTGTACTAGGGGATAGGATGGTAGACAGGCTGGAGGAGTTTTTAAACTAGTAGGTGTGGGGGAGGGACTAGATATAAGTAATGGGGTAGAAAGTGTAGTGGGTATAAGCGATGAATTAACAACTCATAGGGGAGGAGATGGGGGAGGGGTAGTATAGTCAATAGGGAGGTAGTACTAAGTAATTCAAGTTCAGTGGCAGGCACTTCAGAACTACAGACTCATAACATAAGGTGTATGCTTGCTTATGCCAGAAGCTTGCCAGGAAAAATGGGAGAGTTAGAATTATTAGCAATTAATGAAAAATGGGATTTAATAGGCATTACCGAAACGTGGTGGGATGAATCCCATGACTGGACTTTTAATCTGGATGGTTATAACCTATTTAGGAAAGACAGGGAAATGGTAAAAGAGGAGGAGGGATTTGTCTGTATGTTAAGCCTGAATTTAAGGCTATAGTCAGAGAAGATATTTATGGTGGACCTAGTGATAAAGTTGAATGTTTGTGGGTAGAGTTAAATAGCGGAGGAGCAAATTCCAAAAGAATATTAGTAGGAGTATGCTATAAACCCCCAAATATAGCTGAAAGTGAAGAAATACAATTATTGTTTCAGATTGGAAATGCAGCTAAGCACGGGCAAGTTCTAATAATGGGAGATTTTAATTACCCTGAAATAAACTGGATAAATGAGACCAGCAGTTCAGCTAAGGGGAGCAGGTTCTTCAGTACACTCAGGGATCATTATCTGGCCCAGGTTATACAGGAGCCTACTAGAAATGAAGCTATCTTAGATTTACTCATTACAAATAATATTGATATTGTATCAAATGTTGAAATAGGGCAACCTTTGGGAAACAGTGATCACAACACAGTCTCATTTGAGATTGAATTAAAAAAAACAACATTTTAAGGGGCCAACAAAAACTCTTAATTTTAAAAGGGCAGATTTTAACGGTCTAAGGGCAGCAATACAAAGTATAGACTGGGACAGAGAACTGATAGGTAAAAACACTGAACATAAATGGACAACATTTAAATCCTTACTAAATATACATACACATCGGCATATAGCGTGTGGGAATAAAAGTAAAAGGAGTAAATCACAACCCATGTGGCTTAACAATGATTTAAAGATCAAGATACGGAGTAAAAAACAGGCATTTAAATTATACAAACAAGAGGGGACAGAGACTGCTTTACGGGAATACAAGGAAATCAACAAGGCTTGCAAAAGCGCGATTAGACTGGCTAAAATAGAAAATGAAAAATTAATTGCAAAAGAGAGTAAGACTAACCCTAAAATATTTTTTAAGTATATTAATGGGAAGAAGGTGAGGAAGGAAGCTATAGGAACATTAGAATGTGAAACAGGCTGTCTGAAAATTAGTGACCAGGAAAAGGCAGATGAGCTAAATTGGTTCTTTTCTTCGGTATACACAAGGGAGGTACCAGTGGTTGGGACACTGCAACATAATGGGGCTACACTACCTTTGCCAAATAATTGGTTAACACAGGAAGTAATCCAAAAGAGGTTGGACAAATAAATGTTAATAAAGCCCCGGGTCCTGATGGAATACATCCAAAGGTTATAAGGGAACTGGGTTCTGTAATCGCCAAACCATTATATTTAATTTTTCAAGATTCACTCAACACAGGGTCTTTCCGGATGACTGGAGAAAAGCTGATGTGATACCTATATTTAAAAAGGGAGCGAGAGCAAATCCGGGGAATTATAGACCAGTGAGCCTCACTTCTGTAGTGGGGAAGCTTTTAGAAGGGTTAATAAGGGATAATATACAAGAATATGTCTATTTGAACAGGATTATAAGTAGGAGTCAACATGAGTTTATGAGGGATAGGTCATGTCAAACAAATCTAATTAGTTTCTATGAGGAGGTTAGTAGGAACCTGGATCAAGGCAACTCAGTGGATGTAGTCTTTTTGGATTTTGCAAAGGCTTTTGATACAGTGCCACATGGGAGACTATTGGGCAAACTAAGGGATACAGGAATTGCAGTAAATATCTTCTCATGGATTGAGAGCTGGCTAAAAGACAGGAAGCAAAGGGTTGTTGTAAATGGAACATACTCCGATTGGACTAATGTGGAAAGTGGGGTTCCCCAGGGTTCAGTATTAGGTCCTCTCCTTTTTAACATATTTATTAATGACTTAGAGGTAGGATTGGAGTGTGGGGTCTCCATTTTCGCTGATGACACAAAGTTGTGCAAGGTAATTAAATCAGAAAATGATGTGCTTTCCCTCCAAGGGGATTTACATAAAATTGAGGAATGGGCATCTAAATGGCAGATGAGATTTAATACGAATAAATGTAAGGTTATGCATCTGGGAAGGAAAAACAGCCATTAAATTTATAATCCTAATGGAGCAAATCTAGGTGTATCAGATATTGAAAGGGATTTGGGAGTGCTTGTGGACAACCACCTAGGTAACAGTGCTCAAAGCCAAGCAGCAGCTGCAAAGGCAAATAAAATATTAGCATGTATTAAGAAAGGTATAGAAGCCAGGGAAGCAAATATAATTCTGCCACTATACAAATCTCTAGTACGCCCTCATTTGGAATATGGAGTACAATTTTGGGAACCACTTCATAAAAAGGACATTTTAGAGCTGGAAAAGGTACAGAGAAGGGCAACAAAACTAATAAGGGGAATGGAGGGGCTAAGTTATGAAGAAAGACTAACCAAATTAAACTTATTTTCTCTAGAAAAAAGGCGTCTAAGAGGAGATATGATTACCTTATATAAATACATCCAGGGACAGTATAAAGATTTGTCGGGGGAGCTTTTTGTGCCAAGAGGTTTTCAACTGACAAGAGGACATCCCTTGAGGATAGAAGTAAAAAGATTCCACCTCAAAGAAAGAAAAGGGTTCTTCACAGTAAGGGTGGTTAATCTGTGGAATTCTCTAACAGAGGAGATGGTGACAGCGGATTCGATAGATAACTTTAAAAGGGGACTAGATTTATTTCTAATTAAAAAGGGTATTCAGGGTTATCATGGATAATTAGAGAGACAGTAATGATCCAAATGTTTTACATTTCCCCTTGAGACAATTGGCTAAGTCTCGCTTGTTTTTTTTTTTTTTTTTTTTGTATTTGCCTTCCTCTGGACTAATTAATAAGAATAAAAATAAATAAAAAAAAACATTAAATAATTGATTAATAATTAATTAACAACTAATGAATTAATAGTTAATCCGCATGTTGCAGATCAGAGGAGATCTTAAAAGGTTGAACTTGATGGACTGAAAGTCTTTTTTCAACCTTAATTACTATGTAACTATGTAATTTATAAAACGTCCAGTGAGGCCAAATTTAGTTAATACAGCCCTTAAATAGGATCACTCTAAAGAGTCAAAAGCATTCTCCATATCTAAGGCTAGAAGGCATAGAGGGGTACCGTGTTGACTCATCCAGTGCATGGTATACAAAATCCGTCTGATGTTATCCCCCACCTGCCTAAAGGGAATGAACCCTACTTGGTCCTTATGGATTATTGTGGGTAGAAAGTTAGAGATTCTGTCAGCCCTTAGTTAAGCAATTATTTTGACATCCGCATTTAGTAGCAATATAGGTCTGTAGTTTTTAGCTTCTAGAGGATCACGGCCTTCTTTAGGGAAAAAGACCATGTCTGCCTGGTTAAGTTTGGGTGGAATCTTATGACTGTCTAAGACTGCATTAAATTAGGTCACCAAATGAGGGGCCAACATTTCTGCACATCTCTTGTAATAAAGATTAGAAAATCCGTCCTGACCTGGGGCTTTGCCTAGTTTAAACTTTTTTTGAATAGTCTCTAGAACATCTTCTGTAGTAGTTGGAGAGTTCAAGCGGTCTCTCTCTTGAGTAGAGATATGTTGAACATCATAGGACTCTGAAGGTAATACCAGAATCTAGGGACATATGGACGACCGAATGGTCAGACCAGGGGGCAGGGGTGTATTTTGGAGGCAGTTAAGCCATCTGGCAGAGATGAATCAATTAGCAAATTTTCAATTCTGGAATATGAACCATGCACTGGGGAGTAAAATGTGTACTCCTTTTCTCCTTGATGTTCCAATCTCCAGGTGTCCAGGAGGTGGAGATTCTCAAGAGATTTATGAATTATTTTGAGTTACTTTGAGAATTTATCCCCTTGGGATTAAGAGCATCTATCCATATTAGGATCCAGTGCTAGGTTGTAATCCCGCCCCCCCCCCCCCTCCCCATGAGAGAGATCCTGGTGCTGAGAAGAGAGCCGGTTAATATAATATAGATGCCCTCTGGATCAACCTTTTTGCTCTCTACAGTGAAAGGGAAAGCCTTTGGAGATTCCAGGGTACCAAAAGTAGCAAGCCGTTGATTTTGAGAGATAACATTGCTTTAGGTTCCTGCTAAAATTAGCATAACATTCATAATTCATCCTGGCCAATCACAGTCAGCTAGTACATTTTAATACATTGTAGAAATCTGTGATAGCAGTTTGTGCAGGAAGGAATCTTGGTAATTGTAGGCCTCTGCAGAAGGAAGCTGGAGGAACCAGACACTGCTCTGTAAGACTTCTACTAACCTTCAAGTAAGCAGCAGCTCAATGCTAAGAGTTAACATCTGTAACAAAATGCAGTGTTTCTACGTAATGTAAGCAGCTCTGGGGGTGTGGAAAACAAGTTTTATTTCTAAATAAAATAAATCTGTATGTGTATAGAATGACTCAATGTAATGTGTTTATGATATAAGCAGCATGTGTCAGATTAGAAAAAGGTAAAATAAGTTTTACAGGATTTAGATGTTAAGATGATATTGATTCATGTGATATAAATTCACTTTCATTATTTTCACTGTGCTTTCATGATGAGTTTACATTCACCTATATTTTTGCTTCTCTTTGTGGAAGTTATCCATCCTTAGAACTTTGATGCTTTTTGATTGAGTTTACAGGGCTCCCTGGTGCCTAACATTAAATCCACCCGCCTTTAAGTACCCATGGCATCTAATTAACCCCTGCTGCAGTACCCCGTGGCACCTATAATTAGTCCCCCATGCTGCAGGGCCCTAATTGAGATCCCTGCAGCCCCTAAATATTTAACCCTTGCCACGAGTATCCCAATGGGAACCCCGCAGCATTTAAAAGTTCACCCCTTCTGTTGATCCCTCAATCTGAGCAACTTGATTAGTCCAAAATACTCAAAGCATAGAGTGAGCATGGTGACATCCAAATAACCCATTCTGATTAGATGAACATTTTTTCATTTATATGTGATTGATATCTATTTCAGCCAGGCAGAATGTTCCAAATCCTTATTTAAGCCACAGCAACCGGCATTTTTGGCTGGGAGATTGTAAGAGTTTAATATATATGCATTATAAGTAGATATAAGAAAATAGTATTTGCTATTAATGTAAGAGTTAAATATCTATGCCTTCTAAGTAGTATAAGTATATAAGAAAATAGGAATTGCTAACCTTAGTAATTGTAAACCGAAGAAGGAGTTAATTCTGAAGAATCGTTCAGTGCTTCTCCTTCAAGGCTTTTTGCAAGCAAGAATACAATTAAACAGAATGTGCATATTTGAGTAGAGATAAAACATTTCAGTATTGTGTTACATGTGCAAATGTTTAGGCCTTGTGTTTGTATTACAAGAGAGAGTTGACTGATTAGCCAATATTGCTTGTAGAACCTTGTAATAATACCTTGGTGAGTCTCACAAGAATGAGTTTACTGATTAGCCAATAAAACCTTGTAAAAACTGTATAAAAACATACTATGTAGAAGGGTTCTTCAGATGAACTACAGCCTGGCTGTTACTCAAAGCCTGTATTAAACTGAAAATAGAAGAATAAGACAGGACATGAAAACTCTGAGGGAGAGTTAGTAAAAGTGTTTTTCTACAACATTTGGTGCCCAAACATGGGGCCACACATCTGTCCATAAGAAACCCCGTGGTCCTGGAGTTCTTGGAGGGGAGTTTGACGATCGATAAAAGGCCAAAATAGGATCATAGGTCCGCAGAACCACCTTGGAGAAAGTCTGTTTAGTGATTGCATAGTCGGATTCCCATCCCTGGTACCCCTTAAGGAGTGAGAAGAATGATGTGGCCAACCAAAATTACCTGGCTTGACTCTCGCCTGGAATCTGCTATGATTGCATTTTTTAAGTGATATTAGATCTAGATTAAGAGAAAGGAAACGTAGATTTACATTAAGAGATATGAAACCTAGCTAGATTGCCAGAGCGGGGCTGTAGCAGATTGTAAGCAATTGTACTAGCTAAACAACTGTGCAAGGCAAGGGTAGCAAAAGGCGGTTGAGGGGATAGCGATTGGAGAAGGGCCTGTGTGTGTGCATTTGAGGGAAAGGGGGGTCTCTCCCTATGTTCTGATCATTATTTACGATATGTTTGAATTTGTGATATTTTAGGATGTGTGTTTGTGTGTGCCTAAGAGTGTAAGTGTGCATTTAAAACTCTATGAGCTGTGGTAAAGTGCTCTGTTAAAAACATCCTAGTGAACCCAATAGAAAAGAGTTCCTGAATAGGAAAACTACTGAGGGGATTTGATAGCCAGTGAGGCCGAGTGTATAGTGCACATAGGTGTGTCTGAGGTTCCCAAAAACCCTAGTGTGTGCAAGAGACAGAATGTTTAAGCAAAGTTTGATAAAAAGAGCAAGGTTCCTAGCGCTGCTTCTAGTCCAATTGATGTGATGATGAACGTATATCCAGAATGCACTGAGATGTTGAAATGGGCTACTAAAGTGTAGAAAGATTGGACAAAGCAGTGTCCAAAACCTTGGCAAAGGTATGGGTTGTGGGATGATTCATGTTTACTTATTGAAATTTGGTTGATCTATCTTTAATAAGTGGAAACAAATAATACATTTGGTAGGCCTAGCTTTCTCTAATTCACCCAATAAGATTGAAAACTCACAAACTTATAGTCTAGAGTATATGGGTAAGGTAAAGAAAGGTGAGGTACAATATATATTGCGTAAATTAAGGCTGAAGGTGGTAAGCGTCTTTAAATAGATGAGTTTTTAGTGAGTTTTTGAAGGATTTGAGGCAGGGGGATTGTGATTTGTGTCTTATACCTTGTTATGCCTGTTAGAAGCATAGGATAGTGGAAATTACCTAGATACCACTAGGCCCATACTATGGTACCGATGTTTATAGTTGGGGGTGTGAGTAAGAACATGATAGGAGTAATGGGATGTATGCCTATATTGTGCTTTGGGGGGCTAGCAATTACAAGGGAAATATTGTATATGCCCAATATTTCCTAGTACTGGACTAGTTCCTTATTAACCAGATTAGGGAGATAACTGACCCCTATGAGTCACATTACACACAGCCAGTTGGCTATCCTTCAGTCCAGGGCTGATGTGGATCAAGTCTGTGGATTGTTGTTTGATGCAATTATTGTAATTGATCTATTGTTACAGTATAATGGGTGAATCTTAGACTTTCAGGCTCCTAGCACAGGGACATAATTAATAGGCATGATATCATATAGTAAGGGGATAGGAGGAAAACCTGTCAATCAAACCCACCTGGGAATGAGTAGTAACTTTTTTTTTGTTGCTAAGAGTGCGGTATAAATATGTCTGTTGTTTCAGTTATAAATATGCTATAACTGGTTCACATAATTAATGTGTGGATTTCATTATTGATGCTGGAACCCTGATTGCTGGAGTAAGTTATTTTCCGAACTTAGAAAGATATTTATGCTATACAAGACCACAGACATCTCTCCGTCTAACCCAAGGGCTGAAAGTTCTTCCTACCGTACAGAGGTAAAACGAACTGGGCACACCTGCGGGGAGAGGTTTGGTCTTGTCTTATACCCCATTCAACATACAGGTTGTCACTCAACGCGGGCCTTGCAATGAGCGCCTTCGTTGCTCAATGGGGGCCTCTCCCACGGTCTACTTTACCGGCTTCGCCGCTTATTGAAGGCCTTAGCCAACCCACCACTTTCGTGCCTTTCCCTGAGCATCTTCGGCGGTCATCGCAAGCCCAGCAATGTGCGCTCATTGCGAGCCTCTACCCACTCTCTGACCCCTGTGTCTGTTTCCCCAGTCAACCTACCATGTGTCACCCTCTCTACCTGCCCTGTGGGCTTTTTTCCCCTGTTTTCCCTCCTCTGTTTCTCTTTTCCCCCCTCTCTCACCCTTGTGTCTCTTTCCACCGTCTCCCCCCTCTCCCTCCCCTGTCTGTTTCTGCTCTCTGTCCCTGTTTAAGTCTTGCGTTGTTCGTGATGAGCGCCGTTGATTCTTATTCTCAAAGACTTGCGGGCTTTGCATTGATCGCATAAATTTTACGTGCCTCAGCCTTGTTTTGAGCCTTTTTTCAAACAGTTACATCTTTACAGACGCTATTTTTTTCCTCGTTTAGGCAATATTCGATCTCAGAAAAATTTATATTAAGCCTCAAATTAGCTTGCAACCTCATTCACAGGCTCCCTGCCTCTCCCCCTTTGCTGTGTGTGAGGTTGTAAGTTGTTTTTTGTAATTATTTGTCATTTTGTGATGTTTTTGCGATTTACATGCATGCAAAAATTAAGTCGTAATTTTGTCAAAGTTTTGTGCGGCTCGCGAGCAGTGCTAGGTGCTTCACCGGTGAACGCGGCCAGCGCCATGGGCGTCTGCAATCTGTTTCCATCCTACATTGGTGGAGCATCCTCTGCCAAATAACAACCCTGACTAGACAGATGACACTTAGAGAGACCCTGAAAGGCCACGATTTGTTTAACAAAGTTGTGCTGGCCTCGCAATGAGCGCCTACGGTGCTCATTGCAGCCAAGTCGTGTGGGACTTGCAATGAGCGCCTTTGGTGCTCCTTGCGCATGCACAACGCCATAACTTTTAACATAGTGTTACCAACAAACTTGCTGTATGACAATAATATATGTGATATTATTCTACAACTATTTTATACTATTTTACACTTAAACTTTGATTACACATATTTACTGATTACACATAATACAAATAAACATATAGTAAATAACACACATAGAGCTAGGTCACTAAATGCACACACCCTATAGCCCCTATCCTATACTCCAACAGTTAATAATAACACATAAAACACACCTTTTTTACCTCACATATATATAAATATTAGATTTATCCTTACTTTGTGTTTGGGATTGTCATGGAGGGAGGAGAGGACTGGAAAGGTCGGGAGGAGGAGAAGATGAGAGGTGAAGAGGAGAGAGAGGTGGCCCTGGGGAGTAGAGGTGGGTAGTGGAGGAGAGGAAGGGAGGAGAGCAGAGTAAGGGAGAAGAGGAAGGGAGAAGATGAGAGGAAGGCAGAGGAGAAGGAAGAGGAGAGAGAAGGAGCCCATAGTAATAGGCACTCCAAGCTTAGGTTTGGGGGGGGGTGGGGGGCTGATCCTGGGGGGGTGCTAGTGCGATGGAGGGACAGGCCTCAGAGGCAGACAAGGTAGAGAAGGATCCCCTTCCACAGTCGGAAGGTCAAGAGTCTGGGAGCAGGCAAAGGGCCCCAAACTACACACACAGGGAGAATGTGGTCCTCCTCTGTGCGATCTGTGAACAACCCGCTATCCTTGTTGTGGGGAGCCAAGTAAGGCCTGGGCCACTCCAGTCCAAACAGACAATAAGGATAAATGAAAAAAAGTATTTCTGTATATATTTGTGAACTAAAATATCTGTGTTTTATGTGTAATTATTAATTGTTCGGGTATAGGGTGTGTTTGGGTATAACTCTCTGTGTGTTATTTACTAGCTATTTACTGCTTGGTGGACCTCCCATCCCTTTTTGCTCACAAATATTTACATAAATACTTTTTTTGGTTTATCCTTATTTTGTGTTTGGCATTGTCATGGAGGGAGGGGAGAGGTGGGGAGGAGAGAAAAGTTGCCATGGAGAGTGGTGAGGAGGAGCGGAGGAGCGAAGAGGAGGTGGGTGATGGCCAGGTGTTCATAGTAGTAGACACTACAAGCTTAGGGTCAGAGGGGGAGGGTCCTGATCCTAGGAGGGTTGGTAGTGCGTAGAGGGACAGGCCTCAGGGGCAGACAAGGGAGAGAAGGATCCCCATTCACAGTTGGAAGGGCAAGAGGCTGGGGGCAGGCAAAGGGCCCCAAACTAAACACACAGGGAGAATGTGGTCCTCCTCTGTGTGATCCGTGAGCACCCCATTATCCTTGCAGGTGGAGGCAAGTTAGGCACAGGCCTAGGGCTCAGGCCTGGATGGAGGTAGCTGCCGCAGTAACAGCAGTGGGCAAAGGGGAAAGGGATGTGAGGTCCATCGAGCACCATTTTTATGACTTCCGGGCAAAGGTGAGGAGGATGATGGCCAAGGAGGCCAGTCAAGCCTCAGCATCAAGTGACTGTCAAATACAATGAGTGGGAGAGGGTGGCCAAGGACCTTCTGAGCCAGTTGACTGCCGCTGGAGCTTCAGGCCTGGTTGACCAGCAGGATCCAGCCTCCATGTCAGGTGAATATCACATACACCAGCATGCCACCACATGTACATCACACACACTACACATGTAAATGATGACCAACAAGGACACTGACATGTCAGCTCTATGGAATTAACATGGGACAGATGGATCAGTCATGTGTCATTAAATCCATGAAGCTGACAAATCACTATCATTTATGGGCACAACAACAGTAATCAACCAATAGAGAGTCCATGTTTGGGTGTGCCCACTGCAGTGTATGCAGTTACAGACCACAGCCGAGAGCAAAAAACAATCAAGATCAAGAACCAATGAATAGATCACATCTAGCAAATTATAGCTACTCATAGTTGCAATTAAGAGGTCCAGGGCTAGATGTCAGATAGTTGGGAATGAACACAAACCAATGCATTATTCATTATACATAAAACATATACCTTTATTTTCTCTTTTCCAGCTTCCAGGAGGTCTGGGTCCAGTGGTGAGCCAGGGGTGGGGGCGTCGGCTCCATCGGAGCAAGACCTAGGGGGAGGGGCGCAAGGGGGAGGGGGAACCAAGAATGCGAGGGACTTGATTTCGAGGAGGAGGACATCATCTGGGCAGAGGGGTCACCTGCAGGGCCATCCCCCACACTGGTGGCAGTTGACCACACTGTCCCTTTCCTCCAAAGACTGAGTCTATCACCAGGGCTCTAATACTGGAGGGACGACCGGGCCATTCTTGGTTCCTCCTCCCCTCGGCAGTGCATTGGACTTGCTCCTACCACGACCACCAGACCACCACCACAACCACCCCTATGGAGCCTGGCTCCATCCGGGCCACCGACCCTCCCCAAGTGGCTACCACCACCGCCACCTCCTCACCCAGCAATGCCCCCCCCCCCCCACACACACACACAAGCTAGGCTGCTCAGGTGGAGATGCTGGCCATCATGCACCAGCAACTGGAGTGTTTTCAGGGGATCCAGGCCAGCAACTCTGCCAATCATGCAGAGGTCATGAGCAGCCTGGCCAGGCAAAATAGACAGGGGAGGAGGCACAATCTAATGACAGAATTGTACCTTGCTGAGCTGCTCAGTTTGGGGGAGGACAAAAGCGCAATCCAGCAAGTGACTGCAGATGCCATGCGCCACGCTCTGGGCCCCAGCCCTGCCCGACCCCGGAGGCATCCTCCACACACCCGCATCTTGGTTGTTCCTCCCTCACGCCTCCACTACCACCATTACCTCCGCCACTAGCACCACTGCATGTGCAGCTGCCTTCTGAGGTGATGCCTCCTGCTGCCCCCCACCACCACCAGGGAGACGGGGGCCAGCCACGGGGATTAGGGCCCTTATAGAAGACGGAGGAGGATGTAAGTGCTGCAGATATTTGCTTGCCTCCTCAACAGCTCTCCTCAGTGACCATCCTTTGGTCCAAATGATAACGTAATCTAGCCTGGCTACAGAGTATAGGATCATGGCCTATGTGATGTTGATATTTTGTACTCAGTTGGCTATCTCCCATCACATGGCGCATAATTCTCTTCTCTGTGGACACATAGGGTTCTGTATAACATTACATCAATTGATGGTCACTGAGGAATGCTGTTGAAAAGAGAAGCTGCAGTCCCTATCATTTTTTTCATCCTTATTTTGCAGGTTATTATTTTCTTTTTTTGTTTTATGCACAATTCAGGTTCATGAGTGCATCTTCTGCACCTGCAAGCATTGTCAAAAAATGAAGTAAATGTAAGATATTGCCACTGCCTCTTAGGTAGACATTCCTTCAATGATAGCCCCCCTTAACATGTAGCTCCCACAATATTAAAGCTATCATATATCCATATATCTAAGACAAGATTGTTGTCTGCTTAAATGTAGAATAATACCGCTATGTCGGTGGAATTGCAAAGTCTCACAATGGCATGTTAATGAAAGCAAGAATTAATATATGCACTAGTGAAGCATGTGGTCCTGTCCTCAATATCAGTATGAGAACAGATCCTTGTGTCTGATGTACGTAACAGTGAATCTGGCTGCTGACCTTTGTGTCCCCTTTGTATTAATTGCTATTTGTCCTGTATTGCTGATATCATGAGTAATCTTTTAATATATGCTAACAGCTGTATAGCTGCTGGATGTAATATCAATGTTGATTAACAATATCACATGCAGAAGATGATAGTACACATGGACCCCTGACGCTGGTCACTGCTAGGCATTTATTGTGAGATGACACATCATTATTAATAGTCATGCCCAGTGACAGATTCTAAGAACTAGCTAATGGTTATGTCACGGTAGCCCTGGATTTTGGACTATTTGCTGAACTCTTTTGTGCTGTTGTGGCATCTTGCTTATATAATATAAAGTTAAGGCAGTCACATAGGAGACACATGGTTAAGTTCTATTATGTGGATATGGTCCCAGATGAAACAAGAGATATTTTAAACAGGACCTCGCTTAGAATGTTAGAAAGTCTTTAAAGAAGGTCAAAAAAACTTAGATAAGATTCAAAATCCTGTAATCTGGCCCAGGGGCAGCAAATACCAGAGCGAAAGATCAAACAAGTATTAGCAATAGGACAACGCTTGCCGAAGAGGGGGTGGGCACCTTAGTAATAGTGGGAAGAGGGCCATGTGTTTTTTTTATCGCCTTTGAGAAAAATTAGTCTGAAGGGTGAATAATTTTTTCAGTTGCTCCTGGAAATACATAGTGTATGGTGTGCTTCCTTGAGTTATTTTCCAGCTGTATTCCACCTAAAAAAAGGCAGAAGTTAATGGGGAGTGTCTGGCTAAGGTCCTGGTGACTTAGAGGGGATTCCAAACAAACTCAAACCATACTGCGGGGTACGGTCGACTCTGCTAAGCCTTTCCAACCCCCACAAGATTAACAGGTTGTTACAGGTTAGTTATGCTTGCAGATGGAAATCACTTAGTATATTCTTGCAGTTACAATATTTAGCACTGATCTGTATATGCATTTTTTTTGTGTTATTTTTTTTATCCTCTTCTGCCTTTTTTTTTAACCACCTTTTTTCAGATTTTTGTTTTAGGAACACACTGTATGTGTAAAATAGTTTTGGATGAGAAAGTCCAGATGTTTATGCATCTGTCCAATGGAGCAGATGATAACCAAAAGTAAGTGCTATGCGCATTACTGGTTACTTCGATTAAATTAAGTGATTCCTGATGATCTTTTTTTTCATCAACGGTTGCAGTGGTGTAGGGAACACATGTTACCCTAGTAGGTGCTATGCGTCATGCTTATTCTAGACTATGACATTACCCCTTTAGGTATCCCCTTCTTCACAAGCACAACCTTTTGCCTTTCCGGTATCCGCCCACAACACACCCATGATATTAATGCACAGTCTTGTCCATTCCTGATTGTGCTCTGTGTATGAAATAAAACTTTGTTATACCATTCTAACCATGTCAGTGTGTTTTCAATTGGTTGGGATTATGAGACATTCACATACATCACATTTGCGTCACATTCCTATGTATGTAACCTAATGAGCCTTAGTTACTATGCAACAGATCAATACATATAACAATAATAGTCATAATAGCATTAGATATCATATTTTTATATATCACATATTAGAATTGTCCAACTACGATTCGTCGTCACGCTGTGTTGCGTGGTCTGTCCGACTTAGGGAGCCATTAAACCGTAGCACTTAGGCAATGAGTGCCGCAGGCGCTCATTGCCGGCGAGCCGTTAACTCATAGCACTTAGGCAATGAGGCAATGAGCGCCGCAGGCGCTCATTGCTGGCGAGCCTCGCATAGCGAGGCGAGCCGTTAAACACGTCACACCACGACTTAGAAAAAAAAAAGCCACCTCGGAAACAACCGTAACGTAACAAACACCCGCAGGAACTAAGAATCCGACTATAACGGCCGACCAGCGCGCAACTAAAAACAGTGAAAACACACCAAATACTCACACAAACTACATAAAAAGCTTACCCATAGCAAGGGGGGGGGGGGGGGGGACCCAGGACCTCTGAAAGGGAAGTTACACCTTCATTTAAGTCCAAATTCCCGAGTTCAGACACACGAAAATCCGCTAAGCGAGAGAAAAAATGGCCGCTGAAAAAACGAAAACTTGGCTCACAGCACCGCCACGTACAAATTAGCCAAGAAGGGATCCGAGATAAGCTCGGAACCCTGCATTAACCCCACAATAACCATTGCAGTGGGGGTCCCGATTGCACGCGATCGGGGTCCCCCGCTGCAATCAAAATTCAAAATTCCTGCGTTACAGGTCCTTAAAGGACCGTAAAAGGTCCTTAAAGGACCCGTTGTAAAAGAAAAAAAATATACACTGTCACCCTGTCAATCATGGGGGTCAATACAGACCCCCATAAAACCCTCATCAACCCTGTCACTCATGGGAGTCAATATAGACCCCCATAAGCCCTTCATTAACCCTGTCACTCATGGGGGTCAATACAAACCCCCATAAACCCATCATTAACCCTGTCACTCATGGGGGTCAATAGAGACCCCCATAAGCCCTTCATTAACCCTGTCACTCATGGGGGTCAATACAGACCCCCATAAGCCTCTATTTAACCCCATCAGTCCAATAAGGGTATTTCAACACCATTATGGGCCTGTTATAACACTACATTAACCACATAAGTGCCATGATGGTCCTCAAGTATTAACACTATACTGCACTATACCACTCCCAATAAAACATTAAATATCAACTAAACACCCTCTGTCATTTATTTTTTATTTTTTAAAGGCGCGGATGCTTCCGGAGAAGACGAGGAGGCCGGAGACATCGCAGAAAGGTAAGTTTAATGTAGATTGTGTTTATTTAACTTTGCTTTATGTTTACTAATGTAATGGTTTTTTTTTACAGGAGTACCACCGGACAAGACGCAAAGATGGAGGACGGAACATGGAGGACATGACATGCTGGAAAGGTGAGAATAATATTAAGAATGTTTAGGTATTTCATGTAAACGTGTTGTATTAATTTTTTTAATCTTTTTTACCGTAGGTTGCTGATCTGAAGAAACATCTCAAAGGTAAGTGGTCTTAATTATTTTATTGTAGCTTACAATTAGGGTAGCTATATTATATATAGATAGCATGTATTGTATATTAGATAGATAGATAGGGGAATGTATTATTAGATAGTATTGTATATTAGATAGTGGGATGTATATTAGATAGTGGCATGTATATTACATAGTGGCATGTATATTAGATAGGGGTGTATTGTATTTTATTGAATTGTATTGTATTTTATTTTATTTTATTGTATTGTATTGTATTCTATTTTATTTAATTGTGTTGTATTGTATTATATGTATGTATTATATGTATTTCATTTTCAGGTGTGTAATTTAAAAAAAATTGTAGTGAGGGGGGGTTGTAATGTATTTTGTTATTTTCTGTAATGTTCCTTTTTTTTGTGACTTAGTTTTTTTTTTTTGTTCTGTAATGCACATTTTTTATTTTTGGTGATTTTAGTTTTTCTTATTTCATGTAATGTAGGTTTCTGCTTTTTGAGGAATTTAGTTACTTGAGGCACACAGTACACACACATTGTGTGACAAACAGCATTTCAACACTTTCTTTTATTGACCGTAATTTTTTGACGGGCAAGTCGCTAGTATCATATACATGATATAGCTCACAGCTTCATTACAGTACACGAGCTCCTTCACCACCACCACCACCACTTAGCAATGCTGAATGGGACCACAGGAACATACTCCACTCTAACCCATCAGGAGGGGGCCCACAAAAACACATGGAGGCTGTGCAGAAGCATGTGGATCAACAGCTAACTCACCTCCATCTCCGCTGAGCCCACCCTGGAGAGTCCCACGCCATTGCTGGGGGCCATGTGCCAAGATGTATAGCCATTCCCATTTGTTGCCTCCCATTATGTTTTGCTATTCATCAATTTACATTAGTGTGGTGTATGTTCCCCTGGTCCCCTTGTGGATTGACAGGTGGGGAGAGGGCTTGTGTACCTGAATGAAGCTGTGAGCTATACCATGTAGGGCCACTGTAGGCGGGCGGGTGATAGCAGAGAGTTTAGACAAATCACAGTCCACTAGAGAAGGAACTGGCCACCCAATCCAGTATCTTTGGCATGCAAACCTTGTGGAACAGCACAGGCAGAGACCTAGCTAATGTGCCGCAGTCCATAGGGTCACAGAAAGTCAGACATGACTGAAGGACTGAACAAGAAATAGCATGTTCCCCTGGTACTTGATATATGTGATGTAAGGTAGCACGACTTTCGCGCAAGCTCAAAAATCGCAACGACTGAAGCGCTTACACACTGACTCGCGCCCGACGCTAGCGAGCACATAACAAATGCGTTTCCGCCGACGACATCTGCCCGGGCCCGCACCCCTCAGAAGAAGCCACAGCAGCAACCACACACAAAAAAGATGGTGGAAAAGGAGATTACATTTCTAATATTCATATTTCCTTTCCTGTTCCCCATCTCTTTATGTCCTGTGCCTCCATTCATGAATAAAAAGCAATTTTTATTTATTTCCTGTGTGTTTCTTCATTCTCCCCCAGTTTCTTCATTCTCCTGCCCTACACTGCCCCCATCTACTCCCTGCTACCTCCTCCATGCCCTACACTGCCCCATCTAGGCCCGCTACCCATCCTGCCCTCTGATGCCCCCATCTAGGCCCAGATGCCCTCTACTGCCCTACAATGCCCTCATCCTGGCCACGCTACCACCTCCTGCCCTACACTGCCCCCATCTAGGCCCAGATGCCCCCTCCTGCCCTATACGGTCACCATCTAGGCCCTGATGCCCCATCCTGACTTCATCTAGGCCCCGCTGCCCAGTCTTACTCTACACTGACCCATCTACTCCCCAACCTGCTCTTCCCCCTCTCCTGTGTCTCCCCCCCCTTTCCCCCTTCCCCCCTCTTCTTCCCTTTCTCCCATTATCTTCCTCCTACTCCATTTCCCCTTATCATCCTCCTTAAGGGTTAGAGGTTTAGAGTTAGGGGTTTAGGGTTAGAGGTTCTGTGCGGGGTCAGTCACTCAGGGTCTATATGTGAGTAGTCTCTCACTGTGTTTAGGGTTAGTTACTGTGTTTTGGGGTGTATATGTGTGACAGTAAGCACAAGCTGTTAGAGCTGGCGCCCTTACCTTTCTTAAGAAATGAACAATAGTGCTCTGTCATCAGCGCGCTGCTGTCGGCGCCTTTTTCACGGCTCGCTTTTGGCGCTTGCCCAAAAGTCGGCGTGCCTAGACGTGGCAGTGTAATATGGCCACTATTTGTTTTCCCACTGTAGATGTGATGAGCGAGGGGATGTATATGCAATCATATATATATTCCAGGGTTTACATTAAAGCCTCTGTTTGTGAGAAAGGGTTAATATGGCATCAGTTTCTTTTTTTGTGTTGCAATTTAATCAGGTAGTGTGTCTTTAATTGCTTTATGCATCTTGCAGCTTTTCATATTGACATATGCATAACCATTCCAACAAATGAGAAAATAAAATATTTTTTAAGGCCTATTTGTTCCTTGGGAATTGTTGTGCAATTAATTTGAATGCCTTCCATTGCTTTCCCATATTTTAAGGTCCATTAGTGTGTTTTAATTGTCTTTTGCAGTGTTACAATCTAGTCCGTAAACCCTTTTCGGGTCCGATTTGGATGCCGTAATATTCTTGCCTCCATTTGCGGGTTACGGGCTTGAACGCCAGGGCGTCTTTGGGGACTCGTAGCAATTTAATAGCGATTTTCAAATGTAACAGTTACAGGCTTGACAGATCAATGGTTTTGCGGCAACAGAGTTCAGATTTCGACATCCCATAGGGTTTTTCTACCTGTAACCCACAGAACGTTTGCAGGTAGCTTTAAGAGGCCAATTTAATAGCCCTAAGTCTTGCAGGCTCTGTTACGGGCTAAGGTTTTAGACGATGAGGGAATTTAATGGGGCTGATTGCCCCGGCCAACCCGCAACTTGCTGGCCTTGCGAAGAGCATCTTCGGTGCTCATTGTGAGACTCCACCCCCCTCTACTTTTCTCCCCCTCTCCTGTGCCTGCATACCCCCTCTCCATCTCCTTCCCCGACTCTCTCTCCCCCCGTGTCTCTTCCCCCTCTCCCTCGCATGTTTCTCCCGCTCCCATCACTTTACCCCTTCTCCCTCCCGTGTCTCCTTTTCTCCACTCCTGTGCCTCCTTTCCCCCTCTCTCTCTTCTTTCCACCTCTCCCTTCCCTGTGTCTCCTCCCCCCTCCTTCACCTGTGTTTCTTTCCCCCTCTCCCTCCCCTGTGTCTCCTTCCCCCTCTCCTGTGTCTCATTTCTCTCCTCCTTTCCCTCTCCTGTGTCTTACCCCCTCCCTCTCCCTCCCCTGTATCTCTTACCCTCTTCCTCTCCATCCCCTGAGTCTCCTCCCCCCTCCCTCTTTCACCCCTGTTTCTCCTACCCCCCTCTCCCGCTGTGCAATTGCGCATGCGCAATGCGCATGTGCTACCCTCTGCGCAATGCACGGCTCATGCCGCACATTGAGCATGCTCTATCCCAGTGAGCATGCGCGGCTCACGCAGCCCAATGCACAAGCGCAATCGCGCTAAGTAATGGGCTATCATCGCGGGCCACGTAATGAGCACCTTTGGAGCTCATTGCGAGCTTCTCTCTCCATCTAATTTGCGAGCCTCACAATGAGCGCCTTCGGTGCTCATCGTGGGCTTCAGCAAACCAGCATATTGCGAGTTGTTGGTAACATAGTGTTATCAACAAACTCGTAATTACCATAACTATTATAGTTGATGGTTTGGACCCAGTTCTCTCAGTACCCTTGGATGTATTCCATCAGGACCCAGGGCTTTATTAACATTTATTTTTTCCAACCTCTTTTGGATTTCTTCCTGCATTAACCAATTAGTGAAGGTAGTGTAGCCCCATTTTGTTGCAGTGTCCCAACCACTGGTACCGCCCTTGTATATACCGAAGAAAATAACCTATTTAGCTCATCTGCCTTTTCCTGGTCACTAATTTTCAGACTGCCTGTGTCACATTGTAATGTTCCTATAGCTTCCTTCCTGGCCTTCTTCCCATTAATATATTTAAAACATATTTTAGGGTTAGTTATCTTTATCTGGTGACCACTTTTGTTATCTCTTTGAGATTATTATCTAAGTACTGATATGCTATTAGGTTGACACAGTCAACTCTAAAAAAATTGGTAGAACACCTTTTGTGGTTATCATGTTTGTTATAAACCACAACTATTTTTTTTTAAAATGTAACTTTTATTATAACTTCTTTAAAAAAAACATTTAACTTTAATGTGATGAAAATTATATTCCATTTATTTGTTTTTAGGCAGGGTTTTATAATAGTTTTTTGAGGTGTAAAAGGGCTTTTGTGCTTTTAAAGGTGCTAAGTAATTTATTTGTGCAGTTTATTTCAAACTAAAAGTGCTTGTGTTTCTGATAAACTGATAATATCTCTTAATTCTGAAACTTAAACTTCTCAGTGTTGTGCTATTCAAAGCACTATGTGTCTTATCCTTGAATTTTTCCTTAGTGATATCTTTAATTTCTACTTCTTTTTTTACATATCAATATGACTTGATGGATAGTGCTATTGTGCTTAATGGGAGTAATTTAAATAAGACTCCCTTAAAGTGCTTTTGCAGTTGTGTCACAGTTTTTTAATTATACCTCTTTGGACATATTACATATATGCCCTTTGCTTATATTATGAATTGCTCTGTGGAAGTGGAGCTGTTAGTTCCACTGCTCTTACTCTGATATTGTTATCTCAATAGCTAACACACTTATATTTATAAATGCAGTTGTATTGGGGAGTTTCTCTTAGTTCTGGCAATATCTTATACTTATATTGATCATTCAATACCTCTGCCTGCTTTTAGCTATCTCTTTGTTGCATTTGTTAGACCATGCTTCTCTCTGTCAGAGTGTTTGGCTACTTCCTGGTTGTAACATCATCAGTCTGCGCCCGACGCACGTTTCATGAGACTGTTATGTCTTAATTATCAGGGGCTGTAGTGCTATGTCTGTAATGGCTATTTATAGTGTGTGTGGTTAATCATTAACTCTTTGTAATCCTGACTGGCCCATATGTTGTTTTTACTATTAATGAAGACTCATATGCTTTCAAGCAATATGTCATATATTGACTTATGTGCATATCCTACTATTTAATATAAAACTAATTGTCCTTCATTTTTTTTTTATAATATGTCATATGGGGTATTATATTATCCATTTATACTAGAAGATCTTAAGAAAAACTTAACGTTGACAATGGAATTCAGCAAGATCTCAGTTAATTTTCTAGATCTCAAAATAGAGATAAACTACTTACAGAAAAGCAACCGCAACTTTCTCCATTGGAATAGTCACCATCCAACACAGACAAAAAAAAGTGATCCCTATGGGACAATATCTTAGAATAAGAAGAAACTGTACAAGTATTGAAAGCTTTAAAGAACAAGCTAATGATCTTCAAAAAATACTTTCCCAAAGAGGATACTCTTAAAAAGTCTTTAAAAAAGCATATAAAAGAGCTTTACATGAAGACAGAATAGAATTACTCAAAGACAAAATTAAAAGTGTTGAAAAACAACCAATAAGATATATTGCAGACTATTCCAATGAAGGTCACATGATCTCCAACATATTAGGAAAATATTGTAATGTGCTACAAGCGGATCACGTATTATAATGGTCGAACTACGAAACGTCGTCATGCTTTGCGTGGTGTGTGCGATTTAGCGATGAGCGCAGAACACGTAAACAACTAAAACTCGCAGCGATTAGGCGATGAGAGCCATAGGCACTCATTGCCTGCGAGCCTCTCAAAGCGAGGCGAGCAGTGGAGGTAAAGCATGCGGGACTTAGCCTCCAAAAACTTACAAAATGCGGGATCGCCTTAGGCTGCAAGCAGTTGACAAACGCGTGACTTAGAAAGAAAAAAATAGGAGATGCGGAACCTAGAAAAAAAAAAAAAACATAGGAAA
Organism: Discoglossus pictus; assembly: GCA_027410445.1. NCBI lineage: Eukaryota > Metazoa > Chordata > Amphibia > Anura > Alytidae > Discoglossus > Discoglossus pictus. The sequence continues at coordinate 190,370,270 of CM050167.1, read as the reverse complement.
AATACGAAGTTAACGGCTGAACCGCGTGAACCAAAAAACAACAAAAAATACAACAAAAATGTCACACACAGCACAGGAGAACAGCGAGAAGTCTGAAAGTGAGGTGGAATGCAAATTTAAGTTGAATTTAAGTAGTTTTGGCACTTGAAAATTGGCTAAGTGACAAAAAAAAGTGGAGCCCGAAAAAAATTAAAACGAGGCTACACGACCCCAAACCGTGCAAAACCCAGCAAGCGACATACGAGGTCGAAAATGAATAACAGAAAGGAAGCGAAGTGCTCGCGAAACGCGTAAAATATAGACTAATGCCACCATTTTACAACACTACCTGACACATTTACACATTCGGCTACTGAAATGGCGGATTTCCCACCTAAACCAATGGTTTTGTCTCACGCACGCAGCCTTATATATAGGGCACACTTGCCACAGAGCTGACACTTTCTCTTCCGGTGATGACAGTGTGAGTGGACATTTTCTCCTGCTGGAAAATCCAAAGAGATTGTTAGCTCTTCAGGATACTGATTGCTGAATATTAAATACAAATATATATATTAAGTATATTAATAAGTATATTAATTCATATTAATAATCATTAATAAATAATTAATACATTAATTATTCTTCAAAAAAAGGTATATATTATTAGTTAAAATTTGAGCAACAAACTTATAATTTACACTTGCTTTAGTTTATCAATACTTTCATGCTTAGCTGTTTGTAATATATTAATTAATTGATTAATTAATTAGTAATGTACATTAATTTATTAGTAATCATTTTTTTTTTTATTATAAAATTATAAACTGCCTTTAGTTTATCATACATTAATGCTTACCTCTTTGTAATATATTTAGACATTGATTACATATTAGTGTACATTATTTTATTAGTTAATTATTAGTAATCATTATGAACAATAAATATTCTATATTTTACAACGCCTTTAGTTTATTAATATATTAATGCTTAGCTCTTTAGAATACATTTATTCATCGATTAATTGATTATTAATCTACATTAATTTATTAATTAGTAATTAGTAATAATCCCTCCCCACAAAAAAAGGACCACAAACAATATGTATATTTTACTATGCACTGACATATCCGTGTTGCTGTTCATTGCCTGATAGGGATGAATCCAAATATTACAAATGCTTTTCCCCAACAGTTTCATTATCTCTGCAGCTGACTGAACACAGAGAGTGACGTTGGCAGCCTTTGAACAGCATAAAGATCACCTTTACAGGCATATCATTTAATTATGTTCTTAAGGAACAAAAAAGGATTAAGTTTTAAATTTTAATTGATAACTGTTATTAATTAATATATATTAATATATTAATTAATAATTAGTAATCATTACAAAACAAAAAAACATTTTATTCTGCAATAAAAATAATAAAAAAATTTAACCTGCATTTATATATCTGCCTTACTGCTCATTCATATACATTGCTTTTGGAACTATTAATTAATAATAATAATTAAAAAAATATATGTACATTTTACAAATCACTTACATAACTGGAGTGCTAATAATTGCCTGACAGGGATAGGACCTTCAAAGCACTTAAATATTTAAAGCAGTTTCTTACATTCTGACACATGCTACATAGAATATTTTATACTGCTTTTATTTGTGAATATACTGATGATTATGCGTTTAGGTTTTGCATCTATGCAAATTAAACATCATAGTTCAATGAGTCACAAATTAATTGAATACAACTATTAAACATTATTTTCATGCCATTTAACAGATTCCTCATCTTTGCACCTGACTGAAGACTGTGAATTCTGCAGGATTCTATCTGCAATAACATCAATTTCCCAGGTATATAATTTCATGAGGCCCTTTTTGTTTTGCATTGATGACACTTACTGATTAATTAATTAACCTATATTTATGTAGAGCTTTATTCAATTGCAATTTGCCCAATTGAATAGGCCTATATATAAGGACATAGCATATGATTTTTAAATAACTTTTTACTTAATGAACATCAATCCAAAACCAAGGTCTTCAACAACTAAAAACTTCGGTAAAAAAATATGGTATGTGCTTATATAGAGCCCAATTCCATTGCACAAATTGCAAATGAATGAGTATTTTATTATTAATTTCTAATAACAAAAAACAATATGCATACATATATGCTTACCAAATTAACTTTTAAAGAACGCAAATTGCACCTCATAAGTCAATTGATTTCAACATTAATACAATTACAATATTACACATTATTTTAACCCCGATCTATACTTTGCTTATAGCTCTTTCTGCTTGCCCTTCTTTAGGCAAACATAATTACCTCTTTAGGTTTACCATTGATGTCAGTTATTGATTAATTAATTAACGTATATTTATTTATTAATGCATAATAAATTATTTTAAAAAAACAACCTATTTATCAGTATATATATGCAGCGCTTTCCTTTTTAATGTATGCCAAAAAATAAATAATGGATTCATTTATTTAATTGAAAAAATCAAAATGCTTTTAAAATCATTGCATTCTTTCATTAATGCTATTTAGGTCTTGCATTGAGAGCAGCTAAAAAAACTATGCACAATACAAAAAAACATTACATCTTACACCTGTATTTACAATTACAGATTACAATGGCGTACAACGGAGAAGACAGGATTGAACACAAAAGAAGAGCGGCAAGGGAAAGGAAGCAATGGTGGAGAGATGCACAGTCCCCTGAGACTTCCCAACGCTTAAGAGAAGAAGATTGACAGAGACTTTTAAATAAAAGAAAAATGAGTAAGAAAGCACAAAGTGAGTGTGCTGGAGCTTCAAAGAAAAGAAAAAGTAACCAAAAACATGTCTGTGAAACATTGCCTAATGATCCAATATTGCCTCTTGACACCAATGTTCATACACATGACACCAATGTAGATATAGAAAGTTGTAGTGATATCTATGTTTTATTCATAAAATTCAAAACATCCGCAATGAACTCTTATTTCATAGTGGTTTACACACTCCACCTTCTCAACTAATTAACAACACCCAGTCTCCTCCCTTCCCCAATCCCACTGCCACTTTGAACTGCTTTGATCCAGCTACAGAGGATGAAGTCTCCAAACTGCTACCATCCACTCGCCTCACTACCTGTCCTCAGAATCCTATTCCATCTCAGCTCATATCTCCCCTCTCTACCACACTAATCCCAGCTCTCACACATATTTTCAACCTCTCCCTTACGTCTTCTCTAAAACATGCCATAGTTATACCCACCCTCAAAAACCCCTCATCTGACACTGACATTGCATCTAACTACCGCGCTATCTCTCTGCTTCCCCTGGCTTCCGAACTGCTGGAGCGGCTCGTCTATAACCGCCTTACCAGCTTTATTTCCTCTAACTCCCTTTTTGACATCTTCCAATCCGGCTTTCAGCCCCCACAGTCCACTGAGACAGCTCTCACTAAAGTCACCAATGACCTGCTTACCGCCAAGTCAAAAGGTCACTTCTCAATTCTTCTTCTAGATCTCTCATTTCTACTCCGTATCCTCTTCTCCCTCTGTATTCGAGACACTGCTCTCTCGTGGTTCTCATCATAACTACAAAATCGATCATTCAGTATCTCCTTCTCTGACACCTCTTCTCCTCACCCCCTGTCTGTTGGTGTACCCCAAGGATCTGTCCTTGGCCTCCTCCTCTTCTCCATCTACACTTCCTCACTTGGTACCCTCATAAACTCTTATGGGCTTCATTATAATCTGTATGCAGATGACACCCAAATCTACCTCTCCGCACCAGATCTATCCCCCTCTCTTCTAACACACATCTCCAACTGACTCTCTAGTATATCCTCTTGGATGTCCACCCACCATCTCAAACTCAACATGTCTAAAACTGAACTCCTAATCTTCCCTCCCTCTCCCACAGAGTCAATTCCTCACTTCTCTCTCACTGTCAACAAAGACATCATCACCCCCTCCTCCCAAGCCCGTTGTCTTGGAGTTCTGCTGGACCCTGCTCTTTCTTTCATCCCTCACATACAATCACTAACTAAATCTAGTCTTCTCCATCTAAAAAACATCTCCAGAATTCGTCACAATCTTACACAAGACACAACTAAAATCCTTATACACTCTCTCATCATCTCTCGACTAGACTACTGCAACTCACTTCTTGTTGGCCTACCTACCACCCAACTGTCTCCACTTCAATACATTATGAATGCCTCTGCTAGACTCATCTTCCGCACACAACGATCAGTGTCGGCATCAACTCTCTGTCAATCACTCCACTGGCTTCTGTAACAGAGCGCCTCCTTCTGACGGGGTTTGCGTCCTACTATTTTACGTTTTTATGGAGGAAAACACAGTAGGCTTGTCAGAGGCTTAATTGTACTGCTGTTTATTTGTCAGAGCCAACAGAAAGAAAACAGTGCTTATCCTCAGTAATAAAACAAAATACTACATAAACAGGCTTACTATAACCTGGAATGCCCTAGCTATCCCTGAGACCGCTTCTCGGCCTGCAGGTATAATAATAATACAGTCCACAGTGTAAGCTCTCTGCTTTAATCTTGTATCTTTTAAGGACTTGTCCTCTTCTTACTGCTACTTTCACCTTGTGGTCAGGATACACATAATCTCTTCTTAATTCTACTGCCACCTTGTGGTCAATATACACATAATCTCTTCTTACTGCTACTGCCACCTTGTGGTCAGGATACACATAATCTCTTCTTACTGCTACTGCCACCTTGTGGTCAGGATACACATAGCCTCTAGTACATCTGGAAGTCTCTTCCACGGTACTCTTTACACCTTTGCGGATTAAGCATAGGGCCCACCCTTCTCTCCCTTATGCTTCACCCCAGGGGCCCTTGTCGCCCTCTTGTGATGAGGGACTCTTACTCTCACTTAATGCACTCTTCTTCTCCCTGGGGCCTTTGTAATCCTTCTCTGGATATGATGAGAATAAAATGCATTGATCACCAACCTTTGTTTTCCCTTATTGCATCCGGCTTCTTAGGGAAGGGGTCTTCAGATAAATCCTTACTCAGTGATATATCTCCGATGCCACAGAAGTCTTCTCTGTGAGCAAACTATGGAACACAGCAGTCTTCTCAGTGAGCAATCTCTGTAACACAGCAGTCTTGCTTCAGCACTAATCCCACACACAGCTCTTAGGCCCAAGCCTAAGTGAGAGAGATTCCACCCCATCTCTCTGCTGCTCTTAAAGGCAGTTCACAGCTGGGCTTTCATTAGCCTCTGATAACTGCCTGGAGTTAACTCTTTGCATTCTCAGGGGAGAAGTCTTACAGAGCTCTCTTGTGACCCCTGGTGGCCCTCCATCACATTTCCCTTAGCCTCAAGAATAACATTTAAAATAATGACCCTAACTTACAAATCCCTCAACAATAATGCTCCCTCTTACATGTCTGCTCTCATCTCCAAATACTCCCCCACCCGCCCTCTTCGTTCTTCTAATGACCTTCTTCTTTCTACAACTCTTGTCACCTCCTCTCACTCCCGCCGCCAGGACTTTTCTCATGCTGCCCCTAGTCTCTGGAACTCTTTGCCTCAAAACATTTAAAACCTCACTTAAAACACATCTCTTTAAAGAAGCGTATTGCCTTTCAACCCTAACAGGCTTATCACCTCTTTCTCCCTCTTTTACCACTCACTATCCCTTAGATTGCAAGTCTGCAAGTTTCTATCCTAAGTACTTTGGGAATTCACCATGGACTTTGGATTCCTAGCTCAAAGACAGGGCCGTCCTTCCTTTGCTAATTGTAATCTGTATTTATCATTGTCTGAACCTAATTTATGTACAGCGCTACGGAATATGTTGGCGCGTTATAAATAATCTATAATAATAATAATCTATGTTGAGGAAGCTCAGGATATTGCTTCCATTACTCAATGTTGTTTGTCAGTTTTGTGGAGCCTATCATTTTCTCAAGGAAAGACCAACTGACGGAGACTTCATTAGTTACTGTCAGAAAGGAAAGGTAAGACTTCCACAAAGACACACATTTTCAGATTACTTACAAAGTATCATGAGTGATACAACATTTCCAAATTATACCAATTAAAAAAAAACATCAGGTCTTATAACAGTGCAATTTAGTTTGCTTCAATGGGTGCTACATTAGCAGAAAATGTCCCAGGACATGGTCCATACTGTTTTAGAGTTCAAGCACAAATTTACCACCGCACTTCACATTTACACCCACAAGAAGGAGAGCAAAAAAAAATGTGCACAGTTACAGTATATGTCTTAGATACAATGGAAGCTGTTGAATAACAGATGACACTTCCTGAAAATAAACAATGTTTATGCATAGTCTTTGAACAGCTGGATAAAATTAAGGCCAACAACCCATTCAGTCAAGCATACAAACAATTAGCACAGGTTGAAAAAGAACAACAGCAACATGCTCAAATACATAAATTGCCAATGCCAAGAGTAAGTATGGTTTTAAAAAGAGATCGCAATACTGATCAAAGATGGTATAATTTACCAACAGTAGATTTAAAAATGAGGATGGTGATCCACCTTTTCATTGGGATATTAGAATATATCCACGCAATGAACACCAGCCTTTTATAAACATAAATATATTAAGTTGTAATTTGGATACAATGACATATCCCGTTTTCTTTCCAAAAAGGTGAACCAAGATGGGAACCAAAATTACAATTGCAAAGTTATCCCAATAGTAAAGTTTGTGTTAGATGCAATATTTCTATGCTGGAATATAAAGTGGCACAAACTGCTATTTGGTATAATTTTAATCCTATTTAATGTGGAGGCAAACTCACATAAGAATGGATTTTTGATTCCTATCTACAAATCAAAGCAAATAATCTATCAATCCACAATATTTTATAAAATTTAGATTATGTTGCTGAATTGGCTACCAACAAAGAAATTCCAGCTGGAAGAGCAATCATTTTGCCATCCACTTTCCAAGGATCTCCTGGCAATATATGATAAAGATATAATGATGCCTTGGCTATTGTTGCTAAATTTGGAAAACCAGATTTATTCATTACATTCACATGTAATCCACAATGGCCATAGTTCAAGGAAAATTTTAATCTTGGACAAAATACTTCTGACCGACCATATTTAGTAGCAAGAGTATTCAAAATAAAACTCAATTAATACGTGATATAACTAAAGCACAGTTTATTTGGAAAATGTGTGGCTTTTGTTTATATCACACATACTTTTAATTCTGCAGGAAAAAGATAAGTTCAATACTGCAGAGAGAGTGGATTCAGTAATTACTGCTGAATTGCCACATCCAGAAAAATATTCTAAACTTTGAGATTGTAACACACAGAATGATTCATGGGCCCTGTGGAGATATCAATCCAAATATCATATATGAAAAATAAAAAATGTACAAAAGAGTTTCCAAAACTATTTCAAATGCAAATGTATGCTAATTGTGATGGATACCCTTTGTATAAAAGAAGAAAAGGACAAACAGCTATTATCCGTGTCCACAAGGTTGATAATAGATATGTCGTTCCATATAGTCCACATTTGCTGATAAAATACAATGCATACATAAATGTGGAAGCTTGCACTTCTATTAAATCCATCAAATATATGTATAAATATATATACAAAGGATATGAAGCAGCAACTTTTGTTGTGCAAGGTGCACATAACGAAAAGAAAAATCCAATTTTACATGACTTTCTAATTATTTAGATGCTCGATATGTCCGTGCTCCCGAAGGAATGTGGCGTCTTCTGAAATTTGAGATGCATGATCGGTCATATGCTGTGTATCAATTAGCTGTATATTTGCCACAAAGTCAGTTTTTTTGCTTTACTGCAGGCAATGAAAGAACTGCCTTAGCCCAAAGTGAACATCGAGAAACAACACTTACTGCTTGGTTTCAATTAAACTGCCAGGACACCCAGGCCAGACAATTTTTATACACTGAGATTCCATATCACTATGTATTTGTAAATGGACAATGGCGACATGAAAAAGTACTCATAAAATGATACCACAAATTTATACCGTCAGTCCAAGAGACATTGAACGTTTCAGTTTAAGATGACTTCTTTTACATGTTCTCGGTGCACAAAGTTATGAACATTTTTTGCTCAGTGAATGACATTGTTTATGATACTTTCCTATTAGCTGCAAGACATCAAAACTTCATAGCAGATGATACAGAATGGGAGAGGTGTATGTAAGAAGCAGCACTATGTCAAATGCCAAAGCAAATGAGAGAACAATTTGCATTCATTTGCATCTTTTGCAATGTACCTGATGCATTTGCTTTGTGGGAAACATTTAAATTAAATATGTGTGAAGACTTCTTGAAACGTTACAATGAGCCCATTGCACTCTTAAAAGCATTAATGGAAATTCAAGAAATATGTTTGCTCATGGATTAAATTGTGCAAGTTTTAATTTACAAAAAGAAAATTTCATATGCTGACATTCCTTGGGCAAAAAAAGAGCATTTGACAATCGTATAATCTCTAGACCAAAATAATATATTATGTCTCTCTTAGAACCTCGTGTGGAAGAAAAACATTAATATAAACAAAAAAAGAAGAATAAAGTCTCACATTTTATCCAGTATGCCGCTTACATTATCCTTATTAATTATAAATAAACAATATAATAGTGTAGAATCAAATATTTAAAATTTTATTGGCAAGTATAACACTATTAAAAGGCTGTGGTAGAAGCTCATGGCGAAACGCATGCGTCGTCTACGTTGCCCTTGATGCCCTGGAAGTGATGTCATCGAGTCAACCCTGAAGTACTGCATAAGGGATTGGATCTGCACTATGTGTATAGGAGATGGAGACATGATGCACGCCGGAGGAGCAACTTCACTGGAGTGATGACGGATTGGACTCACTTAATGTTTTAACATCCCTCAGTATGATATATACAAAGCTAAGTAATCAGGCTGATCCCAAATTAATACTTTGGATTAACATTATATACATTATATTTTGTGGATACAGATATTGTCTGATATACTAGCTATTTAGACAATTTTACAATATATATTTGTGTTTAGGTATAAGTAGCATACACATCCCACTTAGGGAATTAGTATTGTATAGTATAGAACAGGTTGATTGCACATGAAGATAGGGGGATAAGTGGCAATCCCCATTCGGACACATCCTAATAGTGTTTTCCTTTTATAGTAGGGGGAGTTTTTTTAGAAGAGTTAGATTAGTCTTCACTTTTATGCACATTTAGGGAGTAAGTGGCGGGCTCCTCCTATGCCACTCTTATTAGGTTCTTTATAGGTATATAATTTTGCACTTAAGCACTTTATTTCCTAAGTGGTTTGGAGATTACCACCAGCAATACTTTGCACATAGACTTTATACATTGATGTAATTTATATGAGAGGGTGTTATTGGCTGCAAGGGCAACCATTTGAATTTTAAGCAAGTTTTAATTTGCCTGATCCAGGACTTATAGATGACATCAACTTTGAATATTATGACACTAAGCTTCAACATATATGAAAGAAAAGTGAGGATTTGGATTTCCCTGGGTGTTTTCCACCCCAATATTCAGTATACAAAATGGTGGGACTAATATAATCAAAAATAAAGGTAATTTTATAATGGAATGACAGCGGCGTATTTAAAAACAGGGAATGTATAAAACGAAAACAAAGGGAGTAAAAAAAGGGCAGATGTAAAGAATAGTAAAAAACCCTAAAGCACTGGTATTGTGCAATGTATAACTCTTAAGTGAGTGGGTATTACTATTCACACCTAGCGGGCGAGCCAAAATTATTATAGTGAGATACCAAGGCATAAAAGCCCTATCTTCTCATAAATGATATATATATAAAGCACCCTTATGCCTAAACAAATGTCCTCCAAACGTCTAGAGGGTTCATTAGACAAAGCAATGTACTTGCATAAAGATGAGGTATAAGTCACTGTATGTCTTGCTGACACACCTATAGTACATTAATAAAGGTACAAAGAAGTGATACCTATATAAATAAAACTTGAAGGGAGCTCTACCTAAAATACAGACAAAGTCGTTACAGCAGCTATATGTTGCACAGCATAGAGTCCAAGCTGTGTCTATAATCACTTATTGGCATTTGATTTCGGTATGGCACATAAAGTGCCTAGAAATGTATAAGGTAGAAGCAATCCCCCAAAAGTAAGGGTAATAATAGGCAATATCAAGTACTTTCAGACATCATATACCACTAAAGGGATATAAGGGGCTTTAAACTAGGCCGTGACTATAGCAAGTTCGCGGTTCCGTGAAAGCTCGACCGCCAGGTTTGCAATGCGCATGCGCACGTCTGGCGTGATGACGTGCGCAGTGTCGTTGCTAGGAGCCTGACGCGTTTAGACGTACAACGTCTTTGTCAAAGGAAAATTGTATAACGCTGTCTCAAGGAGCTTTATATAGGGAGCTGTCGCCTAGGCAACATAAAACAAGTAAATATGTTGCCCATAAAGGGCCGAGAGAATAACGGAGATAATAGAGGTAGTCTGCACGGTATATACAAGGGACCAAGAGCTACTAAAATATTTATACAAGATTATTATAGAAGCGACATATATATGTGCACTAGTGCACTGATTATTGATGTCAATGCATAAAAGAAGTCAACACCATATGAATGATCATTAAAAATCTTGTGGTAAGCTAAAGGAGAGAGATACAAATGTGTAGTGTGATAACTACTACATATATAAAGTGAAAAACTGCCAATGGAGGCAGGATAAAACTCAAAAAATGAGCATAAAGCGCCATATACAAAAAAAACGTTATATAAGGAGGAAATAGCCCCATTATACAACTCTTAAGGTGTGAACCAGGAAATAAGGTCTATAACAGGAGACTAGTGATCTGTAAATATTAAGTCCTAAGGGATGTGAAAACAGTCCTAGAATTATTAAGAATGAAAGAGTTCTCATGGACTCTAAGATATGTGTGAACAAAAATAACAAACACCTATAACAGGTTACTCGTGTATCATAAAGTCAAAATAGTGAGTGCTAATTCACATAAGGTCCACCCATATAAGATGAACATAAGAGTGAGGAGCTTATAATGAGACATCTATCCTCACTAGGGTGAATATATGTATGAATGTGAATGGAAGTGAGGATAAAGACTAAAACTAATGGGAGCTAAAGAGTGAATTGTATCTCTGTAACAAGAAGAGATCTAGCACAGATGGACAAAATACATATGCATATATATAATAACAAGAAAAAAGAAGCAAGTACTAAATGAAATGAGTAAAGGTGAACCCCTCATTGAGTCCATTGGGTACTTGGGCCTTCAATTTGTATATCCAACGTGCCTCACATTGTAATAATTTTCTCTCCAAATCTCCCTGTCTTGGGCCTATTTGGACCTGGTCTATTGCACAGAAAGATAAGACTTCACTTTTATTGTTGTGACAATATTTAACATGGCGGGCAATTGGTGTATCCAATGCATTCTTGATACTGTAAATATGTTCGCCAATCCTACGGCGCAACTGGCGCCTCGTTTTTCCTACATAGATCTTCCTGCAAATACAGGTGGCCACATAGATAACCGCCATGGAACAACAATTCATGAATTCTTTGATTTTAAATTTTTCCCCAGTAATAGGATGTTCATATATTTTTAAAGGTGTAACATACCTGCAGAATTTACATTTACTGCATTTAAAACATCCTGTTAGAGGCTTTAACCAGGTCCCAGGTTTCTGTTCTTTAAAAGAGCTATGGACCAATCTGTCTTTCAGGTTTTTTGCCCCTACGATATGTAATAGAGGCCTTAGGCGTTAGAACATCTTTTAGATCTTCGTCACTCCTCAAGAGGTGCCAATGTCTGGATAAGATATCTCTGACAGCCTCAGAGTCATAGCCAAAAGTCATAATACAGCGGGATAGTTTACTCTCCTTATCTGTAGTTTGGTGATGTTTATTAAGGCCATTCAGAAGTTCAGATCTATTGCAGTTGAATGCATAATTAAAAGCAGATTTGAGACACCTATTTGAGTAGCCTCTGTCCCGAAATCTAGTTCTTAGTTTATCTGCCTCTAGTTTAAACTCTGCATCAGAACTGCAATTCCTTCTTATTCGAAGGTATTGACCTCTTGGTATCCCCCTTTTAAGGGGTTCAAAGTGCTGGCTGTCCCAGGTCAATAGGGAATTTGTGGCTGTATCCTTCCTATAAGTAGTGGTTGATATCTTTCCTTCCTCATCTTTTGTTATCAACAAGTCTAAGAATGTAATCGAGGATAGGCTTAGCTCATAGGTGAATTTAAGGCCGAAATCATTGGTGTTAAGGTCAGACATGAATTGTTCAAATTCAGACTTAGTGCCTGTCCAAACTACTAACACATCATCAATATAGCGCCGCCATATTAATGCGTGTTCAAAGAGTGAGGATATGGATTCTTGGAAAACAAATTTCTCCTCCCACCAACCCAGGAACAGATTGGCATAACTGGGGGCACATGGTGTCCCCATGGCTGTTCCTTTTTGCTGGTGGTACCATTTGTTGTTGTGCGTAAAGTAATTGTGTTTCAACACAAATTCCAGCAGTTCCAATAGAAGCCCATTAAATTTGGTGTGAATAACAACTTTCATACTTAAAAAGTAACCAAGGGTCTCTATACCGCATTCATGCGGTATACTGCTGTATAAGGCCTCTACATCAATAGAAGCTAGCCATGAAGAGTTAGGTATATAGAGATCATCCAACTGCTTTAAAATGTCATTGGTGTCTTTGACATAAGAGGGTAGGCTCTCTACCAATTCTCTTAGATAGTAGTCAATAAATATACTGGTATTATGGGACAGGTTATTAGTGCCTGATACAATAGGCCTGCCCGGAATTGGTGATTTCTTTTTATGTATTTTAGGGAGAGAATAGAAAATTGAGATAGTAGGAAATTTGGGGTATAAAAACCTATAGATTTGCTCATCAATAAGGTTCTCTTTCATTGCATTATCCAAAATAGTGTTCAAGAGTATTTTATACTCATTAGTTGGATTCTTTTGGACAACCTTATATGTGCTATTGTCACCCAAAATTCTGTTACACATATCTCTATATTCATCATTATTCATAATGACAATGTTACCTCCCTTATCAGCAGGCTTAATTTGTATCTCCTTGCACTTCTCCAATTCTTTCAATGCTATAAATTCATTATTAGTCAAATTGAATTCCCTTTTCAGTTTGTAATAGTCTATATTCTCAATCTCTATAGTGGTCTGCTGTAAAAAGACCCAGATATTGGCATAATCCTTCATTCCTGGTGTAAAAGTGCTTTTATTTCTCCAGGTTTTAGATTTGACCTTACTCATAGGTTCAACTGGTTCATTCTCCTTTAGTAAAGACAACAGAGATTGTAAAGTTTCTATGTCTTCCTTTCCCACACCCAGATTCATACATTCCCTCTCCTCCTTCAATTTGTAGAATTTGTGCAGTGCTAACTTGCGGGCGAAGAGGTTTAAATCTTCTATATGTGTGAATGTATCTGATCTCGATGTTGGGACAAATGTCAAACCTTTTTGTAACACTGAGATATGATGTAAATTAAGGGGAAAGTGGGACAAATTGACTATCTGTGAATTCATAGCTAGAGAGTTAGGGGGGTTAGGTGTCAAGCATTCCTGTTTCCCTTGGATCTGAGTGTCCTCTCTGACCCCTTCACAGGGATCCTGCCTCTCTCTAAAAAAAGTTGTTGTTGTTCATTAAATCTAGGATTCTCTCTAGTTTGTAAATTTGCTCTTGATTCATAATTCTCTCTTTTCTGAGGATAATTTCCTCGTCTTGTCCTGGTGTTATATGGATGAAAATCATCATTATCAGAGTTCTCAGATTCTGAGGAGCTGATATCAGAGCTTCTTTGTTTATCATTCAATTTTGGGAATCTTCTAAATACGCTGCCAGTTTTGAATTCAGTTTGATCCCTCGAAAAGTTATTTTGTTTGCGTTCTTTAATCTCTTTCTTTAATCTGTCTATATTATCATTCAACCTTGTGCAGAACACATTATACTCAGATACTTCACTGAATTTACCAAACTCTTGTTGGTATAGTGCCAACTTAGGTTTGATAATTTCTAAGTTCTGCTGTTCGGTCTCAATTATAAGGGACATAAGCTCAAATGAGCACTTCAACAATATTTCTTGCCACTTCTTTGTGAATGTTTCATTCGACAGGTTACTTGCTGGACTTATATTTATTCTAAGTCCTCTCGGGACAATTTGATTTTTTAGGTAGTTTTGCAGGCTACTGATTTCCCATATAGATCTTAGCTGCTTTTTGGCAATTTTTAACAATTCCCCAAATTGATCTTTGATGTTCCTCTCATTAGCTGTGGTGGACTGGGCCCTAGAGCCAAAACTCTCATCAGCTTCCTTTTGAAGTGAATCCACATCTATATTATTTATAGTGGAGTTTGCCATCTTAAAAGAGGCTTGGCACAATCCACTTGCTCCCTACACTGAGCTCAATGATAAAATGAGTAAAGACTCTAGGTCACTTGGGTAGAGTTGAAAATTCTAAGTAAATAGTTTCCTCTTTGTGGATTAAAACACTAATCACTATATATGAAAGAAAAGTGAGGATTTGGATTTCCCTGGGTGTTTTCCACCCCAATATTCAGTATACAAAATGGTGGGACTAATATAATCAAAAATAAAGGTAATTTTATTAATGGAATGACAGCGGCGTATTTAAAAACAGGGAATGTATAAAACGAAAACAAAGGAAGTAAAAAAAGGGCAGATGTAAAGAATAGTAAAAAACCCTAAAGCACTGGTATTGTGCAATGTATAACTCTTAAGTGAGTGGGTATTACTATTCACACCTAGCAGGCGAGCCAAAATGATTATAGTGAGATACCAAGGCATAAAAGCCGTATCTGTTATAGGTGTTTGTTATTTTTGTTCACACATATCTTAGAGTCCATGAGAACTCTTTCATTCTTAATAATTCTAGGACTGTTTTCACATCCCTTAGGACTTAATATTTACAGATCACTAGTCTCCTGTTATAGACCTTATTTCCTGGTTCACACCTTTAGAGTTGTATAATGGGGCTATTTCCTCCTTATATAACGTTTTTTTTGTATATGGCGCTTTATGCTCATTTTTTGAGTTTTATCCTGGCTCCATTGGCAGTTTTTCCCTTTATATATGTAATAGTTATCACACTACACATTTGTATCTCTCTCCTTTAGCTTACCACAAGATTTTTAATGATCATTCATATGGTGTTGACTTCTTTTATGCATTGACATCAATAATCAGTGCACTAGTGCACATATATATGTCGCTTCTATAATAATCTTGTATATATATTTTAGTAGCTCGTGGTCCCTTGTATATACCGTGCAGACTACCTCTATTATCTCTGTTATTCTCTCAGCCCTTTACGGGCAACATATTTACTTGTTTTATGTTGCCTAGGCGACAGCTCCCTATATAAAGCTCCTTGAGACAGCGTTATACAATTTCCCTTTGACAAAGACGTTGTACGTCTAAATGCGTCAGGCTCCTAGCAACGACGCTGCGCACGTCATCACGCCAGACGTGCGCATGCGCATTGCAAACCTGGCGGTCAAGCTTTCTCGGAACCGCGAACTTGCTATAGTCACGGCCTAGTTTAAAGCCCCTTATATCCCTTTAAAGGGTATATTATGTCTGAAAGTACTTGATATTGCCTATTATTACCCTTACTTTGGGGGGATTGCTTCTACCTTATACATTTCTAGGCACTTTATGTGCCATACCGAAATCAAATGCCAATAAGTGATTATAGACACAGCTTGGACTCTATGCTGTGCAACATATAGCTGCTGTAACGACTTTGTCTGTATTTTAGGTAGAGCTCCCTTCAAGTTTTATTTATATAGGTATCACTTCTTTGTACCTTTATTAATGTACTATAGGTGTGTCAGCAAGACATACAGTGACTTATACCTCATCTTTATGCAAGTACATTGCTTTGTCTAATGAACCCTCTAGACATTTGGAGGACATTTGTTTAGGCATAAGGGTGCTTTATGTACATATCATTTATGAGAAGATAGGGCTTTTATGCCTTGGTATCTCACTATAATAATTTTGGCTCGCCCGCTAGGTGTGAATAGTAATACCCACTAACTTAGGAGTTATACATTGCACAATACCAGTGCTTTAGGGTTTTTTACTATTCTTTACATCTGCCTTTTTTTACTCCCTTTGTTTTCGTTTTATACATTCCCTGTTTTTAAATACGTCATTCCATTAATAAAATTACCTTTATTTTTGATTATATTAGTCCCACCATTTTGTACACTAAGCTTCAACAACAAAAGAACACAAGAAAAACTGGCAACTTTAAATACTTTACATTTGCAAGCATTCAATGCATCACAAATGCTACAGATGATGAAATGGTCAAAGACAATTATTTCTATCTAGATGGCCCTGGTAGATCAGAAACAACTTACAGTGCCTTGCAAAAGTATTCACCCCCTTGGTCAGAGTTGAGGGAAAGATGGATGGTGCTAAATACAGGGATATTCTTGAGCAAAACTTGTACCACTCTGTGCGTGATTTGTGGCTAGGTCGGAGGTTCACCTTCCACCAGGACAATGACCCCAAACACACCGCTAAAGCACTAAACACTTGAGTGGTTTAAGGGGAAACATGTAAATGTGTTGGAATGGCCTAGTGAACGTCCAGACCTTAATCCAATAGGAAATCTGTGGTCAGACTTAAAGATTGCTGTTCACAAGCGCAAACCATCCAACTTGAAGGAGCTGGGGCAGTTATGCAAGGAGGAGTAGGCAAAAATCCCAGTGGTAAGATGTGGCAAGCTCATAGAGACTTATCCAAAGCCATTTGGAGCTGTGATTGCTGCAAAAGGTGGCTCTACAAAGTATTGACTTTAGGGGGGTGAATAGTTATGCACATTGACTTTTTCTGTAATTGTGTCCTATTTGTTGTCTCCTTCACAATAAAAAATAAAAAAAACATCTTCAAAGTTGTGGGCATGTTCTGTAAATTAAATGCTGCAAATCCTCAAACAATCAATGTTAATTCCAGGTTGTGAGGCAACAAAACACAAAAAAAGCAATGGCGGGGGGTGTGAATACTTTTGCAAGGCATTGTAACTGTACAATTGTTTGATGAGTTACATTTAACCACAGGGTAAAATAGCAATGCCATTTGCAACAACTGGAATTGCCGCACTTTTAGAAGGTGGCAGAGCTGTGTGTAGTGGATTTAAACTGCCAGTTCCCATTTTAAAAACATCAGTGCCAGATATACAACTGAATTCTTTACAAGCAAAAAAAATGTAAAAAAGTAAATTAATTATCATAGATGAGGCAACAATGATGTCATGTCATGCCTTGCAATGTATTGATAGATTATTAAAAGAAGTGATGCATAATAATTTGCCATTTGGTGGAAAGGTGATGTTGTTAGGAGGAGATTTTAGGCAAACATTACCTGTTGTGCCTCATGGAAATAGGACTGACATAATTGAAACATGTATCAAGATAAGTTAACTGTGAAAATATTTACATAGCTCAAATTAGAATTAAATATGAGATCTAAAGGCCAAAATAAATTCAATGATTGGCTCCTTCAAATTGGAGAAGGAAAACATCCACAAATACATGAATTTACCCAATGATACCATTGAAATTCCATCAGAAATGGTTTGCAAGGAATTGCTCATATCCGCAAACTTTCTAAACACTCTCAATAATGACGATTACAGAGAGAATAGTGGTTTCATTTCGAGGAAGAAATTTGATGCCATTCAGGCTCTTTTTAGAGGACCACTGTTTTACATAAGAAACTCTATGTACAATTTTACAAAACTACAACCATAACAACAAAAAAACAGTAGTTATACCCCGTAGACACATTTAAAAGTATGCTGGGCTCTTTTTAAGGGAACCACTTGGACATGCAAAAACAATAAGTATTGGAATGTCTTGGAAATGGCCTTTTGCCATGATTGGCCACAAAAAACAGTTATGTTGCATTTTATTACTAGTATACTGTTTAAACTTTAATACATTAACTTCATGTTTGTAATGTTAAAATTGTTCTTGAAAAGGTCACAAAAGTTGTTTCATTGTATATAATTAAGGATTCATGTTAGTAGCAGGATGATCATTTGTTGTAAAAATTAAATATATAATTAAATACAGAGTATTGATCAAGGGAGTAATCCAATCGCCAGTTAATGGGGTCAGGAAGGAATTCATTTTTTCCCTTTTTTGATACAATTGGCTAAATTTTCATGTTTGTTTTTTTTACTGTTTGCCTTGTTCTGGATTCAATACCTATGTGGTTTAACAGTACTTTCAATAAAAGTTGCATGTTACAAACCATTATGTAATGGTTTCATATATTCAAACTTCGTCCATTGTTACATTATTCCTGCATACATGACGATTAAAAAGTTTAATATGGCTAAAAAATACCAGTTGTTGAAAGACAAGTTGACTGTTAACAAAATTAAAAAAAATATTATAATTGTTGTACTTCTTTATACATAAAAAAAGGTTAATAGTGTCACAGATACTTTAAAATGTTATTGACCGTCTATTTTGACGGGCAAGTCTCTAGTCATGATATAAAAGATGTAATAACAACCTCAAGTAACTTTACTTACAGAAAAAACTTGAAGAATTTACTAGTCCACAGCCATTATGAAAAAAAGAAAAAACAAAAGTGTCCGGAACAAATACAACAAGGATGTTCATCATGTGGAAAATGTAAATCCTGTTCTCAAATTTTAACCACTAAAACTTTTACAAATGCAACAGATACAAAGACGTATACAATAAAGCATAGCATAAATTCCCAAACAGAAGGGGTCATTTATCAAATAGTCTGCAAATGTAAAAAAAAGAAAAAAACATTAGAAAAACATGCAGACAGCTCAGACGTAGAGTAATGGAGCACATAAATTATGTATTGAAAAATGATGAAACTTCTGTTGCTAGACATGTCAGAATTCAACATAATAATAATCCGAACTGTCTTAAATTCATCGCCATAGACCATATTCCTTTCTTGATACAAAAAGGTGTCACTGACCGGAAATTACCATGTAATGAAGCAAAGTGGATGTTTTAGTTAGATACGAAGAGCCCTATGGGCCTTAATGAAGAATTTACTTATACCGCATTCATAACATAGTGACTTTGGATTAGCACAAACACAGTGTTTATTAAAGAAGAAAACACCTAGCAAAGAAGATAAAAAGGCAGGAGTCTAGAGTGCAATTTTTCAAAAAGGAATTAATTCCAAAATAATTCATCCATAAAATCATCATAGATATGTATTGAAGCATATCTCTACAGCATAAATAATTTGAAATAGATATTCTACAGCCCAAAATATTTTAATAAAAATTTGATAAAAATGTGTGAGGAAAAAAAAAAAGACGAATAATTAGAACTGATCATAACTTCGTAATTCATAAATGATGTTTATAATAAAATAAGTAAAATAAGTGATTATGAGTTGTAAAAGCAAATGAAGATGAATATACATTAATAAATAAATAATTAATGTACAAAAGTGAATATAATGATTGAAATGCAATAGTACAAATGTATATGAAAATAAATTATTTATTGATGAATGTATAAAATATGATTTGATTCGTAATTATGAGTAGAAATGGTTAATATAATACTCCATATGACATATTATTAAAAAAATGAAGGACAATTAGTTTTAAATCAAATAGTAAAATATGAAAATAAGTGAATATATAACATATAGTGCTTAAAAGCATACGAGTCTCCATTAATAGCAAAAACACCATATGGGCCTGTCAGGATTACAAAGAGTTAATGATTAACTGCACACACTATAAATAGCCATTACAGACATAGCACTACAGCCCCTGATGATGGAGACATAACAGTCTCATGAAACGTGCGTCGGGCGCAGACTGAGGATATCACAACCAGGAAGTAGCCAAACACTCTGACAAAGAGAAGCATGGTCTAACAAATGCAACAAAGAGATAGCTAAAAGCAGGCAGAGGTATTGAATGATCAATATAAGTATAAGGGATTGGCAGAACTAAGAGAAACTCCCCAATATGACTGCATTTATAAATATAAGTGTTTTAGTTATTGAGATAACAATATCAGAGTAAGAGCAGTGGAACGAACAGCTCCACTACCACAGAGCAATTCATAATAGAATTATGTGTACATATACATATATGTAATATGTCCAAAGAGGTATAACTAAAAAACTGTTTCACAACTGCAAAAGCACTTTAAGGGAGTCTTATTTAAATTACTCCCATTAAGCATAAAAGCACTATCTATAAAGTCACATTGATATGTAAAAAAAGAAGTAGAAATTAAAGATATCACTAAGAGAAAATTCAAGGATAAGACACATAGGCCCTCATTCTATTATCGGCTGTAAATCGGCCGCAAAGCTGCGATTCCTTGCGGGGCTCACGTTACCTTGCAATTCAATTACACGGCGCCGCAAGGATATCCCCTTACGGCCGGCCGTATATCTTGCAATCGGCCGTAAGCTCAGAAATCTTTAAATGCAAAAATAAATTCAAGACAGCACTGTAAAGCTCTGTAAATGCTAGGGATCATAATGGGGGACATGAGGATTAATAGCAACCCCCTCTCAAGCTTGCACATCAGCCCAAATCCGAGATTACATTAACTGTTTATTTTCCGGCCGCAGCGTGGGCGGGTCTGAGGTGCTCCAAGCCCTCTGGACTTTTTACATGGATATGTGACATAAATTTAAAAAAAAAATTATTTACGGATTTGAGTGTAGGGGAATGTTGTGCTATGAATGCTAACACCTAAAATCACTTTATAGTCTCCTCAGAGTGCAGGATGGCTTTATTATGGCTTTAAAATGTGCTTAATTGTGTGCCTGCGGGACATTTTTGCTGCAAGTAAGCTGCGGCTCAATTTTAGCCTTGCAGAGAGGGTTCCCGGAGCAATTGAATAGCAACCAGGATTTTCTTACTGCCGAAACTCTTGCGGCCGTTTAAGATCAAAGGCTCTCCTCCAGCGCGTGCGGCCGCAAGGGATAACGAGGCGCCGGCCGCAAGCCTGCCGGAATCCCCGGCCGGAAGGGAATAGAATAGGCAAATAGCTTGCGGCCGGTCCTTGCGGCCCCGCATCTCCTACGGCCGATAATAGAATGAGGCCCATAGTGCTTTGAATAGCACAACACTGAGAAGTTTAAGTTTCAGTATTAAGAGATATTACCAGTTTATTATAAGCACACGCACTTTTATTTTTAAATAAACTGCACAATCAAATTACTTAGCACCTTTAAAGGCATGAAAGCCCTTTTACACCTCAAAAAAACTATTATAAAACAAATAAATGGAATTGAAGACCATTGCCAATATATGAAAGAAAGAGAAATTATTCCTAAGAATTGGGAAAGTTGAAACGTCATCACATTTGAGCTAAACACTAATTTTTAAATGTTCAAATGTTAAAGTTAAATGTTTTTTAAAGAAGTTATAATAAAAGATACATTTAAAAAAAAATAGTTGTGGTATATAACAAACATATAACAAACAAAAGCATATCAATATTTTAGGGTTAGTTTTACACTACTTTGCAACTAACTTATCATTTTCCATTTTAGCCAGTCTAGTAGCCCTTTTGCAAGCCTTGTTAGTTTCCTTGTACTCACGTAAAGCAGTCTATGTCCCCTCTGTTTTGTATAATCTAAATGCCTGTTTTTTTACTCAGTTTCTTGATCTTTAATTACACAAACTCTATTTCAATAATTTTGTAGCAACATAAAAATGTACTTTTATTATTTATCCAATATTTAAAATGGCTATTGAAATAAATAGCACTCAATATATAAAAATGTATAATATACAAATAATGCACAGCCCAGCATGGAAACCATAATAATTTATCTCCAATCATCGTTTTGTTTAAATGGAGCATCTTAAATGTAACAGAATGTTAAATACGTTCAAAAGTATCAGGAGAGCAGCTACTGGGAAGCTACATTCCATACAATTGTTTCATTGTATACCTAAAAACCTTAGCGCACACACTGTGACATTCAAACACTGCACCACGTTTCTATTAAGGTAAAAAGGTAAAAATGATATCTGATATATGTTATGATATGATATCTAATGAAATAATTACTATTTTAATTATTATTGTTATGACATGTATTAATCTATTGCTTAGTAACTCGGGCTCATTAGTTTACAGATATAGGAATGTGACACAAATGGGATGTATGTGAATGTCCCAAAACCCCAACCATTGACAACACACTGACACGGTTAGAATGGTATAACGCTTTATTCATACAGAGAGCACAATCTGAAATAGACAAGACTGTGCATTAATATTGTGGGTGTGTTGTGGGTGGAAACTGGAAGGGCAAAACGTTGTGCTTGTGAACAAGGGGATACCTAAAGGGGGTAATGTCATAGTCTAGAAAAAGCATGATGCATAGCACCTACCAGGGTCACATGTGGTCACTACACCACTACACCACTGCAACAGGAATCTGATGAATAAAAGGATCATCAGGAATCCCTCCATTTAATTGAAGAAACCATTAATGTGCATAGCACTTACAACTTGTCTAGATCAGCTCAATGAAACAGAGGAACATACTCATGGATAATGTCATACAGATCTAATCCACACACAGTGTGTTGTCCGATATTAAAGAATAATCTGAAATTGATTAGCAGAATATGTGACACAGAAAGAGGAGTTTGAGGAACATGCCTTCATGGTCGTGAGATTGGGCTATTAAGACCTATAGAGGCAAGAACAAGATATCAATCAGAACAATATTTGGATTGACTTTAACATCTCATCTCAACGGCAATACACATTGAACATCAGTTGCAAAAATATTCAACTCAACCATACGTGTACACACTCTGTAGCCAGCCATAAGTATGTCAACATTAATACAAAATTATATTGATTGTGGAGTGTGGATGAGGAGGACTTAGGGCAGTGGTTCTCAATGCTCTCCTCAGGAGCCATCAGACAGGCCATGATTCATGGGAAATAATAAATGAGACAAGACAAATTGTATTCAACGGGTGGTGGAGCTGCAAATTGCTTCACATAGTTACATAGTTACATAGTAATTAAGGTCGAAACAAGACTTTCAGTCCATCAAGTTCAACCTGTTAAGATCTCCTCTGATCTGCAATATGCGGTATAGTTATTAATTAATTTGTTATTATTTGTTAAATAATTATTAATAGTATAGTATTGGAGGAAGAATAAAGAGTTAGTCCATCAAGTTCAACCTTTTTAGATCTTTATTGATCTTTTTAATATGTGGACTATTTATTATTAATTGTTAATTGATCCAGAGGAAGGGAAACAGAAAAAAAAACCTTGAAACTTTGCCAATTGTCTCATAAGGGGAAAAAAAGCAAAATTCCTTCCTGACCCCAGAAACTGGCGATCAAATTTCTCCCTGGATCAATATTCCTTCGCTAGTTATCTAGGATAGCCTTGAATGCCCTCTTTATTCAAAAATATATCTAACACCTTTTTGAAGTTGTCTATCGAATTCACTGTTGCCACCTCCTTTGGTAGAGAATTCCACAGTTTAACCACCCTAACTGTGAAGAACCATTTTCTTTGTTTAAAGTGAAATCTTATTTCCTCTAACCTCAAAGGATGTCCTCTTGTCAATTGACAATCTCTTGCTACAAAAAGTTCACTTGACAAAGCCTTTTTTGTACCCTGGATGTATTTAAATAAGCTAATCATATCCCCTCGTAGATGCCTTTTTTCTAGCGAAAATAAGTTTAGTTTGGTTAGTTTTTCTTCATAACTTAGCCCCTCCATTCCCCTTCTTAGTTTTGTAGCCCTTCTCTGTACTTTTTCCAGCTCTAAAATGTATTTTTTATGAAGTGGTACCCAAAATTGTACTCCATATTCCAAATGAGGGCGTACTAGGGATTTGTATAGTGGTACAATTATTTATTTGCTCCCCTTGCTTCTATACCCTTCTTAATACATGCTAATATTTTACTTGCCTTTGCAGCTGCTGCTTGGCATTGAGCACTGCTACCTAGGTGGTTATCCACTAGTACTCCCAAATCCCTTTCAATATCTGATACACCTAGATTTGCTCCATTAAGATTATAAATTGCATGGCTATTTTTCCTTCCCAAATTCATAACCTTGCATTTATTTGTATTAAATCTCATCTGCCATTTAGCCACCCATTTCTCTAATTTATGCAAATCCCTTTGTAGGGAAAGTACATCATTATCTGATTTTATTACCTTGCACAACTTAGTGTCATCAGCAAAAATGGAGACACTACTTTTGAGTCCTACTTCTATGTCATTAATAAATATGTTAAAAAGGAGAGGACCTAATACTGGACCTTGAGGAACCCACTTATCACATTAGACCAATTGGAGTATGTTCCATTTACAACCCTTTGCTTCCTGTCTTTTAGCCAGCTCTCGATCCATGAGCAGATATTTACTGCAATTCCTGTATCCCTTAGTTTGCTCACTAGTCTTCCATGTGGCACTGTATCAAATGCCTTTGAAAAATCTAAAAAGACTACATCCACTGAGATGCCCTGATCCAAGCTCCTACTAACCTCCTCACAGAAACTAATTAGATTGGTCTGACACAACCTATCCTTCATAAATCCGTGTTGACTGCTACCTATGATCTTGTTCAAATAGACATATTCTTGTATTCTGTCTCTTACTAACCCTTCTAAAAGCTTCCCAACTACAGATATGAGGCTCACTGGTCTATAATTCCTTGGATTTGCTCTTGATCCCTTCTTAAATATAGGTATCACCTCTGCTTTTCTCCAGTCATCCGGTAGAGACCCTGTAGTGAGTGAGTCTTGAAAGATTAGATATAATGGTTTGGCTATTACAGAACCCAGCTCCCTCAGTACCCTTGGATGTATTCCATCAGGACCTGGGGCTTTATTAACATTTATTTTCTCCAATCTCTTTTGGATTTCTTCCTGTGTTAACCAATTATTTAGTGATGGTAGTGTAGCCCCATTATGTTGCGGTGTCCCAACCACTGGTACCTCTCTTGTGTATACCGACGAAAATAACCTATTTAGCTCATCTGCCTTTTACTGGTCACTAATTATCAGATGGCCTGTGTCACATTGTAATGTTTTTATAGCTTCCTTCCTCGCCTTCTTCCCATTAATATATTTAAAAAATATTGTAGGGTTAGTCTTACTTTCCATTGCAACTGACTTCTCATTTTCTATTTTAGCCAGTCAAACAGCCCTTTTGCAAGACTTGTTGATTTCCTTATAGTCACATAAAGCTGCCTCTGTTCCCTCCTCCTTGTACAATTTAAATGCATGTTTATTTTTCCTCATCATGATCTTGTTAAGCCACATGGGATATGATTTACTCCTATTCATTTTATTTCCACATGGTACATGCCGATGAGTATGTTTATTTAGTAAGGATTTGAATGCTGTCCATTTATTTTCAGTATTTTTCCCTGTAAGTTCTTTGTCCCAGTCTATATGTAGTATTGCTGCCCGTAGCCCATTAAAGTTAGCCCTTTTAAAATTTAGAGTTTTTGTTGGCCCCTTACAACTCTGTTTTTTGTATTCAATCTCAAATGATACTGTGTTGTGATCACTGTTCCCCAAGGGTTCCCCTTTTTTAACATATGATATTATATCAATATTACTTGTGATTACTAAATCCAAGATGGCCCCATTTCTAGTAGGTTCTTGTATTACCTGGGCCAGATAATGATCCCTGAGTGTACTCAAGAACCTGCTCCCCTTAGCTGAGCTGCTGGTCTCATTTATCCAGTTTATTTCATGGTAATTAAAGTCTCCCATTATTAGAACTTGCCCATGCTTAGCTGCATTTCCAATCTGTAACAATAATTGTATTTCCTCACTTTCAGCTATATTTGGGGGTTTATACTCCCACCAATATGCGTTTAGAATTAGCTCCTCCACTATTTAGCTCAACCCACAAAGATTCAATGATGCCGTTAGTGCCAGCATACATATCTTCTCTGACTATAGGCTTAAATTCAGGCTTAACATACAGACAGATCCCTCCTCCTCTTTTACCATTTCCCCTATCTTTCCTAAATAGGTTATAACCATCCAGATTAAAAGTCCAGTCATGAGATTCATCGCACCATGTTTTAGTATTGCGTATTAAGCCCCATTTTTCTTGTACCGCTAATATTTCTAGCTCGTCCATTTTCCCAGGCAAACTTCTTGCGTTAGCAAGCATACATTTTATGTTGCTATGGCTCTGCCGTTGTGAAGTGCTTGCCACTGTATTTGAGGCGCCTATTAATACCTCCCTACTGTCTATTGTAACCCTCCCCCTTCTCCTCCCCCATGGGTAACTAATTCATCCCTTTCCCTCTCTACCCTATTTACCCCAATACTTCTATATAGTCCCTCCCCCCCACTATTTACACAGTGTTTCACCCAAATCATGTGTGGTGGGTCCTGGGGAGAGGTTTGAGAACCACTGACCTTGGGAACATTAACACCCACTTCCTCTTTCTGAGCACTGGGCCCACACCTTCTGGAACCATGCGCTTCCTCCCTCTACCACGGCCAGGAGTTGTTGGATTGAGGGGTGCATCCAACTGTGGTGGCTGAGTAGCAGCTGTCATTGACGGTAAGGGGTAAGATGAGGAGGCTGTAGGCTCTGGCTGCGGTGGTGGTGGAACCTGTGGAACTGAAGGATGGGGTGTTGGCACGTGGGCTTCAGCCAACTGCACCAGCTGTGCCAAGTGATGTGTCTGGGCTTGTCTGTCCCTATGAGCCATTTGCTCATACCTCTCCATTCGAGGATAATGCCTCCTCACCTCCCCATATATGGCTCAGATGCTTTCCGCCTGACCGGTAGCTATTTCATTCTGTTGTGCCAGCTGAGCTGTCAGCTGTTGGACTGCTCCGATCTCGCTCTCATGAGCCAAGGGGGTTTGCTGGTATATGTCCCTCAAGGTGCCTGGTGCGGGGATGTGAGTTCCCTCTCCAGATGATGATGTACTCTGGATGTGCTGTGATGAGGACAGAGGTGTTGCCCGTTGTGTTGGTGTACCCCATAGGGATAGGGATTGTCCTGCCAGTAGAGAATCTGTTGACACTGGAGATGGTGCTGTTGGCAATGGAGTTGGTACCGGCAATGCAGATGCTGTTGTCCATGGTGTTGGCCTGGTCTGTTGGGGCAACAACGGCTGCTATATCAAAAGCTGCAACAACAGCTGGAGCAACAATGGCTGTGACATCTGCTGGGGCACCAATGGTTGCAACATCTGCAGGGACACCAATGGCTGTGACAACTGCGGGGCCAACTGCTGAGAAAACCACTGCTGTGGCAACAACTGTTGTGGCCCGGTCAGGAGTGGGAGAGGATTGGGGTCCGTATTGCCTGGATGTCACCAGGTGGCAGTAGTGGGACTGTTGAGAGTGGTCCCTGCAGCTGGTTGGCGGCTCATTGAACCTCCAGTAATTTGGTAGGGCTGGGAATGTGTCCGGTCTGCGTGTGAGATCCCAGGAGGTGATTCCCACACTGGTTCTGCTGCTTATGGTCCAGCCTCCTGTGATGTGCCAGGGCCCTCAGCTTCCACCACCACCACCACCTGCGTTGGTAATGGTGGTGGCTCTGGTGGAGCCACTGCCTGTGTCTCCGCGGGCGGGGTATCCCTCCTGGGTACTGAAATGAGAGGACAATAATATTTGAGTATTGATTCTCTAAACAATTGTTTGCTGTTTGTTTCCATATCCCTGACATCATGGTCACTTGTAATTAGCTGTGGTGATTGCTACCTGCAGATAAACATTGAGCTGTTAGAGACAGAAAAAAATTATGAAACTATCTAGGTACTGAGATAATCTTCTAATCTATAAATTGATATATTTTACTAAAATGACTGTATCAACAATTCAATCAATTATTACGGTTTTATATCTTAATATTGTATTACTATAGAGGACAGGATAGATGATGGATGTAAATAGTCATGATATACAAAAAAGAGAAACAGACACCCATTTAAGCCATCTAATTTTATCTAAAATTTATTGATTGAAGAAAACTAATCTGGAGTCAGACTATTAAACTTAAAATATAACATATTGGATAATATAAAATATAATAAAACATATTAAAAATAAAATACAAAAAAATAAAATATGTTGTCACACTCAAATGGAAGAATGTACAGGATTTTGATTATTACACATCTAATACACAATGTGAATAAATGAACTCAAGATGTAGTTGGTATTTATTATACAGTAATAATAAACATACTGCACTTTTTATGATATAGTTTAATGGGTGCTAACCAATATATGTGCAAATGTTTGCCAAGTAAAGTTGTACAGATATAAGCTGCTAAGTGAACAATAATTGATTAAAGTGCTAATTCCCAAAAACACAAAACACTAATAAACAACTAATAACAATCAAAGTATCTAAGAACCCTACAAAAGATAGATGTATTATTTTGTATTTCATTTTTTTGTATTTCATTTTTAATATGTTTTATTATATTTTATATTATCCAATAAAAGTTATATTTTAAGTTTAATAGTCTGACTCCAGATTAGATTTCTTTAATCAATATATATATAGCTGGTGCAGTGTGCCATCTGAAGTTCATTAGGACACGTGCACATCTGAATCTGCTGTGCAGTGTGTAAGACTGACCAATCTGTGACCAATGCTCAGCAATGGGTATTAACATGCTTAGGAGACATGGTCCAGCTTAGGCCAGTACATGACACGCACATGCAGTCCCTCAGAGTCTGTATCTGTATATGCTGCAGTGTGCACACCCATACATGTATTCTCTTTTGGATGTGAAATCATTGTGGATCTACAGCTGTACCTCTTTTAACGCTAGGGATAGCTTCCAAGCAGTTGGAGTGTTAAGCGACACAGCTTTAAATGGTGCAGTGGAAAATGGAGAAGATAGGGATAGGGAACTCATTACAAAATATATACAATTGCAATTGATATTTATACTGTTTTGTTTTATATTAACTTTGAACAAACAGCAAACATAACACTAACACAAACTGCATTGGCAACTGCTATTCAGAATCGGTTTTGAATACAGGTATTGGACAGACAATTCATTGATAACAATTATGATAATAATATGATACAAAAATAATATATAAAAATATTTACCTGGTTATTGCTGCCCTATATATCCGTAGCCAGAAACAGAAATCTTACAGTGCTATTGTATGTCAGTTATCTATGTGTATGGGGTTCATGTGTGTGCATATAAGGGTTTGATGGTGTATATGATACTCACTTTGCAGGGTTTCCTGATAGCCAGCGCCCAACAGTTCTGGAAGGCCCACTACTGCTACTGGCTCCTTGATAGTCCGCTCCCATCCACAGTATGTGATGTTGAGTGGTGCGCCACCACCAGTCCCACGGGCTGCTCTGGCCACTGCTGCTATCTTCTTCTTCACCTTCGTCCGGCAGTCATCATATCAGTGTTTAACCGACCAGACATCACTGTTTGCAACCACTAATGAAGCCACAGCTGCAGTCACCTCACTCCATGCACGTGCCTTATCGCCAGGCCTCACATCCCTACCACCATGGATAATGCTACTGTGGACTTCCCTGAGAAGGGTTTCTGTCTCCTCTTCTCTATAATTGTTGGCCCTCTGCTTTGGCACAACCTGTTGTCCTTCCAACTGTGCCTGGGGTTCCTGGCATCACTGTTCTCTCCCTGGGGCCGGCGCCTCATCCCACTACCCCCCCCCCCCCCCCCCCGGGATCAGGCCCCTGACTTTCTGCTCTTAAACCTTGTGTGCCTACATCTGGGGGCACACCCCCCTCCTGCTCTCCTCCACCTGTACCTCCCCTCCCTTACCTGCTGCCTCCTTTCCTTCTCACCATACCTCTATCTCTCCTCCTCTCCTCACTCCCCTCCTCGGGTGTTCCTCTCTCTCTCCTCACTCTCCTCGCTATTCTCCTCTCCTCACTCTCTATCTCTCTCTCTAACACTCTTTATCTCTCTCTCTAGCACTCTCTATCTCTCTCTGCCACTCTCACTCACTCTCTCTAACATTCTCTATTTCTCTCTCTGCCACTCTCACTCGCTCTCTCTAACACTCTCTATTTCTCTCTCAGTCTCTGCCTATCTCTCTCTCTCTTTATCTCGCTCAAAAAAACACCAACACCTAGACCTGTGTGTTGACTCTCTCAGCTACAACACCGTCAAAGACTTACGATTTTTGCAGTCTTTTAAACCGGTTCCCGCGGCATTGATTGGCATCCTCCGCTTCCTATTGGTTGACCTGTGCCGGGGATCACAACTTACGGCCTTAACTAATTTTGGCCTGCTTCATTGGATCGGATACCCGGAAGAGTTATTGGTGCAAAAAGGCTTTACGGGCTTGGGGCTTCGACTTGTAACTCACGCCTTTGTTTGATTGAATAGCATCACAATTGGAGACTAACGGGAGCCCGCAACACACCTGCAGGCATACTTCTATCTGCGATCGAGTTGAGGGCTTGGAATTTAATGTGGCTCTATGTTTGGAGCTAAGCCATGGGGTCCAGGTTTTAAGAAAGAGGGGGTATGTATTTTGGACAACATGAGTCAACTTTTCATTAATCAATATATAGTTGATTTTAAGAATGACCTCTTTTAATTTTAGTGCGGGAGTGTTCCCATTTTTAGCTACGTTATGCTTTACTGCTAGAGCAAAATATTGCCATAGTCTATTCTGGTGTGAACTAAGAATATCTGATTGGATGCCCATGAGGCATACCTCTATTGTAGGAATCATTGGGGCACTTATTAGTTGTGATAGAAGTTGGGTTGCTTTCCTCCACAGATCCTGCCCCCCTGGGGCACGTCCACCAAATATGGTGAAAGTCTCCTGAGAGTGACCGCCTCCAAAACAATTCCTGTTCAGTTGTAGGTTAAGTTTATGCATCAATGAGGGTGTATAGTAGACTCTATGCAGGACCTTTATTGATACTTCTAATAAATTATATGTAAGGGATTATCTCATTAGATTAGAGCAAACCTCTTTCGATGTGTTAGCATCCAATTCTCTACCCAGGTCCTTCTCCCAATTTGTCATAAAGATCGTTTTTTGGCTATGCTTTGGGTCATTAAAAAAGGAATATATGGAGCCTAGTGATCCCTTTGTAGAAGGTACATTTACAGATCGCGAAAGCAAGTAGGCCAAGTATCTCTTATCAAGGTCACAAGCCAGTGTCTAAACTTTCTATAATTCCATATTTCCCTATGTGAGATGTGATGCTGGGATATTAGTTGCTCATGGGAAATCGGCTTGTCCATATCGTACCAAGTGCCCACTCAATTCAGTGCATTGGAAAGCCACCATTGTTTTGATTCCGCACTTAGATCAACCTCAAAAGAAGGGAACGACTTTAAAGACGTTAAAGTTGAAAGTGGCATGGTGAAATGTTGTGTAGCCTTAGCCCAGGTCCACGTAAATAAGGTTAGTTTAATCATAAGGTAGGGGTTATGCTGTTTTGTACACTGCAAGTTCGGGTCTCAGATTAATGTATCCCATGTATGGAGCTTCAGTTTCCAATTTTCCACAAAAAAACATAAAGATTGATGTTTGCTCGAGTGAGCAATCGGAATAAATGCTAGCTGGGCAGCCCTTTAATATAGCAGAAGATTCGGGCAGGAAAGTCCCCCCTTGTGTTCTGTGCCTATACATTGTTCTCTTTGCTTTCCTCGGGGGTCTATTACACCAAATACATTTAAATATTTTATTTAGAAATTTGTCTAATTCCTTCAACTGGAATGTTTTTTAGAGATCTTGCACTCCCCCACCTTCTGTTTGAGGATGCTCCACAGATGCTCAATAAATAGGGTTTAGGTCTGGAGACATGCTTGGCCAGTCCATCACCTTTACCTTCAGCTTCTTTAGCAAGGCAGCAGTCGTCTTGGAGGTGTGTTTGGGGTCATTATCATGTTGGAATACTGCCCTGCGGCCCAGTATCCGAATGAAGGGGATCATGCTCTGCTTCAGTATGTCACAGTACATGTTGCCATTCATGGTTCCCTCAATGAACTGTAGCTCCCCAGTGCCAGTAGCACTCATGCAGGCCCAGACCAAACATATATACACATATGTCTATATGTGTATTTATGTTTACTATAATATGTCGTGTTGGTTCCCCCTATATGCATTTACCTGATGATGTCAGATGCTGCCTCCACTCTCTCTGCATCACTGTTTATGTTCAAACTGAGGGTTTCATCTAATTTCAGTGTTTTGTGTTCTTTGTACCTTATCCATTTATCAGTCATTTAGGGATTATTTCAACTACCTTTCCTCAGTATAGATGTATACTTTTGGTGGTGGGAGTGTCATGGTCTGGGCCTGCATGAGTGCTGCCGGCACTGGGGAGCTACAGTTTGTTGAGGGAACCATGAATGCCAACATGTACTGTGACATACTGAAGCAGAGCATAATCCCCTCTCTTCTGAGACTGGGTCGCAGGGCAGTATTCCAACATGATAACGACCCCAAACACACCTCCAAGATGACCACTACCTTGCTAAAGAAGCTGAAGGTAAAGGTGATAGACTAGCCAAGCATGTCACCAGACCTAAACCCTATTGAGCAATTGTGGGGCATCCTCAAACTGAAGGTGGGGGATTGCAAGGACTCTAACATCCACCAGCTCTGTGATGTCATAATGGAGGCGTGGAAGAGGACTCCAGAGGCAACCTGTGAAGCTCTGGTGAATGCCCATGAGGGTTAAGGCAGTGCTGGAAAATAATGGTGGTCACACAAAATATTGACACTTTGGGCCCAATTTGGACATTTGCACTTAGATGTGTACTCACTTTTGTTGCCAAAGGTTTAGACATTAATGGCTGTGTATTGAGTTATTTTGAGGGGACAGCAAATTTACACTGTGATACACTCTGTACACTTACTAGTTAACATTGTAGCAGAGTGTAATTTATTCAGTGTTGTCACATGGAAAGATATAATAAAATATTTACAAAAATGTGAGGGGTTGAATATGAGTCTAGAATGTTAGTATATCTGGAGGATGGGCCTGTCCCCTTCAGTAGTTTGTATGTTGACATAATCTCTGTCATTGGCTGTAACATATGATGAAGTGTGCTAGCGGTCCAATTGGGACATAACCCTTGCGGCCCTTTTTTAAGCCATACTAGACATTTTTGGTTGTTTATTCAGGCAGAGCGTCCACGTTTGATTTGCTCACGATTATCTTAGTTACCAGAAAGTCATAAACAGTTTGTGAGGTGACAATTCATAGGCCCACTAATAAGGAGTATTTACAGCACAGCGCTATTATCAATTTCTTTGTGCAGTTTGTAGGCAAATTATAAAAGACTAATGTAAATTTGTAATCGTCTCAGTAAGGAGTACAGATGTCCCATTCAATTGGTACAGTCTCTGTATAAGTAGTAATACATTTCAAGAGTTAGGCTTCCTTACTCAGAATGAGTTTTGTTTGTTACAGCAGCTTACAGCTTGATTAAAGGCTGCTTCTGTCACCAGAGTGTCATGTACTGTCTCTTTAAATGCTGCTGTGGCACCCAGCAAAGGCTTTTAGAGCCTTTACGAGTGGTCTTTGGTACCTGTAATATTTATTTATTTATTTTTTGTAGTTATGGCACTGCTAATTTTATTAGCATAGATTTTGGGTGTCAAAGTGTAAGGAAGTAAAGTGTAGTTTATTAATGAGTAAGATCATAAACAATTTGTAAATTAAATACACAGAGTACCTGCATTTATGACATTACAATATGTGTGCAAAGATTACAAAGAGACTGGTTTATTGCCTATGCTGTAATGTAATGTGGAGTCAAATAATGGTTCTAATATTTATTTTCTTGTGGCTTGTAAAGATCTTGAATCAATACTGCATTGCAAAATAAATTCTAGTTTAAAAACAGGTATTGATAACACATTAGCTGTAGCCTAACTATATGTTTATTCTTTGTCTCTATTCTAATTGTTGTTTAATCCACTTTTATGAAAATACTAGGTGTAATAACTGTAATGTAGATCATATACAAAATTGATCATAGGACATATTTACCACTTTACATCACTTTTAATATACTGTACACTTATGTATATGTTTAATGTTTAATGAAACAAGACTTGTGCATATGTGTGCTTGTATGCAAGAGTTAGCATGCATGTTTTTGTATGTTCTATAATAAAAGTCAGACTGGTATGAAAAGTGACAAAGGGAATTTTACAAGAGAAAATGTTCTTCATAAAAAGGGACACTCTTTATGTAGTGGTGTCTTTCCCCAGTAGATGGCAATCTGCTGGTCCTTAATTTGAATAAATGTTCCACTGTTTATATTCAGTCTCCATTCGATGATAATGTGCATTGGCCTAGCTCTAAATGTGAGTGAGGAATACATCATGTAAATGATAAACAGTCTGAGGCTCTAAGATCCTTGGTGCACAAATACTCCAAGAACTTCACATTTACACTAACCTTGCAAATCTGTCCTGAAATTCTCCGAATTTTGCAGACTTTGAATACAATGACTGACTTTCAGTAACTATTGCCTGCAATAACCCTGTAAAATCATATCTGTAAACTGTAATTGGACAATGCCAGAACAAATTCCACTCCAACATCTACTGTAACTTTATATATTGTTTTAATGTTTATTATGTCTGTTATGAAAACAAGAGCTTTTTCTCAAAAGAAAAAAATCCATTAATGGCAGCAAAGTCTATATATGTACAGTATATATTTAAATAAGTATTTAGATAAAAATTAATTAAGGTGGATAACCAACCAGCTCCCTATGGAACTGCACTGGACTCACTAGACCACTTTCCTTCCTCAAGAATGATGCTCTGATTGCCATGCTACTGTCTGACTTTTACATCTCTTCTGCTCGGCTAACTCTCTGTCCATACTATTGCCCTGATCGGCCGTGTTCCAGTACGTACAATGATCTCTCCTTCACCTTCTTCAATCATACACTGAACTTGCTAATTGCTTTTCAGTTATCTGCCTTCTTACTCACTTATAGTTATTGTTTCACCTGTTAGATATAATGATTATAGAGATAACCATTCTTAAAGATTAGTAAAATATTCAGAAATATGCAACAAAATAACATTAGCATAACGTGTATATATATTAAGGATGAAGGTGCTAAGCTTGCTTAAACAGATGTGTGTTTAGTGAAGTTTTGAAGTACCTGAGACAGGAAGATAGTCTAGGGGAGCGAGGTAAGGAGTTCCAAAGAGTATGGGCAACACAAGAAAAGTTCTAAAGGCGGGAGGAGGAGGTGATAAGAGAGGAGGACAGAAGAAGGTCATTAGCAGAACGGAGGGGGAGGAGTATTTTGAGATGAGATCAGAGATATAAGGGGGTGTTTTTGTGGTGGGCTATATACGTTAGGTCATGGTCTTATTCTGAAGGTTATGGGTCGCTAGTGGAGTGACTGACAGAGAAGTTATGCATACATTGAGCATTGGCTATGGTATATATATTCAAATCCAGGAAGAAAGAATGAAAAATGAATCTTAAAGGATATTTGTAGTTTGGGAAAAACTTTCCATGCTACCTATAACTTAGGCATAAATGTTTATTTAGCTTCCTCTGATGTCAATAAATATTACATATATGATATTATATCCAAAACAACCAAATAAAGCAGCAAATATATAATTCTTAGAGATGACTTAAAACTATTTTATTTAGTAAGATATTTCTTCAAGATCATTAACGTCACCTCATCAAATAGCTCTTTATAATTATTTATTTGTAAAAAATGTATCCGTTTGGATTTAAAAGAGGATTTTCTTTTTTTTTCTTTCAATAGAAGCTTCATTATCAAATAACATCAATATTTGTCTTTTTAACATAATTATAAGTTTAGATACTTTAGGTATATAGCTAAGGATCCATTTCCTCATTATGACTTTTTTTGCTAAAATAATCAGGATTTCTAGAAATCTCCAATCAGAAATATTAGCCTTTTCAAAGCCACAAAATACAATCAGTTGCAGATTTTTTAAAAAATAATACATTCATTCTTACCATTAACCAATTATCATTTTATACTAAAAATGTACGAACTGAGCCTCATGACCAGAAATAGTGGGTATAAGAAGGATTCCAGCTGAAGAAAAACAGCCCCAAAGCATGATGATGCCACCACCATGCTTCAATGTGGGTATTGGGTTCTTTTGGTGATGTGCAGTGTTGTTTTTCTGCCAAACATACCTTTTGGAAATGTGGCCAAAAAGTTCAACCTTGGTTTCATCAGACCATAACACCTTTTCCCACATGCTTTTGTGAGACTTCAGATGTGTTTTTGCAAAATGTAGCCTGGCTTGGATGGCTTCGTAAGAAAAGGTTTTCGTCTTGCCACTCTACCCCATAGCCCAGACATATGAAGAATACGGGAGATTGTTGTCACATGTACCACACAGCCAGTACTTGCCAGATATTCCTGCAGCTCCTTTAATGTTGCTGTAGGCCTCTTGGTAGCCTCCCAGACCAGTTTTCTTCTCATCTTTTTATCAATTTTAAAGGGGGCTTCAGTTCTTGGTAATGTCACTGTTGTGCCATATTTTCTCCACTTGATGATGACTGTCTTCACTGTGTTCCATGGTATATCTAATGCCTTGGAAATTCTTTTGTACCCTTCTCCTGACTGATACCTTTTAACAATGAGATCCCTCTGATGCTTTGGAAGCTCTCTGTGGACCATGGCTTTTGCTGTGGGATGCGACTAAGAAAATTTCAGGAAAGACCAACTAGAGCAGCTGAACTTTATTTGTGGTTAATCAGAGGCACTTTAAATGATGGCAGGTGTATGCTGACTCCTATTTAACATGATTTGGAATGTGATTGCTTAATTCTGAACATAGCTACATCCCCAGTTATAAGAGGCTGTGCAGACTTATGCAACCACATTATTTTTATGTTTTATTTTCTTCCCTCTACCTAAAATATTTGAGTTTGTTTTTCAATTGAGTTGTACAGTTTATAGGTCACATTAAAGGTGGAAAAAAAGTTCTGAAATGATTTATCTTTGTCTCATTTTTTATAGCACAGAAACCTGACATTTTAACAGGGGTGTGTAGACGTTTTATATCCACTGTAACCCTACCAGTACCTATCTAACCTTAACAGTACCTATCTAACCTCAACAGCACCTCTTTAACCTTAACAGTACCTATTTAACCCTAATAGTACCTATTTAACCCTAACAGTACCCATCTAACCCTAACAGTACCTATCTAACCCTAACAGTACCTATCTAACCCTAACTGGGCCGATCTAACTCTAACTGTGCCTATCTTACCCTAACTGGGCCAGTTTAACTCTAACTGTGCCTATATAACCCTAGCAGTACCCATTTAACCTTTACAGTACCTTTTTAACCCTAACACTACCTATCTAACCCTAACAGGGTCTATTTAACCCTAACAGGGCCTATTTAACCCTAACTGTGCCTATTTAACCCTAACTGGGCCTATCTAACTCTAACTGGGCCTTTCTAACCCTAACTGGGCCTAACTAACCCTAAAAGTCCCTATTTAACCCTAACAGTACCTATTTAACCCTAACAGTACCTATCTAACCCTAACACTACCTATCTAATCATAACACTACCTATATAACCGTAACTGGGCCTATTTAACTCTAACTGGACCCAAATGTACCCAGTAAACACCTATCCTTTAAACCCCCTCCCACCCTACCCTATTAAATCATACACTACCTACCCAACAATAATTACAAAAAATAAAAAAACACCTAAAGAAAATAATAAAATACATTACTGAAAATAAAAAACTTAATACTATAGAAAATAAAAAAAACAGAACATTACTGAAAATAAAATAAAAATGAATTGACAAAAACAATAAAACCTTATTTACCAAAAATAATAAAACCTAATTTTCAAAAAATAACCCCCCCCCCCACTACAGTAAATAAAAAAAGAATTACTCACCTAAAAAGTAAAATACATGCACATATAAACGTAACATTATAGTACATCAATATATACAGTTCAAATGTCCCCCTAACTACATACTATTAACCCCTATCTAAATACATTAAACCCTATCTACATATATTAACCCCTATCTAAACCTGTCTGATTTGCGGCAGGAACACTGTCATTGCTGAAGGGACATCTGAGTAAGGTAAGTGATCTTATTTATTCTATTTTAGGTTAGGTTTAGGGTTTTAATATATGTAGTTAGGTTAATACTGTATTCAGATAGGGGTTAATGTATGTAGTTAGGATTAGATGGGGGTTAATGTATGTAGATAGGGTTTAATGTATCTAGATAGGGGTTAATGTATGTAGTTAGGGGGATATTTGAACTGTATGTATTGATGTACTGTAATGTTATGTTTATATGTGCATGTATTTTCCTTTTTAGGTGAGTAATTCTTTTTTATTTTCTGTAGTGGTGGGGTGTTTATTTTTTGTAAATTAGGTTTTATCATTTTTGGTAAATTACGCTTTATTATTTTTGGTAAATTAGTTTTTTATTTTCAGTAATGTGTTTTTTTTATGTAGTGTTTTTTTTATTTTCTATAGTGTTGTTTTCTATTTTCTGTAATGTATTTTATTATTTTCAGTAATTAGGTGTTTTTTTTATTTTTTGTAATTAGTGTTGGGTAGGTAATGTATGTGTTAGTAGGGTAGGGTAGGAAGCGGTTTATAGGATAGGGGTTTACTGGGTACATTGGGGGTTAAATAGGCCCAGTTAGGGTTAAATAGGCCCAGTTAGGCTTAGATACGCCCAGTTAGGATTAGATAAGCCCAATTAGGGTTAGTTAGGCACTGTTAGGGTTAAATAGGTCTTGATTGGATTATTTGGTCCAGGTAGGGTTAGATAGGCACAGTTAGGGTTTAAGAAGCCCAGTTGGGGTTAAATAGGTAGTGTTAGGGTTCAATAGGTACTGTTGGGGTTATTGGGTCCAGATAGGGTTAATTAGGTACAGGTAGGGTTAAATAGGCCCAGTTATGGTTAATGGCGTATAGTTATGGTTAATAGTGTAGTGCTTAGACTTTGTGTCATGAGGGTCCTGGAGGTTAATTAGTGTCCTATAAGGGTCTATATAGACCCCTATTGGACTGATGGGGTTAACTCGTAATGCCCACTGCAAGGCTTAATGTGGGGACATTGGGGGCGTCCCAGATGTGGACCCCCAGCATGGAGACCCCCGCATCATGTGGATCATGTGTGGGGACCCCGGCGTCATTGGGGTCGAGACCCCTGTAGCAGGGTATTTATTTGGAGGCTGCAAGAGCACTCGCAGCTCTGAGTACCGTCAATCATGACGGTCTCAACTCCCATTGGCTGACAGTGAGCAGTAGTTGCGGCCATGCAGTCGCAAGTCCAGCTCTACTTACGTTGGAAACATGGGTTTCCGATTTCGGATGTTGGGCGCAGTGTCTGGGCCTTGGCTATTTGAATAGCCTCAGAAAGGTAGGGGAAAAGCAGCTCTCAGGTCACTCGGAGACATCCGACCCTCTGCGAGTGAGCTGCGACCTGCCAATCGAATGAGGCTGATAGTCCTTATGTAGGAGAACAACATACCTCCATTTGGAGGCTTGCTGCTATATACCAATAGATATATGAGCTAGTTTAGCCTGTTTATTTAGTTCTTATCTCAAAAAGAGTAATACATAATTACTGGATACCTTCTATTTCATAAAATAATACAGTACTGCAGAACTAGCTCGCCCTATGATGAGTATGGTTAAAATTCCCAAAGCACCAATACACTTTATTACACTCAGATTCTCACCGTACTGTTTGGAAACATGACTAAGACTAATTACAATTGTAACTAATATGTAAATACAACTTCCACGGAAACCTTTGGAAACATGACTAAGACCCTGAACCCCCCCTCCCCCTGTACCCCCTTTATGATCTCCTACACCCCCACCCCCCAGGGCCACCCAAACTTCCCCTCAGCCCCCAGCTCCCCCATTATGATCACCTACACCCACAGGGCCACCCAAATGAACGTCAATGTCACAGTTCTTTTGGTGCATTTTCTTCTTCCTGCCACTAGATGCCGATGCGACACGCGCGTGCATAACCCAGTCGGGCACGTGATGTCAGTCCGCGCACACGCATGGCGCAGCCCTAGTCAATATGGTCCGAACCCTGTACCCCGTAAAACTCTAATGGTACTTTCTATTTCTTATGAGAGATCATATGCAATCATGAACTATTTGCAAACTACCTGACACTACATCTGACTGAGCTGTGGATGTTGATATCCAAAACGAGGATGTGACTCACTTACTCCCGTACTTTCCCGCTGCTGTACAAATGAGGAAATCAGAACAGTGTGTGGTTCCCGTTGGTAGGGTCCCCCCCTGAGATCTGAGCACACAGGCGTACAAGCTGGGAGATTGACAGTCTATACTGCACATGATAACCTCGTTCCAGGGCATAAAGTAAGAGACATCCACGATTCGGCAAATTGAATAGGGCTCTATATAATCACAGAGCATATTTTTTACAGAAGTTATTAGTTAGTGAAGACCTTGCTTTTGGATAGAAGTTCACTAACTAAAAACTTCTGTAAAAAAATATGCTATGTGCTTAAATAGAGCCCTATTCAATTGGCTGAATCGCAATTTAATAAGGATGTTAATTTGTGTTACAGTCAGATGTTTATATTTATGAATGACTGATGCATTTTATTTAGTTTTAATTGTCCATCACCCTTATACTATCCTGGGATTTTATATCAATATATGAGGATAGTCTACTATACACTTATTTACTGCTTATAACTAGTGGTACCCAGTGACTCCTCTGTATTAACCCATTGCCTTGCACTGGGTATTGATTATTAGTATTAGGGTACATCTCTTAGCACACACTATAATATCTTCTTCCAATTTTGGAGTTTTTCGCATATACACTCTATTTATATATTTTTCTGTCACTTCATATTTATATGCTAGCATTTTTTCTACACGCAGCACTTTATCCTTAGCACCTTATTTTAACTTTTATATTTATCCATTAGCACATTGTCACCTTGTTGTGTACACCTTCTAATACATCTTGTAAACAGCAAAACTATCCTGCAATTACTGAGGCTAATTGTGAATGCAGTATTTTGTTTTCCCCCCTGTGACAGACAAGCTGTCCAGGCACAAGTTAGTCAGTACATGAATGTAGATTTTATTTTCATTAATTTTGTTTTGTTGTTTTTGTACCTGACAATTTCATCTATTAAAATTGTATAAACTTATGCAAGCCTCCTGTTATTGTGATAACAAGGGTCAGAAATATATATGAGGAACAGTTGGTACGGCCATCCTTGTCACAATATATATATATATATATATATATATATATATATATATATATATATATATATGAAGAGTGAGGTAGCCGTGAATGTCCAGTAATCCAGTTGAATAATCAGAGTATTGCAGTGAATAGTGATACCTTTTAAATATATATATATATATATATATGATTATATATATATTATATAGATATAGATGTGTATATATATATATATATATATATATATATATATATATATATATATATATATATATATATAGATTATATTTTTATATAAATATCACATATATAGTTCTCAGCAATACGGGTCGTTGCTAACGACTGCGGGCTTTTGTAGCACAACTGTAAAAGGTTGAAATTGATTGACTGAAAGTCTTTTTTCAACCTTAATTACTATGTAACTATGTAACTTCGCGAGGGCCACGGTTGCTGGCATGGAGCGCCAAAGGCGCTCCTTGCACCGGTGGAAATGAGCGCCATGGGCGCTCATCCCTACAACCCCCTACAACTTTCAGACCACAAATGCGGACCCTTAGCGAAGCAAGGCACCGCATTTGCTGAGGTGGAGGCTCTATGGCACCTCACAAGCAGTTAAGAAACGCTCACAAAAGTGGGACTTTGAAAAAAAACACAAAACAGGCAATGACTAAATACGGACTTACACAAAAAAATAGGAGCCGCGGGCCTTAAAAAAAAAAATGCAGACTTACACACAAAAAATTACGAGTCGCGGGACTTTGTAAAAATACATTACCGACTTGCAAAAATACGACCTTAATGGAAAACCCGCGCACAGCAGAAAACATAAAAAATACACACAAAAATAAAATAAAAACCTTACCCACAGCAAGGGGGGACACCCAGGACATCTGGAAGACAGGTTACACCTTGATTTCAGTCCAATTTACAAAGTTTAAACACTCGAAAATCCCCTAAGCGAGAGAAAAAATTGCAGGAGAAAAAAACGAAAACAAGGCTACACTACCCCTAAAGCCACAAAACACCGCCAAGCACATACGACTTTTACAAAAACCTGTACAACCTACAAAATACACTATTAGCAAGGACGCTAAATCATCCACACCCACGTACCACATACACATTCGCCGCCATTTTACAACACTAACTTACAGAATGCGGAAGTACCCAGCTACACAAACGGCTTCCCCTCACGCACGCTGCATATTTACACTACACACTGCACACATTGCTGACACTTACACCTCAGCTCAACAACACTGCAAATCTACATTGTATGCTGCAGGAACATCAAAACAGATTGTTAGCTCAGCACATTCCTTGCTGCATATATTAATTACAAATAGGTAAAGTATATTAATTTATGATTTAATTAATTACTGTATATACTTGAGTATAGGCCGACCCGAGTATAAGCCGAGGCACCTATTTTACCACAAAATACTGGGAAAAATGAGTGACTCGAGTATAAGCCGAGGGTGGGAAATGTGCTGAGCCCTGTGTCCCTCTTGTGCCCTCTGTGTCCCCCTCTTGTGTGCCCTTTTCTTGTGTCCCCCTCTCTCTCCCCTGTGTCTCTTCTCCCCTCTCCCTCCCCTGTCTCTCTTCACCCCTCTCCATTCCCGGTGTCTCTTCACCCCTCTCCCATCCCTGTGTCTCTTCACCCCTCTCCCTTCCCTGTGCCTCTTCCCCCTCTCCCTTGCCTGTGTCTCTTCACCCCTCCCTTATCACCCTCCTCAACCCCCCTCCTCATTCTCAACCTCCCTCCTCAACTCCCTCCTCATCCTCAACCTCCCTCCTCATCCTCAACCTCCCTCCTCATCCTCAACCTCCCTCCTCAACCCCCTTCCTCATCCTCAACCCCCTCCTCAACCTCCCTCTTCAACCTCAACCCCCCTCCTCCTCCTCAACCACCTCCTCAACCTCCAGCCTCAACCTCAACCCCCCCATCCTCAGCCCCCTCCTCAACCTAGCTCCTCAACCCCCCCATCATCAACCCCCTCCTCATCCTCAACTCCCTCCTCATCCTCAACTCCCTCCTCATCCTCCCTCCTCATCCTCATCCTCCCTCCTCAACCTCAACCCCCTTATCCTCAACCCCCCTCATCAACCTCAACCCCCCCCCTCCTCAACCTCACCCCCCTCTTCAACCTCACCCCCCATCCTCAACCCACCCATCCTCATCCTCAACCCCCCATCCTCAAGCCCCTCCTCAACCTCAACCCCCCTCCTCAACCTTCCTCCTCATCCTCCCTCCTCAACCCCCCTCCTCATCCTCAACCACCTCCTCAACCACAACCCCCCGTCCTCAACCCCCTCCTCAACCTCGCTCCTCAACTTCAACCCCCCATCATCAACCCCCTCCTCATCCTCAACTCCCTCCTCATCCTTTCTCCTCATCCTCATCCTCCCTCCTCATCCTCATCCTCCATCCTCAACCTCCCTCCTCAACCCCCCTCCTCAACCTCAACCCCCCATCCTCAACCCCCCTCCTCATCCTCAACCTCCTCCTCAACCCCCCATATTCAACCCCCTCCTCAAC
This sequence comes from Discoglossus pictus, assembly GCA_027410445.1. Taxonomy (NCBI): domain Eukaryota; kingdom Metazoa; phylum Chordata; class Amphibia; order Anura; family Alytidae; genus Discoglossus; species Discoglossus pictus. Next base: position 190,326,378 of record CM050167.1, on the reverse strand, counting down.
CATAACCCCCCTCCTCAACCTCCCTCCTCATCCTCAACCTCCATCCTCAACCTCCCTCCTCAACCCCCCTCCTCATCCTCAACCCCCTCCTCAGCCTCCCTCCTCAACCTCAACCCCCTCTTCAACCTCCCTCCTCAACCTCAACCCCCCCTCCTCAACCTCACCCCCCTCCTCAACCTCACCCCCCCATCCTCAACCCCCTCCTCAACCTCGCTCCTCAACTTCAACCCCCCATCATCAACCCCCTCCTCATCCTCAACTCCCTCCTCATCCTTTCTCCTCATCCTCATCCTCCATCCTCATCCTCCCTCCTCATCCTCAACCTCCCTCCTCAACCCCCCTCCTCAACCTCAACCCCCCCATCCTCAACCCCCCTCCTCATCCTCAACCTCCTCCTCAACCTCCCTCCTCAACCTCAACCCCCCATATTCAACCCCCTCCTCAACCTCAACCTCCCTCCTCAACTTCCCACCTCATCCTCAACCTCCCTCCTCAACCCCCCTCCTCATCCTCAACCCCCTCCTCAGCCTCCCTCCTCAACCTCAACCCCCTCCTCAACCTCCCTCCTCAACCTCAACCCCCCATCCTCAACCTCCTCCTCAACCTCCCTCCTCAACCTCAACCCCCTCCTCAACCTCCCTCCTGAACCTCAACCCCCCATTCTCAACCCCCTCCTCAACCTCCCTCCTCAACCCCCCTCCTCAACCTCCCTCCTCATCCTCAACCCCCCTCCTCAACCTCCCTCCTCATCCTCCACCCCTCCTCATTCTACCCCTCTATATACCTCCCGCTCTCCCGGTATATGCTAATGACGTGACGTCACATGCGCGCCACGTCATTAGCATTGGCCCGGGGGGTTGAGGATGACGAGGGGGGAGGGAAAGAGACCTGGGGGGGTAGAGAGACACAGGGGGGTAGAGAGACACGGGGGGGTTAGAGTGACACTGGGGGGCTAGAGCGACACGGGGGGGTTAGAGAGACATGGGGGGGTTAGAGAGACACGGGGGGGAGAGTGACTCGAGTATAAGCCGATGGGGCCCTTTTTAGCCTTAAAAAAAGGGCTGAAAAACTTGGCTTATACTCGAGTATATACAATAATTAATTAGCATGAAAAATTACATTTAAAAAAAAAACACTGTATCACAATAAACGACAAAGCCCTTCACTGCGCACCTCACGAGGAGCGCCAACGGTGCTCAAAGGACACAAACTACACCAGGGGAGAGCCTTGCAATTATCCCAAAATAGAGATCAGCGCGGACCTTATAATGAGAGCAAAAGTGCCTCTCATAACAAAAAATACACCAACCAAGAGGCTTGCAAAGAGCTCCGAAGGCTGCGAGCCACGCGATAAGCGCCAAAGGCGCTCAACGCGAGGCTCGCAATAAGCGCCGAAGGATCTCAGACGAAGGATCTCAGGCGACCAAAACACTTACTGTCTGTGGCAAACAGCATTACCAGCTTTACAATTGTATTGCCCCGTCATTTTTGAAGGGCAAGACGCTAGTAATTAAATATTTACAAAAATGTGAGGGGTGTACTCACTTTTGTGAGATACTGTAGCATTTATCACTTTTTGTAGCACTTGTGAATTTTAGCTCAGAACCAGTATTTTTCCATTTTGGAAGATATAAGTTATGAAATTGTTAAATCTTCATGTCCCATGATCTAGCAGTTTCAGCTAAAGTCATAAACAATTATTTTAGTCTAAACAATATGTTCTGTTAAATCAGACGCAGGATTGTAAAAGTACAGGGTAGCACGTCCTTTGCGCGCTGGAGAACAGTGTGCCATTATCAGGGCGCCGACAAATGCGGGTGCCCACATTTGAGCACGTGAAAAGAGCGAGCCCGACAACTGCCCACCACCCTGCATCCCATCTGCCAGAGAGAGACTGCGACTGCAGGTTAGAAGGCAGAAGGACAGATAGGGAGCTGAGTGCAGGGGAAAGAGAGTGGGAATGGGGGCAGGGGACAGAGAGAGGATGGGTGCAGGGGAGAGAGGGGATGGGGTGAGGAGAGAGGGAGAGGATGGGTGCAGGGGAGAGAGGGAATGGGGTGAGGAGGGAGGGAGAGGATGGGTGCAGGGGACAGAGTATGGAGATGGGGTGCAGGTGATGTGGTGCAGAAGAGGAGAGTTGATGCCTTCTAACCTGCAGTCTCTCACGCAGATGGGATGCCCTGATTGTCGGCGCCCTGATGACAGCACACTGTTCTCCACAGCGCAAAGGTCAGGGTGCCAAAGTACAGGGGTGATGTACGCACAGATTTAGCCTAAATACATGTTAAATTATGATTGAATGTACTAATATCAATAATCTTTCAATGGTTGTTGGTGGGTTATACCATGTTCCTAAAAGGTGCGAATGGATTATCCCATTATCTTTATGTTTTTGGTATCATGACTGGGTTTCAGAGTAGAATGTGGTTTGTGGGTATATTTTATATATCCGCACCAGAGGGGGGCCCAAAATATTTTTTTTGCACTGCGTCCCTCTGTTGACTAGCTCCAAGCTCCACCACTGATCCTACAAGGGATTGCTTTTTATTTATTACTTATTTACTTAAATTGTGTAGTGTGCCAGTTAGAATGAGTTTTCAACAACACTAAGTAGAGATGTTATCGTAATTCACTGTTCCTTCCATTTTTAGCAGTTGTCATATAATGCATTTAGGAACAAAGTCAAAATATCTGCTGCAATTAAAACAAAACTGTATACAATAGTTAAAAATTAAAGCATGTATTTATTTTTTTTTAAACTCTAAAAACATGTTTTCCACTTTAAGAAGCCATTATCTTTATACAATCAATATGGCAATTTAGCATTTTTCTTAAAGTGACTGAAATATGTTATACTTTTTAATTAAACTGAATGGCTGTATACATTGTCGAAGTGTAATACTGATAGCAGTGTTCGTTTTGCATGTTCCTGATTCTCTATTTGCTGTAAGAATATGTGGCTGAATCAATTTTTCTGACCATTTATAGATATATAAATGTTCTTATAACTTTGCTATGTGGTTTCACACCCTCTTAGTCACACTAACTGAAGTGTGAATATAAGTGACATAAAGTTCTGTTCCGTAAAACATAAAAATGTATGCCTTCTCTTTCTAGTTTTCCTTACGATTCCCTTGGTATATACAGTATCTGAGCCAATTATGAATAGGCCTTGGATGTGATGTTTATGATAAGACTATACAAGATGTGTGCTCCTAGACCCAAATATTCCACTTTTTCTAGACTATCCAATATTTAATGACAGATTCCTACAATGTAGCCCAGAGGAAGGCAGAGTCTGTCCTTGAGTGCAGAACATGGTCCTGGATTTCTTTGCTGTGCACTGTCACAGATGAGCCAATCATAATGTCTGAGTCTGTGAAGGACTGCTCTGTTACAGCAGTGATGAGGAGTAGATCTACCAGTGGTGCAGGTGGTGCAGTGCACCTGGGCGCTTCTCTGTGTAAGGCCCAGAGCGGAGTAATTTTTTTTAAATTTAATGCAGTTCAGCACACTGGGGCTGGATGGCAGGGAGGGATGGGTTCTGTGGGGGTGGATGTTGAGAGGGGTTGGGTGCTGTGTGAAGATGGATCCTATGAGGGACTGGCTGCTTTGTATATATGTGTGCTTTACCCAGGCAGGAGGTAAGGGAAGATGAGCAGCAAAGAAAGAGGTCTTGGGGGGGGGGGGGGGTCTTAGGAAATGGTCTCTGGGAGGGATGCTGTTATGGGAACGGGTCCTAGGAAGGGCAAAGTTCTGGGGAGGGGTGTTGGGGGGGTCAGCTCAAAAACATTTTTACAAGATTCTTTTTTGCACCGGGGCCCTCTATGCTCTAGCTCCGCCACTGGCAGTGACATACTGAAATCAAGGACCATGTTCACCCCTCCAGGACTGGCACTGACTGCGCCAGATTTAGTCCTGCCCTGTTCCTCTTTCTTTGTCTTATTATATTCCAATGATTTTCTCCAAGATCTTAGGAGAGAGAAAGACCACTATAGTTTAGAAAAAAAAAAAAAAAAAAAAAAAAATATATATATATATATATATATATCTCAAGTGAATGGAAGCTGTATATGGAAGCTTTTCCTTCCTTCCGTTCATGGCATTGGGGATGGGTACAAAGCAGGTCAGAAAGGATTTGCAAGTTTAAGTGTGATTGCATCTGTCAATGTCTAAATAAACAAGAAAAGCAATGCATCCCCCCAGAGTCCAAGGAAACAGGAAGCATTGTGGACAGCCAATATAGCCACTAAAGTTAATATTTTCTCTACTATTGCTAATAACTTTCATAGCTGCTAATGTTGTTAGTTACATACAACACAAACGAGTGAAGTTTCAACTAAACTACAATGTTCTATGTTTATATATATATCTCTATTATTTGGATGCTTTGCTCAGGTTCCTGCCATCATTAGTGTAGCAATAACATTGCATTGTGTCCTTTAGACGCTTGAAATGTTGATAGATATAGGACCTCATTCAATTAGTTTTTAGTTAGTGAACTTCTATCCAAAAGCAAGGTCTTCACTAAGTAAAAACTTCTGTAAAAAAATATGCTCTGTAGAGCCCTATTCAATTGGCCAAATCACATTTGAATGAGGCCCATAGAGTGATATTGTATTCATTATTAAAGAAATATTATTTCTTATGTTATGCAGCCGGCTATTTGTATGTTAAGCCCTCAAGAAAAAAACACTGTCTCTGAAAAGATTAAGCAGAGTCTGAAAGGTCAACCCTCTGAAATGCAGATTTGCAAAGCGAGAACCAAACGAGTTGACACAACAAACAAGCCTTTAATAAGAACCTGGTACAGTGCGGCCATCCAAAGTCTGGGCTGGCATCGAGAACAGGTGCCGGATTGTCACAAGAGACTGTGGACAGTCATTAAGTACAGATACAGAGCAAAACACACCTGCACTTAGAGATATTCAAAATAAACAGATAGAATAGCATAATGTTTATCTGGCCTTGAGCTCCTGGGAACATCAATACAACTATGAGTGAAGATGTCAAAAATCGATGTCTATATTCTCTAAGCCACAATACTCAATATCACTAAGTCTGCTTGTTTATTTGTGTACATATAATATTCTAGGGTTTAAAAGTGTTGTTGTTCACTGAATATAGATTGTTCTCTGTATTTTGTTCATTTGGTTAGTTGCATAAGCTACACCATTATATCACATTAAACCTAATCTGTATAGGCTGGTACTGACCATAAAACTGGAGGAAATGTTGGGGGTTTATAAAAAGTGATTAAAAAGTTTAAATAGGTATAATAAAACACCAGAACACCAGATAATGGCATCAGGGTCTTCTGTACCATGTGTGAAATTAACTCCTAAAATCAATATTTTTCCAAAACTGACTAAATTCAGTGTGATAGCCTTTCAATGAGATTATTGACTTTATGATGAGTGAAAAAGAGACTATGGTCAGCCATATGAAACCAGAATCTAGACAGCATTTCTCATGACTGATAATCAATAAAGTTATCCCACAGCAGAGCAGAGTAAAGGGGAGTGGGCTTTGGCTCAGTTTGGATCTAGGATTTCTAGGTTTGAACTTGATTAGGTGTGGGAGGGGGGTTAAATAAGTGAGTTAGTGTATCTAAGAGGCTTATGCACACTTTTTTGTCAGTTGGGAAGGAGCACATGTTTTATTGTGTTTGGTACAAAGCATATATCAAAATATGTTATGCAATGGGACAGGTTCATACGTTTATGCTTAGGCAGTCCTCTTGGGTTATGGGTTTCCCTTGAGTTCTCTGTTATATCTCTGTTACATTGCTGGGCAAACACAGCTTGTTTGCTGTTTGATTAACTGTTAATGATATATTTTAATAAAGAATGTGTGGCCTTATATTTTTAAATCAGAGTCAGAGTGTTTTGATGTTGGTGTTAGTTGTCAATACAAGGGTCAAGTATTTTACTATGATAAAGGTTTTAGCTAATAGTAGAGATATTAACAGCATTATTAAATTGTGATTCAGTAAATTTAAAAGGGCTGTATATAAGCACACAGCATATTTTATTTACAGGAGTTTTTAGTTAGTGTAGACCTTGCTTTTGCATAGAAGGTCACTAACTAAAAACTTCTGTAAAAAATATATGCTGTGTGCTTAAATAGAGCCCTTTTAAATTTACCGAATCACGATTTAATAAGGCTGTAAGTGTTTAAAAAATTGAATACTTAACATGATAAACCTATTAGCTTTGGTGCCCTAGGCAGTGCAGTCTACATCATTGTAATTACACTCTCTACCTTTTTTCTGACCCATTCTTTTACTCTTCATCTTCCTTCCCTTGTTTCTTCTCCCTCTCTTTTGCTCTCTCATTCTCTTCATCACTTATTCATACCCTTTCACCTTGTCTATTAATTTCTCTCATATTTCTTTCCTCTCTCTTCTTTTCTCCCTCCCTTCCTCTTTCTGTTTTTTTTTGTGCCTTTCTTACTCTCTCTTTTTCTCTGAATTTTTCTCCTCCTAATTCTGTTATTTTATCCCTTATGATATGTGGCTCTACATTTTGTTCTTCTTTCTGTTTTGTCCTGCTCTCCTCCTCTCTCTTTTTCATCTTCTTCTCTCACTCCGCCTCTCAATCTTTTGTCCTCCTCTCTCTCTTTTGTACTGTCTTTTGTCCTCTTCTGTCGTTTGTTCTTCTCTCTCCTCCTCTCTCTTTTTTGTCCCCACTCTGTCCTCCTCTCTTTTCTGTCTTGCTTCTGTTCCTCTTCCTCTCTCTGATTTACTTTATCTCTCTCTTCCTCTGAATTTTTCTCCTCTTCTCTTTCTGTTAAACGTCAATCTGTCCCTCATGTTCTCTTGCTCTACATTTTGTCTTCCTGTCTATTTTGTCCTGATCTCTCTCTCCTCTCTATTATTCATCTTCTTTTTTCTTCTCTTTCTCCTCATTTCTTTCTCTCTCTCTCTCTCTCTCTCTCTCTCTCTCTCTCTCTCTCTCTCTGTCCTCCACTCTCTCTCTTCCTCTCTGTTTTGATCTTCTCCCTCTTTTGCCCCCTCTCTCTCTTTTGCCCTCCTCTCTCCCCTCCCCTCTCTTTTTTTCTCCACTCTCTCTCTTGTTCACCTCCTCTCTTTTCTGTCTTAACCCCACAGCCTGTTATGAGTGCACATTATTGAGTATGTATTGGGAGATTATAACCTCCAGAACTGTGTAAATTCCTGTTCTGTGCTGGGCTGTCTGAATCTCAAAAGGCCCCGGTGTATTAATAACTGTTCACTTTTAATTATGTATATCAAATTTATTTGAAGAGATATACCTTTCCTCCTGAATTCAATAATTTACTGTGTACTGATCTTGTGAACATTATTTAGAAAATTATTTAGAAAAAAATATGTTGGAATCTACATTGGCAAGAGATGAGTAGATCACATATAGATCTAAACATTACCTCATTAAATGAACCGATATATTACATTTTAAAATAATGCAGTTAACAATCTGATAAAGCATTTTTTTCTCATGGCGGTTTTAAGAATCCAACAGCTCAGGATTTGAGAACTTCTCAGATCCAGATACTGAAGACAGATTTGGGAACAACTGCACAAGAGGAGGAAGTGATCTCCCAGCAGAGGTAGTAGGAGTTTATAAAGTAAAAGCTGTAATCAGAAGATGGTGTAGGCTGTCAAATTCACATTTTTATAATGTATTGTGGCAGCAAAGACTGAGAATGGGCATCACTTAATAGTGTCCCCTGTGGGATGAGGCCCACTCAGGCTGCAGTCATTTTTTGTTCACTACATAGAATAAATCTCAGTATCAGTCTGTCCTTGCCGGTAGCACGACTTCAGCGCTCGTGCAGAAGTAGCGACAATTTATGGGCGCAGACAATTGGGCTGTACAGAAATGAGCTCTACACTAGAAGCGCTCACGCGCAATAGCGCGCCCCTACCAGCTTCCCTTCTCTCTGGCGCTGTCTATTAGAGACATCCTTTAAACCCCAGTAATAAAACCCCTACACTAACTATACTAAACTACTGCACTACCTATACTAAACCCTCTTCTACCCACTTGTTCTCTCCTCTCTGTGGATAGTAGGAGGGAGACAGAGAGGAGAGAACAAGCGGGTAGAAGAAGGGAGAGAGAACAGGCAAGGGACAGAGGGTTTAGTATAGGTAGTGTAGTAGTTTAGTATTATTTAGCGTAGGGGGTTTATTATAGGGGTTTAAGGGATGTCTCTAATAGACAGAGAGAAGGGAAGTTTGTAGGGGCGCACTATTGCGCGTTAGCTCTTCTAGTGCAGCGCTCATTTCTGTAGAGCCCAATTGTCTGCGCCAATTGTCAACCCTTAGATGGATGGCTTTGCCAATGAGAAGCTACTGATCTCCCTAGGCACAGTGAGCAAGAGTAAACAGAGACAGCATCAAGTGGGCCTTATATCACAGGGAACACTATCAATGTCCATCTTCACACATGCATCTTTCTCTTTCTATTTTTAGCAAACAGGTTAAACCAGATTAATCCATCTCTAGTCCTTTGGGCTGGGAGAAGCAGTGCAGATTTTCTTGACATTCCTGTATGAGCACAGGTAAGTAAATCTAAATGATTGACGCTATATAGGTACAAGATTTAAAAAATCCTGTGAAGCTGGTATTTGAAGGCTTGGATAAAGGGACCCTGTCACCAGGTTACATGTGTGCTGATATCCACTGAGTATATAGAGTGGTGCATTTATTTTCAAACACTGCAGGCTCAGATAGCGCATGATGTAAAAGTGTGTGGAATAGCAAAAGATTTATATCACATAGATTCAATAGGAGAAAATATAGTTATGAAAAGAGATTATTATTGTGCTTATTGTATTCATATATTAGGTTAATGTAATATGGAAAAAAAGTTACTGCGCTGTTAGAACGTGCAAATTCTCAAAATATTACAAGTAGCACTAGTTTATTTGTACCCTCTTGCTTTTGGTGTGTGTTTATAAAATATAGTGTATCTTTAAAGAACTGTATGAATTTTATCTCACGCCTAGTGCTGACCACAAGCTGTCTCGTGTGCAACACAGCATACATCTTCTAGCGATCAGTGTGAATAGGAAATACTGCTTTGATGCAACTTAATTTCCTCATTTATGACATACAAGTCTGTTTTCATAGCAAGCGGTTTAGAAACAGCCAAATGAAGATAGTTTCCACTTTTGAGGCCTTTCTTTTGCCATCTTTCTTTTATTCGGGGTAATATGAGGAAGTACTACTTTACAGAAAGAGTAGAAGATAGGTGGAGCAGTGAAAGTGATAGGGTCAAGCACAATTTAGGAATTTAAGTATGTCTGGGATAAGCATACAGCTTTCCTGAGAGTCAAGTAGCCGAACAGAATTTATTTTTTTATTATACATCACTGGGCCCCCCAGAGGAGGGCCCTGGTGCACTGTGCCACCTATACCACTGGTAGATCTGCCCCTGTTTCTATGTCATGAAGAGTAATTGAAAAAGGATTAAAGCTGTGACTGCCACACTTACTATGTTTAACTTTATTTATATACTTATTCTTGATCATGTAAGGAATAGTTTTGTGGTAAATTCAACTGGGTAAACAGAAGAACACTGTGGTGTGTTTACTATTACCTTAACTAGCGACTTGCCCGTCAAAAAATGACGGCAATAAGATTGTTAAGGCGGTAAATTTTGTTGGTGTTCCAAGATGCTTCGGCGCTCATTGCGAGCCTCGCACTGAGCGCCTTTGGCGCTCATTGTGTGGCTCGCAATGAGTGCCTTTGGCGCTCATCGTGTGGCTCGAAATGAGCGCCTTTGGCGCTCATTGCGAGGCTGTTGGTTGTTTGTGTGCTATGAGCATTGTTTTATTTTGCTAATGCTAATAAAATAATTAATAAAATAATACATGAATATACTTTAACTATTTTGAAGTAATATCTGCAGGAAGCATTGTGCAGAAAAGCTGGCAATCTGTTTTGATGTTGCTGCAGCATACAATGTGTGTTTTGAGGGCTGTGGAGCTGCTGTGGAAGTGTCAGCAATGTGTGCAGTGTGTAGTGTAAATAGTGTGCGTGTGCGAGGAAAATCCGTTAGGGTAGCTGTGTACGTCCGCATTGTGTAATTTGCTGTCCTTCTTCTTGGATCGCGTCCGTCTTTTTCGGGAAATCCGTAGGTGTTTGGTGGTGTTTTGCGTCTGAGTGTTTTGAGTCCTGTAGCCTCGTTTTCGTTTTTTTCGGCAGCCATTTTTTCTCTCGCTTAGGGGATTTTCGGGTGTCTAAACTCTTGTATTTCAAGTGAAATTGAGGTGTAACTTCAGTTTTCGAGGTCCTGGGAACCCCCCCCCCTTGCTGTAGGTAAGCTTTTTATGTATTTGTTGTGTGTATTTATTGTGTTTTTAATGTTTTCATGTGCGCAGGTTTCAGGTGGTAAGGTTGTATTTTTCCGAGGCCGTAATGTTTTTTTTTCTAAGTTCCGCGTCTCGTATTTGTTTCTCGTACGTCCGTAAATTTTGCGAGGTCCGCAGCGTTAGCAACGACCCGCATGATCACAAATATATATAGGGGATCCAAGGGGTGAAAACGGGACTTTACCATAAGTTGCTGCTGGCAAGACTATATGCCTGAGAACTGTAGCTCTCTCCTGGGAAGACAAGGGATTCCTCCCCGCTCAACTAACTAACTTCAGTGTTCCTGTGATCCAGTGTGATCCTGCGTTTCAGCTCCTGTCCATCACCATCCAAGCAGTTGAGCTCTACACACCCCCTCACAGATCTAGAATCATGGGCGTTCCAGAGCGTTGCCGGTCCAGCTGGCTGGGTTCCAGTGACAGGGGAGAGGGCCATCTGATTCAGCAGCCATCTATGAGCCCAATCCATTTGAGCTATTGCAAGTTACTGTAACCCGTAAGTGAGGCCGCAAGTTAATTTGCCATTCAATTGGCATCTTTCTGCGGGCTCCAAACGGGTTACGAGTTACGGCCTTGAAAACTTTGCGATTGTTAAACCCGGATCCTAAACCTCCCGATGCCTTTGATCTTTCAATTCCGCATGAGTTACGATGGCTCAAATCGCATATCGCTATTCAATTGCTCCAATTCCCCAAGGCCGCAAATGGTTTCACACCCGTAAATGGTAAATGAAGGAGAAAATCCTACGAGTACTAGAGAGGACTCACAAGGGGGTTAGACACCTGTTCGTAGCACTGAAAATGCAAATAAAAAATCAATACTGCACTGTAAATAACGGGGAAAGTGATGATAGACATAAGAATTAATTGCACAACAGTCTTGAGCTTGCAAATCGGCATTAAATTACTTTTATTTTTGTTTCATTTTGGGGTTATACCGGTCTTGGGTATCAATGAGTTAATACATATTAGGCCACCCATATGGACTAGAACAATATTGGCATTCATTTTCATAATTCTGTGTTTTGCGAGTCCCATTGCATATCGGACCCTTGAACCTAATTGATTGACATGTAACCTCCATGTTTTACTGCCATAATAATTACAGTCTCATTTTCTATTGGCTGATTCGAAATGGGAGGTTACAGTCTTGCTTAACTGATCATGTTCCCGCCATGAACTACTACAAACCAGTGCATGGTTTACGGAGTCGGCTTTGGGCATGTAACTTGTGGGCTTGATCAATTGAATAGCTCCGGAATCTGAGATGAACGGGAGCCTGCAGCACACCTGCAGACATACGGCCTCTATCCCGCGAGATGCGGGCTTGCAATTGAATCAGGCTCTATGTCCGCTCCGTAGGCTGAACAGTTAGTCCTGGAGGCCAGGGGATTATGCCGTGATAAAAACATAATAATTAGGTATTTCAATTGCATTTAAATCTTTCTGTTAAAAGGTAAGTAACAAACCTAAATATGATTACCCACAACAAGGTGACCTGCTTTGCTCCTAAAGCTCTGCTGCGTAATCTGATTGAATCTAAAGAGCAAGAGTCAGTCAAACTACAGTTGCCGATCACTTTTACACAATATCTGATCTTCTATAAATACACAATGGAATTTTCCCTAATACGTTTATTTTTCTGCTATATCATATCTGTTTTAGGATGGGCACTATAGATCTCATTATGAAATACAGTGGTACGTCTTGCCCTTAATTCAGTCTGGACCACATAATGAGTTCCAAACCAACTTTTCCCATAGGAATCGATGTAAATTGAAATAATCCTTTCCAGACCCCAGATTTTTAATATTTTAGTTTGAACTGATGTCTTTTTACAAAACCTTAAAATTAAACCGGCATAAAGAAAACATTTTTTTATATCAGATAACATAGAATTTAACTTCACTTTAACTGTACTGAGAGGACTTGAGGGCCCAATGGGATGGTGGCATGTGGGAGGAGAAGGAGGAGAGAGGTTATTGCTGGAAACTTTGGTTCTTATTGACACAGGCTACACTTTGGTTCTTGTAAGCAGGATGCACGTTGGCTGCTACAGACACAGGCTGCATATTGGCTTTTACAATTTGCATCTTGTGTCTCTAAGAGCTAATGTGCAGCCTGTGTCTGTAAGTGCCAACCTGCAGCCTGTGTTTGTAAGCGCTAATATGCATCCTATGTCTGTAATAGCTAATGTGCAGCCTGTGCCTGTCTGAGACAATCTAAATCCTGTACCTGTAAGAGCCAAAATGATGCCTATGCTTACAAGAACCAAAGTGTAGCCTGTACCTATAAGAAAAACTAAATTCACTACTTCAGATTCTTTAAGAGGAGGATTAGATGATCTGGTACTCCCATCTCTTTAGGAACATGCCACATTTTGTTGTGATCCACACAGTCAAAGGCTTTAGAATAGTCTATGAAGCAGAAGTAAATGTTTTATTGGAACTCTCTTGCTTTCTCTATTATCCAGCGGACATTGGCAATTTGATTTCTTGTGCCTCTTCCTCTGCAGAATTCGGCTTGCACATCTGGTAGTTCCTGGTCCACATATTGTTGGGCTTATAGAATCTTAAGCATTACCTTGCTGGCATGTGAAATTAGTGCAATTGTTCAATAATTGGAGCACTCGTTGGCCCTTTTTTTTGGGGGGGGGGGGGTTGGGATGTAGACTGACCTTTTCCAGTCTATTATCCATTGATGAGTTTGCCAAATGTGTTGGCATAAGGCAAGTAACACTTTCACAGCATCATCCTGTAGGATTTTGAAAAGTTAAATTGGGGTTCCATCATCTCTTGCAGCCTTATTATTAGCAAGACATCCTAAGGCCCATCTCACTTCGCTCTCCAAGATGTCTGGCTCTAGCTCATTGGACAAACTATTGAGGTCATCACTGCTGCTGACATCCCTCCTATATAGATCTTCAGTTTATTCCTGCCAACTCTTCTTTATCTGGTCTTCTTCTGTTAAGTCCCTACCATTTTTGTCTTTTATCACACCTACTTTTGCATGAATGGTGCCTTTTAGTTTCCCAATTTTCTTAAAGAGATCTCTTGACATTCCCATTCTGTTATCTTCTTCAATCTCTTTACATCGTTCAATGTAGAATGTCTCCTTGTCTCTTCTTGCTATCCTCTGGAATTCTGCAATACGTTGCACAAATCTTTTCTTATCTCCACTTTCGCTTTCCTTCTTTCCTGGGCTACTTTCAAAGCCTCATCAGACAGCCAGTTGGACTTCTTATTTTTCTTTCTTTTAGGGATATTCTTTGTTGCTGTTTCCTGGATAATGTTGCAAGCTACGATCCAAAGTTCTTCAGGTATTCTATCTTCCATGACTAGTTCCTTAAATCTATTCTTTACTTCCACTGCATATTCACAAGGGATATTATTTATTTTGTATCTACTTGGTCTGATGGTTTTCCTTCTTTTCTTCAATTTAATTTTAAACTTTGCAATAAAAAGCTTATTATCAGAGCCGCAGTCCGCTCCAGGTCTTGTTTTTGCTGACTGTATAGAGCTCCGCCATCTTTGGCTGCAAAGTATATAGTCAATCTGATTTCTATGTTCTCCATCTGGTGATGTCCATGTGTAGAGTCGTCTCGGAGACTATTGGAAGAGGGTGTTTGCTACGACCAGAGAATTATCTTGACAAAATTCTGCTAATTTCTGACCTGCTTCATTTTGTACTCCAAGGCCAAATTTGCCAGTTATTCCAGGTGTCTTTTGGTTTCCTACTTTAGCATTCCAATCTCCTATGATGATAGTAACATCTTTTCTTGGTGTTATATCTAGGATGTGTTGAATGTCTTCATAGAACTGGACAACTTCAGCTTCTTCAGCATCCGTGGTTGGAGCATAGATTTGAATCACTGTGCTTTGAATTTGAATTGAAATCATTCTGTCATTTATTGGGTTGTACCGAACACTGCTTTGGCCACTCTTTGATTGACTAGGATGGCTACTCCATTTCTTCTGCGGGATTCTTGACCACAGTAGAAGATCTGGTGCTTGTTTGGTGTGAAATGTCCCATTCCAGCTCATTTAAGTTCACCAATTCCTAGGATATCAATGTTTAACCTTGTCATTTCATTCTTGCCACATCTAGTTTGCCTTGGTTCATAATTCTAACATTCCAGGTTCCTATATTGATTTAGTCTTTGCAGCAGCAGACTTTCCTTTCCCCTGCAGACACATCTGCAGCTGGGTGTCATTTCGGCTTTGGCCCAACCAGTTCATTAGATCTGGTGTTAGTTGTACTTTGCCCTCTGCGCTTCCTCAGTAATGTGGTAGGCACCGTCTGACCTGAGGGGCTCATCTTCCGGTGCCATATCATTATGTCTCTGGTTGTGCCTGTCCATAAAGTTTTCTTAGCAAAGATACTGGATTGTGTTGCCAGTTCCTTCTCCAGTGGACCGCGGTTTGTCTGACCTCTCTGCCATGACCTGCCCATCTTGGCTGACCCTACAAGGTATAGCTCATAGCTTCATCAAAGTACACAAGCCCCTTCACAACGACGAGGTAGCAATCCAGAAGGGGTATACCAACCTGGTATACTGAGTCTGCCTCCACGTCCCCCCTGTCACATGACTCAACACTGCTTTTGTGGAAGCCATTGAAATCACCTGCAGCCATTTAATTGTATAGTAGTTATTACTTATCTTCCCATATACCTGTACTGTGTGCATGTGTGGCCATGCCCCACCTGATGTCATTACTGATATAAATGCTTTTATCTCCCTGATCTTCCAAACAATGCCAAATCTACAATCCTATCAGATTAAAGGGATGCTTAAATCAGAACTCCTATATAATTAAACCGCTACCAGATGAAATAAATGGCTTCTACAGAAACAATCAGAGTCAAGTGATAGGATTGAAATGGAGACAGGCCCAGCAGCTCAAATATGTTAACATTCAGTTTAAACCATTTCATTTATAAATTATTTTATTGTTGAATTTATACTGATTTCTTGAATTTATACCTTTATTACCTTTGTAAAACACCAGGCTATATATTGTACTAGCCTTTTTTCCTCTACAATTTTTTTTTGAGAAATACAGCATTTTTTGGCAGCTAGCATGCTGCTCAATATGCTAATTCCTCCCACATAATATACTAGATAAGGGTGGGATAGGATTCTAACTGAATGACATTAGAGGGTCATTGTTTTGGCTGCCACAGGAACAGACAAACAAACTGTGATTCTAAATAGCACATAAAAGCAGCTAATTAATATAAAGAAGTCAATTAATTACACAAAAAAAATGCATCACAAATCAGGAATTGTGAATGATTTAATTTTCGCTAAGAATAATATTTAATGTGACAGCGTCCCCCTAAAGATAGGACGTACTCATAGGACGGCGTCAAGTGAGGCTTCTTTCACCCGAAAGGAACTACAACAGAACTGCTTATTAGGTGTCAAGATGATGGGAGAGGATCTGCCCAGGAAGCTGTCCTAATTTTTCTTTGACTGGTCTAGGTTTGTTTGCGGTGGACACTGCAGGGAAGGAAGCAGATAACTCTTATTAAGACAGGCTCCTGGGCAGACCCTTTCACACTCCAGATGCTTATAGGGGGTAGAGAGAAGAAGATCTAATACTGATTTTGCCTCTAATTGGATATTAATGACCATTTAAAGGGCCATTGTGTGCACTATTCATTTTTAACCTATTATTTAGTTCACCATTAATATTAACATTAAAACTATATGAACAGCTAATGCTAAACCCCTCACTGTAACTCCCATTGTCCTAGGCCCTACTAAAAGCAAGTGAGCATTTTTAGTTGAGATAACATTATTCAAGCATTAACAAGACAGCCTAATCAATGCTATCTCAATTAAAATATTTCACTTCCTTTCAATAGTGTTCAGGACAATGAGAGAGATAGGGAGAGGTATAGCAACAGCCATTAATGAGGTAATCTGTGCTTTTGTATTTTATGGCTAAAGCTTTAATTTGCTGGTTTTGCTAATGCATTTTACTGTTAATGTTAATTAATGGTGAACTAAAAAAAGTTTAACATGAAAAGTGCTTACACTAGCCCTTTAATTTTAAGAGGTAGGTCTGCTTTGAGAATGCCTCTGATCTGAAATGCTCTTTAAGTTTACATTTTTTAAGTTGATAATGGGCAGATTAGATGGGTCAGGTGCTTTCACAACCTACTACTTCAATGGGCTTGAAAAGGTTGCTAGACCGATCCTACCCCTAAGTTTCCTTCAGTTCAGTATCCCCTCAAACAGAACAGTTATAAGATTCAAGGACCTTGGTAGCTTAAGCAAGGATTTCCCCAGTTTCATACAGCTTTTCACACAATACAACAATGGTAAATTTACATAAATAAACACAACTTAGCATCTTTTGGCACTTTGAAATCCCTCCCTTGATTCAGGTTACCCAATCAGAAGCCACTATTTGTCGACGCTGACGAGTTGGTGGGATCCAATTGGTGGGAATCCCAAGTATAAGAGTGGGGAAGGAGATACATAGCTTACACCAGGGGCCGGGCATATCTATCTCCCCTATATCCCCTACTTGGTGCAGGAGTGTCAACCCACCAAATGGCCAGACCTTACGTTCATTGTCTGGCCTCGATACAAGGTCTGAAATGGTGTCTCCACTAAGGAAGATGACTGTGTCTGGCCCGGGTTGGGGTTCAGGGATACCAAGGTATGGGCTACATGTACAGGCTTAGGGCTGCTATTGTGTTAGAGAGAAGTCCCAGGTTGGCCTGGGAATAGTAGCGGGATAGAGTGGAGAGGGCGGATCAGAGGCTAGCCAACCTTTGGTCAGCCGTAACTGGGTTTTGAGTGCCATAGATGTCCCATCTGGTCAGGGGGAACCAAACTTTAACAGGCCTCTCTTGGAGTAGACGTACCTTTTAGTCAGAGAGAGATTGGCTAGAGAAAAGTGGTTACTATAGGGGTGTGGTATACTTTATAGCTGGCTAGGACTTCCATACTATTTTGACCAATATGGGTTTCCTATAAGTATATGGATTGCTGGACTGATTGACAAGTTCAAGCACATACAAAGTTGTGGTTAACCACAAGACAATAGAGCAAAGGGATATCACTACTTGACATCTCTTGATCTTTTTCTATTGTTATCTGACATCCTAGCTAACTGTGCTTGATGTCTCTATCAGCTCCTCAAACATCTTCATAGAAGTCTATAGAGTCTAAACCTGCACTATCAAGAGTTCACGCCCGCATGAAGACTGAGTTGATCTTCGTACTGAGGATGAACTGGGTTGACTACTGGTCAGCATTAAAGTGATACTAACCCCAAAATATTTCTATTGGCTCTATGTATTAAAAGCAACTTGAATTGCAATATTCACACAAAATAAACATGAATAAAAAGCACATTTACCCCCCTTTACTTTAGTTACCCAGGGAATAGCCTCTTGAGTCTCTGGAAAAGAAAATAGCCAGTTTGGGTCAGTGCATGCAGAACATGTCCATCCTTGATCACCCTGGCCATAATAACTGGTCAGTGATATTTATAGTATTCTGTGTGATGACATAGGTTGGCTATGAGGATAGCCCTGGTCCACTGTTGTGGCAGTAGCTGGAGGCTGTTTTATAGTACTGGCTGTTTGGTGAGTTGTGACATTTCTATACAATCTAATATACCAGTTAATTTTTAGCTAAATAAAATAGTTCTATCCTTGATATACAAATACATGTACAACCACTGACTTTTATCTTTTATTTGATCTTTTCTGAAGGAGACAAAAGAGACAAAGCCACAGCTGAAAATAAACATGTAAAAGACGCTTCACCTCAATGCGTTTTGTCATAGATGTCTCTGAGGTTGGCTGCAGGCAGGGCTAGACTCCACCTGTAACCAGTGGCTATAGTACGAAGACAAACAAACTAGTGTGCAAATAGTTATTTATAGTGCTTGGAAATGTCATCTTGTCATTAACAAAACAAGCCTTTACTTTTTTTAAAGTGTACTTATTTTTTTGTAACCTGATGTCCAAAACAATGCCACTGTTACATTGTTGAGGAAGTTGAGAGTAGGTAAAGAAACACAGAAAAGGTTGTTGTGAAGCTATAAACTAGAAGTCTAAATAAGCAAGATTGCATTCTATTGTTACTAGCAAAAAACAGTTCTAATGTTACTTTTAAAAATATATTTTCTTAACTGTAATTAGGCCTCCGCAGTAAGGGCCTTGTGCGAATTGGATATGTGAATGCGGAAACTGGCACTCTTGCAACTGTGGGAGATTTTTTTGTACAAAATATGCATCCATCCCAGTTGCAGCTATGCAATGTGAGCGTTAGATCCCTGTTACACACAAACTCATGTTATGTCCATTAGAAAAAAAGGCCTTACGTATAATAGATAAGGGACTGGTTACTTGACATATCAGGAAATTAGCCAATGTGCATAAATTGCTGATTTTCGAGCTGCTCATTATATGGAAGTTGGTTGCCAGGTTGGTCAGTGCCCTGAGTGTTTATGTGGGGAATGTGAGGTCCGTCAAGCACCGTTGTGACGACAGCCAGTGTCAGGAAAGATGTAGGGGGAGGCATCAAGTGCCAAGGCTTCAGGTAGTGCCCCCCCCCCCCCCTACACTCCACTTCAATGAGTGGAAGAGGATGCTACGGGACTGGATTTCACCCTTAACATGGATCGGACTATCGGATCTCGTGGACACCTGGCAGGCGGGGAAATGCCAGGTAATTATTATAAACACATATTCCATCACATATTTAAACATGTACACTACATACAGTATATGGATAACACAAATCCAATGTAAATGCAGGAATTTTTCCAAGGTTCCTGGATTTTACAAGGTATAACATACACCTGTGTGTCAACCTTATTTGATGTACCTTGTTTAATTGAGAATTAAATCCAAATGTTTCACTGAAAAGAAATAAAATAAATAGTCCCAGAGAATGCAGACACAGTAGGGCTGGAAGTGCAGTGTAGTGTCCTAGCCTATCAGGTACCCAACAGCATGTTTTTGAGGGACTGTCACTGATTGATTAGTTTGCACACTAAGTACAGCAGAGTATGTGTCTTCATAAGCTGCAGAGGGCATACCCAAGCCAATGATATTGATTTGATGTGAGGCAGTACAAATAGAGCTTATAAACATTTAATAAAACAAAGCACATTAATGTAAATAGATACCCAGATATATTACATACAGTATCTAGTAAAATCCAGAATGGTTACATATCCCTTTAAATGGAATCGGTCACCCCACCAGGAAGGAGATGAATGTGTGCTTCACTTTACATACATTGTACTATCACATACCATCCTCAGTACATGTGTTTAGAATAAATGGATGTTAATTATTGCTGCTATTAGATTCAATTACTGATTGCAATTACCAGATCAATTTTAAGCTAACAATGTGCTAGATATTGTTGTGATGATCTCATCCACCTACATGTATATTAAAATCATCCAAAATCAAAATCATCAATAGTTATACAGTCAGCAGTGTATTCTGCTCCAGGAGCGTAGGAATCGAAAAACATCTGGGGGGGGGGGGGGGGACAGAGTTTTATATATGTATATATATATATATATATATATATATATATATGAGAAAAAGTATTTGATCCTCTGCCAATTTTGAACGTTTGTCCACTGACAAAAAAATGACCAGTCTATAATTTTAATAGTAGGTGTATTTTAACAGTGAGAGACAGAATAACAAAAATAAAACACAAGAAAACGCATGTCAAAATTAAAGTGTCTGACCACTTCGACTTAGTACTTGGTAGCAAAATCCTTGTTGGCAATCACAGAGGTCAGACGTTTCTTGTAGTTGGCCACCAGGTTTGCACACATCTCAGGAGGGATTTTGTCCCACTCCTCTTTGTAGATCCTATCCAAGGCCCTCATTTAATTGCAATTTGGCCAATTGAATAGGGCTCTAAATAAGCACATAACATATAATTTTTAAAGAAGTTTTTATTTAGTAAGCATCTATCCAAAAGCAAGGTTTCCCAGGGTGGTACCCAGTCGAGGTGACAGTTGCCAAAGTGACATGGCTAGCCCTCCTCCCAAAAGCCAGGGCCAGTGCCGTCCTTTTCTTCCCAATGTCTGAGGGGTAACATTTTTCTTGGGAGTCCCATAAACTAATTCCTCCAGGGAGGAACATACTGGTCTGATCCTGAACCCAGCATCCATGATGGTGGTGAGACTGGAGGCTCCACTTTCCACTGCACCACAGTCTGGGCACAGTACCCCTGCTCACCTGGGCAATGGTCTGGGCATGGGACTACATTTCTCCATCTCCTTGGACCACAGTCAGTGCGCTGTATTCCATCTCACTTGCAACCACAGTCAGGGCACCTTGCTTTGGGACACAATAAGGAATGTTGTCCCTCTTTAACTGATTTGCTGGGTCTCTTTTTGGCAGGATCTCAGGGACTATAACCTCCCCACTGCTCTTTTGTCTGTGGCTAGCTCTCTGACATTTTTTATCGGCTGGAGTTCCATGCTAGGCGCACAGTCCATTCTTAGGGCACAGCTAATCCCATCCAGACTCTCTGTTTGGCCTGGCTTCTGCCAACAGTCCTCTGTGCCCCCTTCCAGAGCTGAACCTCTCACACAAGCAGTGCTGTCCGAGGGCAAACAATAATCAAAACAGCTGTATTCTTCCAGGGCCTCCTGGTGCCAGGATGTGTCTTCCTCATCCCCATCTGCTTGGCAGGGCTGCTTCCTTCCCTTGAGCCAGGGCTGCTTCCACCAGCAGATTCATGTTACTGATTTCCAGCTCAAGCTCTTGCTGGATCAAGGGTTCAATCAATGCAGCCTCCTGGGACCCTGGTTTTAGTCCCAATAGTTGGCAGCGCTGATTATACAGGATCACCCCATGTTCTATAGGCCTAATGCCACATGCTGGATTGCCCTGCAGTACACTCTGGAGTCCTTTAATTAACTCCATTCTGTAGCAGGAGGGCTGTTGCAATGCAATAGCTGGCTCCATCAAATCATCTCACCGCTCCTCCAAAACAATCTTGTCCCAAACCAGTCCCACCAGCCATATTGATAGCTCACCTCCCTGCTGGATTCCCAGGAATGCCCTCCACTGATCTGTAAGAGCTACTGCCAAGTCCTCCTCCATGACAACGTGATGTGCTCTCTGCTCCATCAGCCTTGTGATCTGGTTCCTTTTCTCCGGAATAACCTCTGCTCTGCAGGCAATCAGGGAGCTGGTTTGATAGCGCTGGACAAATCAC
Source organism: Discoglossus pictus (assembly GCA_027410445.1). Classification (NCBI taxonomy): domain Eukaryota; kingdom Metazoa; phylum Chordata; class Amphibia; order Anura; family Alytidae; genus Discoglossus; species Discoglossus pictus. The sequence goes on along the minus strand of CM050167.1, from coordinate 190,304,791 downwards.
CTGACTGCCTCTGCATCTCCTCCAAGCCTCTGAAAGTACTTGATTTCCCTCTTGGATATGTTTCCATATGCCATTCTGGCTGCTGGTAAGAACGCTTGAGATCTCCCACCGATGCCACCAGCCATTACGCCCGTCAGTTTGGGGGACTACGCTCACCCCAATTCTGTCTCTCTATGGGTCGCAACCTTTTGATCAGATGTCGACATCAGCAGACACTTCAGATGACAGCATCATTTCTGAAGAGACAGTCACCATCAGACCCCTTTTCTTAGGATCTAAGAATCACACACCATGTACCTTTGATTAGTAAAAACAGACTCCGACACCACCTTTGTTTAGTGCGTCCAAAATCAGACTGCCATTTATTTATTGTTACAGAGATATCTCAAAACACACAAAGATCTCACTCCCCCCACATGCCTAACCCCTCCTCTTGTGGGCAATAGCTTGTTACACTCTCACCACCTGGGAGATGTCTATACCATGATACATCCCCCATATCTTACTTGCCAGATCTCAACTTACAGGGTTATAAAACTAAACTCCCCTCTTCCGATCGCAGGGCCATATAAATTCTTTAAAATCTTTCCCTAACCCCAAACAGTCCAGTGGGCCCTTCTGTTCATAACACATATGCCTGCCAGCTTTAAGCAAAACCCGGGATGGATTATGCACAAGCCATAAAATGAAAATTAAATTTAAAATGAATAAAGAAATGTGTATAAAAAATGGAGCTATTTTCAACTATTATTCTCTTCCCATACCAGATACGTTTTACGGACATAGAATGGGGACTGTATTTTTGAGGTATAATAGTGCTGGAGGGATGCCTAAACAAACCATTCCCCTAGTACCATATCAACAAAAATAATATCACCCCCTCTTATGTCAAGAGGCTAAGCTTGTGGGGGAAAAGCACACCCTGTGAAAATAGACTGAACCCACTTCCTGTTAGAACTTCTGTACTATTGTCTCACTGCTCAAACACAACTATAAAGATATTATTTAGCAACATCAATATGCACTTGTAGAACACGATAAGTACTCTTTACAAAATAGTATAGTTTATTGAGTCTACGAAAAATACTACCCCCCCTCCCCATATGAGTTGTCAGCAATTTGATAGAAACACTTGGTTTCTAAGGAGCTGATTAATTATTTTAAAAACAAAATGAAATGTTACACAAATACTTCTCCATCTATCTTAATCAGAAACGGGAAGTGAAATAGTATTTTTTTTTCAACCTTTTTAGATCGCATCTGATCCTTGTAATATGCAGATACATTGTTAATTATTAGTTGATCTAGAGGAAGGCAAGCAAAAAAATCCATTGAGACATTGCCAACTGTGTATGAATGTGAATGTTAAACCAATGATCTCCATTCTGGATAAATAAGTATATATACCACTAAAACAGGAGCAAAACAGGTCCCAAAAGACACAAGGAGAGTATTGTATAAGTAAAACTTAACTTTTATTAATAATTTATTTAAAAAGACATTTGTGATAAACTGCAAAAATAGATTATGATTAAAAATTAAAATAAATGTGCCAGGGAAGCTGATGAACAATATATAGGTAACAGGATAGTTCCTACATTACAAATTGTCTCATAAGGGAAACAAAATAATTTTTGACCCCAGATATACTGGCAATTGGACTCCTCCTTGGATCAATATTCCTTCTCTAGCTATCCAGGCAGGATAACCCTAAATGCCCTTTTTACTCAAAATCTAACCACTTTTTAAAGTTATCTGCTGTCACCACAGATTAACCACCCTTACTGTGAAGAACCCTTTTATTTCTATTCGGTGGAATCTTTTTACTTCTAACCTCAAGGGATGTCCTCTTGTCAGTTGAAAACCTCTTGGCATAAAAAGCTCACTTGACAAATCTTTATACTGACCCTGGATATATTTATATAAGCTAATCATATCCACTCTTAGACATCTTTTTTTCTAGAGAAAATAAGTTTAATTTGGTTAGCATGTCTTCATAGCTTAGTCCAACCATTGCACTTATTAGTTTTGTTGCCGTTCTCTGTACTTTTTCCAGCACTGCCCAAAATAGTACTCCATATTGCAAATGAGGGCATACTAGAGATTTGTATAGTGGCAGAATTATATTTGCTTCCCTTGCTTCTATACTCTTCTTAATACATGCTAATATTTCCCTTGCCTTTGCAGCTGCTGCTTGGTATTGAACACAGTTATGTAGGGGGTTGTCCAAAACACTCCTAAATTATTTTTCTATATCTGATACCCCTAGATTTGATCCATTAAGAATATACATTGAATGCCTATTTTTCTTTCCCAAATGCATAACTTTACATGTATTTGTATTAAATCTCATCTGTCCTTTAGTCGCCCATTTCTCTAATTTATCCAAATCCCTTTGGAGGGAAAATACCAAATTTTTTGATTGAATTGCCATGCACAACTTAGTGTAATCAGTAAAAATGGAGACAATACTTTCCAATCCTACCTTTAAGTCATTAATAAATATGTTAAAACTAGGAAATTGCCTGTCAAAAATGACTGGATTAAAATTTTAAGGCCGGCAATGCTATTTGCCACACAATGTGACACTTCTGCTCCTCTGAGCACCTTCGGCGCTCATCGCAAGCCTCTCCCCCCGTGTACTTCAACTTTCCTTCATTACACTGATCACCTTCGGAACTCATCGCAAGCCCCACGCTGAGCGCCTTTGGAGCTCATTGCGGGACTCCCAATAAGCACCTTCGGCGTCCATTGCAAGCTTCTCCTGCTCACGCCGCTCATCGCATGGCTCGCAATGAGCGCCTACTGTACACTCCGCTCATTGCAGGTTTCGTTAACCTGCAAATTTTGTGCTTGGGCATGCCATTTGTGTCTTTCCAGCATCTCCCCCCTGTCCCTTCCCTGTGTGTTTCTCCTCTGTGTGTCTGCTGAATATTTGCGTGGCGCGGGCTGACTGCCGTTGGTTTTATTTTCAAAGTCCCGCATGCCTGGCGTTGTTGGTGCAAGTGTTACTGTCTGTGCCGTCGTGTATTTTCTAAGTCCCGCTTGCCTGGCGTTGTTTGTCTAAATGTTACTGTCTTTTGCGTTGTGTATTTTCTAAGTCCTGCGTGCCTGGCGTTGCTCAGCCTCGTTTTCATCCAGTTTCAGAATTTTTATGTTTTTCGGCCGCCATTTTTTCCTCGCTTAGCCGATTTTGTATTGACGAAAAACCCCAAATATAGCTCAAATTCACTTGCAACCTCACTCCCAGGCTTCCTGGCTCTCCCCTTGTGCTGTGTGTGAGTGTGTTATTATTTTTGTTAAATTATTTTTTTTGTTTTTCGTGTTTGTAGAGTTACGCGATTCGGTCGCAGTTGCGACCCTCGCATTCGCATGCCTCAACAGCTTACATCGCTTCGCGAGGTGAGCAGTTGCGACCCTCGTAGTCGCATGACACAATTGCGTACATCGCTTCGCAACGTTCGCAGTCGCATGAAACTGCTCCCCGTCTAAGTCCTGCATGCCTCAACTGCTCACCTTGTGATATGAGACAAGAAGTGCAATAAGCGCCTTTGGCGCTCATTGCAGCCTAAGTCCTGCGTGGTCGACAGCTCACCTTGCTTTGCGAGGCTTGCAAAGTATGATCAACATTGAAAGCATTTCCCACACTGACAACTATATATGTGATACAGAGAACCTAATACTGAACCCTGAGGAACCTCACTTACCACATTAGTCCAATCGGAGTATGTTCCATTTACCACAACCCTTTGCTTCCTGTCTTTTAGCCAGCTCTCAGTCCATGGGCAGACATTTACTGCAATACCTGTATCCCTTAGTTTGCACAATAGTCTTCCATGTGGCACTATAGCAAAAAAAGCCTTTGCAAAATCAAAAAAGACTACATCCACTGAGTTGCCTTGATCCAAGTTCCTACTAACCTCCTCATAGAAAATTGTTTGTTTGACATGACCTATCCCTTATATATATGTAAAGATTAAGAAGAATGTGCCCTAGATTTGTCCTGACGAACATATATAAAATAGAAACATATATCCCTGTAAGTTTATAATCCCACGTAATTAACACGTCTCTAATGTTTATTTTTATGTATGGTGTATAATTGATGGAAATTGTAAATGTATAGATTTCGATATCTGCTCAATGGCTTAGCACACCAGTACAATTTTTTAGCACTAGAACCTTCATTAAATGGCCTCTGTAGTATTATGTTTTATACAGTACATACAGTGGATATAAAAAGTCTACACACCCCTGATAAAATGTCAGGTTTCTGTGCTGTAAAAAAAAGGGACAAAGATAAATCATTTCAGAACTTTTTCCACCTTTAATGCGATCAAACTGAAATCTTTTAAGTGGAGGGAAGAAAAACAAAAAGAAAGATAATGTGGTTGCATAAGTCTGCACACCCTCTTATAACTGGGGATGTAGCTGTGTTCAGAATTAAGCAATCACATTCCAAATCATGTTAAATAGGAGTCAGCATACACCTGCTATCATTTAAAGTGCCTCTGATTAACCCCAAATAAAGTTCAGCTGCTCTAGTTGGTCTATCCTGAAATTTTCTTAGTCGCATCCCATAGCAAAAGCCTTGGTCCACAGAGAGCTTCCAAAGCATCAGAGGGATCTCATTGTTAAAAGGTATCAGTCACGAGAAGGGTACAAAAGAATTTCCAAGGCATTAGATATACCATGGAAAATATGGCACAACAGTGTCATTACCAAGAACTGGAGCTCCCTCCAAAATTCATGAAAAGACGTGAAGAAAACTGGTCTGGGAGGCTACCAAGAGGCCTACAGCAACATTCAAGGAGCTGCAGGAATATCTGGCAAGTACTGGCTGTGTGGTACATGTGACAACAATCTCCCGTATTCTTCATATGTCTGGGCTATGGGGTAGAGTGGCAAGACGAAAGCCTTTTCTTACGAAGAAAAACATCCAAGCCAGGCTACATTTTGCAAAAACACATCTGAAGTCTCCCCAAAAGCATGTGGGAAAAGGTGTTATGGTCTGATGAAACCAAGGTTGAACTTTTTGGCCATAATTCCAAAAGATATGTTTGGCGCAAAATCAACACTGCACATCACCAAAAGAACACCATACCCACAGTGAAGCATGGTGGTGGCATCATCATGCTTTGGGGCTGTTTTTCTTCAGCTGGAGCTGGAGCCTTAGTTAAGATAGAGGGAATTATGAACAGTTCCAAATACCAGTCAATATTGGCACAAAACCTTCAGGCTTCTGCTAGAAAGCTGAACATGAAGAGGAACGTCATCTTTCAGAATGACAACGACCCAAAGCATACATCCAAATCAACAAAGTAATGGCTTCACCAGAAGAAGATTAAAGTTTTGGAATGGCCCAGCCAAAGCCCAGACCTGAATCCGATTGAAAATCTGTGGGGTGATCTGAAGAGGGCTGTGCACAGGAGATGCCCTCGCAATCTGACAGATTTAGAGTGTTTTTGCAAAGAAGAGTGGGCAATATTGCTGAGTCAAAATGTGCCATGCTGATAGACTCATACCCAAAAAGACTGAGTGCTGTAATAAAATCAAAATGTGCTTCAACAAAGTATTAGTTTAACGGTGTGCAGACTTATGCAACCATATTATTTTATTTTTATATTTTTTCTTCCCTCTACCTAAAAGATTTCAGTTTGTTTTTCAATTGAGTTGTACAGTTTATAGGTCACATTAAAGGTGGAAAAGTTCTGTAATGATTTATCTTTGTCTCATGTTTTTACAGCACAGAAACCTGACATTTTAACAGTGGGGTGTGTAGACTTTTTTATATCCACTGTACATTTCATTTCCAAACAAAAAATAAGTCACATGACTTTAAGAAAAGCAACATTAAAATAACACAAATAAATGCAATGTGTTTGATCTGCATCTGTCTTACCAGCGAATAAAGAGGAGGTGTAAATTAGGGCTTGTGGACACCCTATTAAATGTGATTATTACCTGATTTACATTCAAACAATGGGAATACAATTGCAATATTCTTGTAGTTCACAAAAGTCTGATTGCCCCTTTAAATCATGTCAGCAAAAAGGAGGAGAAAGCAGTTCACGATGTCAATATTGAATGCCATTAATCTACACTACATATCAATTGTTTATCATACAAAAATAATCTGTAATGTTTAAAATGTAATCTTTTACATTCATGATAGACACTTTTGTACTATGACGGCTCTTTAAAAAAAGTCAATTACTGCTTTTTAGATGCAAGACAAGATAATGTGCGGTATGTTATTTTACCAATCTGGAATTAAATATCATGTTTACAGAAATGAATAATAAATTAAATTAGCCTTTGATGATCTGGTTCTCTTTTGTTTCGATTTGTTTACAACTACCCTATAATGATTACTTTGCTTATTCCTATATGGTAGACTAGAGCCTCTAAAAGAAAGACATAACCTATCTAGAAATGTTTTAATCCAAGAGACATAAATAAGGACACTTGCCACATTGATATTACTAATATATCACTAATAATAATAATTTTCTAAAATGTGGATCTATTTGGTGAAATTAACATGAATTACTGTTGTGTTAAAAGTGTATGAGAAATATTAATGCAAAATGTATATAACATGCAGCTGTTTAAGTCGAAGACTTCGCCCCAACCCCATCCTGTGTCTTGTATGTAAAAATACCACCTAATATTTTAAGTAGCAAAAGAGGGATATTAGTATATTAGTAGTAATGAGTCACACATTAGATTAATAATGCCCCACAAACAATGACGACTATTTCAAGAATTATTTATTTTTGACAACAAAAGGCTAGTACAATATATAGTCACTTTCTAACGCTCTGTAAGAATAGCTTAAAAAAATACAAACTTGTATTGTGGTGGCAGAGAAACATTAAATACAAGACCGTCTTTCCTAAAAAGGGACATTTGAGGTGCTGCAGGTGACAGGGGGAAACGTGAACTGTTCCTCAAAAAGAGGGACCACACCATAATCAATAAATGCATGTAATGCACCTTTTATGTAGATAAAATGGGTGGAATAAATGTTTCTTGCTCCAGTAGTTGCAAGTTTAACACAGCAATATCATATGACAAATGACATCATCCAATCCTACGCAACTTCATTTTAAATACATTTTGCATAATATGTTGATGGTATTCTTACATTGTTTCCACACAATGTCAATTGAATCAAATGGTTAATTAAAGTTTTCTGGTTCTTTAAAGGCATATTAAAGTTTCATGGATTATATACGCATCTGATGGAGGAGAATCCGTAGTGTGACCTTTCCTCTTACACCCTTGCCAGCACAGTGGCATGCAGCGGCCAGAAGGTGGCACAATGTGCCCCCCCCGAGACTTTGTTGAATTTGTTGTTAGGGTAGTGGTAGATGATGAGCTTTACATAGTAAAATAGTGATGCACTGTGTGTGCCACTATTTTACTATGTAAAGCTTATCTGCCACTACCCCAACCCTTAATCCTAAACCCTAACTCTAACCCTCACCCTAAGAACAAGTTCAAAAGTCTCGGCATACCACCTACTGACTGCTACACTCCATTATGCTGGAGGAGACATAAAAGTAAAGATCCCAGTAGTGTATGAAAACATGTTTTGCATGAAAAAATACAGAAATAAGCATTATTAAGCTTACACTAAAGTTTGCTAAATCTCTTGAATTTGTTTACGGTTGATGCGGTTAACACCTCGGACATTCCCTGCTAAAACTAGCATAACATTCATAATTAGTTTTGGCCAATCACAGGCAGCTTCAAATCCTGTTTCAATCTGTGATGGCAGTTTGTGCAGCAAAGCATCATGGAATTTGCTGTCTTGTTTTTCCCTGCACAAGGAAGCAAAGAGCAGCTCAGACATTGCTCTGTGGATCTATGCACTGTGCTGCTGTTGGCTTGAAGGTTACTATAGGGTTAAAAACTACCCAAATGCAATGTTTCCATTGGCAGGTACCAGATGCCTATGTAGGCACCTCTGGGGGTGTGGAGAACAAATATTATTTTTAAGTAAATCTGTATGTGTATAGAATGAGTCAGTGTAATGTGCGCTTCTGATATAAGCAGCGTGTGTTTAGAATCAAAAATGTTAAAAACAGGTATACCCTTAAGCTTCATGTAATAATTTATTGATATCTCTTCAGTTACAGAACAATTGGTGTCATCCATTAAAAGTAACTGTAACAGACACAGGTGTTTAATAGAGTCTTACTGGAGTCCATTGAATGCACAGGGCAAGGCCATTTGATTGTGAGCTCTTTGCAACAGGTTCTCCAATATACATTATGTTCCACGTATGTGTAATTCAGATTGCTTACTAATGGCTTCTATTATCTCTGACCCCCTCTGGATCACTACCTTGTTGTGGTGATGGGGCTTGTGCACCCCAATTAAGCTGTGAGCTTTATCTTGTAGGGTCACCCAAAATGAGCAGGTCATTGCAGAGAGGTCAGACCAATCACAGACCACTGGATAACTAGAACTGGCAACCCACCCATAATGGTGTCTGGCCTGCTGCAGTCCATAGGTCACAGAGAGTCAGACACGACTGAAGAACAAATTATCTCTGATTGTAAAAAAACTTGTCAATTCATGTTCACTGTTTGCTCTTTTTAAACATGATGTTATCTATTTTTACTAATGAACAGCAATCAACTACCTCTAGCTCAGGATATTTTTATAATTTGAAGGGGAACCAGGATTTACTTGCTATGAGGAAGCAAAACTCCACCATATAAACCACATACATATATACTGGGACTACTAAGGAGAGCCTAACAGATGGCACTAGCACACAGCTTATCTTAGAGTGTAAAGCTGTACTGCCTGGAGAAGGAAGCAGGAGGTGTGCTCTGTCGTCTGGCACAGTAAGTGTTAATGTCCTGTGTGGGAAGTACTTGTGTTACAGTGTAACAAACCAGAGGCACACAGAGCAGCACAGCACTGATGGGGAACTGAGAGAGAGAGCACAGCAGGACACTCCGCTGCAGGTAAGGGACTGTGTGATATGGTACAGGACCAGGTTACATGACTGTCACACTCTAATTAATACAAGTGACCGGCAGAGACAGTGTGGAGACAGCTCAGGGAGTGAGACAGCCTACTCCCTGCGCTGCCCTTCCGGGAATTCATACATGTAATTGCACAAAGATACAAGGTTCAACTGAGCTGGGAGTCAGGGGACAGAGTGTGACAAAGAGCTGGGCGTGATACACATCTCAATGGGATACAGGGTTCAATATGACACACGGGTCAATGGGATACAGGGTTCGGTGTGATACAGGGCTCAATATGACACACAGATCAATGGGATACAGGGCTCTATATGACACACAGATCAATGGGATACAGGGTTCAATATGACACACAGGTCAATGTGATACAGGGTTCAGTAGGACACACAGATCAATGGGATACAGGGTTCAATATGACACACAGATCAATGGGATACAGGGCTCAATATGACACCCAGATCAATGGGATACAGGGTTCAGTATGACACACAGATCAATGGGATACAGGGTTCAATATGACACACAGATCAATGGGATACAGGGATCAATATGACACACAGATCATTGAGATACAGGGCTTAATATGACACCCAGATCAATTGGATATGGGGTTCAGTATGACACACAGATCAATGGGGTACAGGGTTCAATATGACACACAGATCAATGGGACACAGGGATCAATATGACACACAGATCAATGGGATATAGGGTTCAGTATGACACACAGATCAATGGGATACAGGGTTCAGTATGACACACAGATCAATGGGATACAGGGTTTAATATGACACACAGATCAAGGAGATACAGGGCTCAGTATGACACAAATCAGTGGGATACGGGGTTCTGTATGACACACGCATCAATGTGATACAGGGATCAATATGATACACATCTCATTGGGATACAGGGTTCAATGTGACACACAGATCAATGGGACACAGGGATCAATATGATACACATCTCATTGGGATACAGGGTTCAATATGACACACAGATCAATGGGACACAGGGATCAATATGACACACAGATCAATGGGATATAGGGTTCAGTATGACACACAGATCAATGGGATACAGGGTTCAGTATGACACACAGATCAATGGGATACAGGGTTTAATATGACACACAGATCAAGGAGATACAGGGCTCAGTATGACACAAATCAGTGGGATACGGGGTTCTGTATGACACACGCATCAATGTGATACAGGGATCAATATGATACACATCTCATTGGGATACAGGGTTCAATATGACACACACATCAATGTGATACAGGGTTCAGTATGACACACACATCAATGTGATACAGGGAGCAATATGACACACAGATCAATGTGATACAGGGTTCAATGTGACACACAGATCAATGTGATACAGGTTCAATATGGCACACATCAATGTGATACAGGGTTCAATATGACACACAGATCAGTGTGATACAGGGTTCAGTATGACACACACATCAATGTGATACAGGGTTCAGTATGACACACACATCAATGTGATACAGCATTCAGTATGACACACACACATCAATGTGATACAGGGTTCAGTATGACACACATCAATCTAATAAAGGGTTCAGTATGACACACACATCAGTGTGATACAGGGAGCAATATGACACACAGATCAATGTGATACAGGTTCAATATGACACACAGATCAATGTGATACAGGGTTCAATATGACACACATATCAATGTGATACAGGGTTCAATATGACACACAGATCAATGTGATACAGGTTCAGTATGACATACACATCAATGTGATACAGGGTTCAGTATGACACACACATCAATGTGATACAGGGTTCAATATGACACACAGATCAATGTGATACAGCGTTCAATATGACACACATATTAATGTGATACAGGGTTCAATATGACACCCAGATCACACAATATGATTACACAATATTCTACAAGGTTCTATATAACACACAGCTCAATATAATACAGGGTTTAATATGAAAAATAATTCTGTTTTGGCACAATTCTTTTTCTGATTTTTTTTATTTTTGTACATGTAACTAATTGTGTGTGCACCCATATTCATTCTCATCTGTTGGGGGATTAAAGTCAACCTTCAGCCATTACAATTTATAATTTAAAAGGTTTAATATGACACACATCTCAATATGAAACAGAGTTCAATATGACACACATCTCAACATGATACAGAGTTCAATATGACACACATCTCAATATGATACAGAGTTCAATATGACACACATCTCAATATGATACAGAGTTCAATATGACACACATCTCAATATGATACAGAGTTCAATATGACACACATCTCAATATGATACAGAGTTCAATATGACACACATTTCAATATGATACAGAGTTCAATATGACAAACATCTCAATATGATACAGGGTTCAATATGACACACATCTCAATAAGATACAGGGTTCAATATGACACACATCTCAATATGATGCAGGGTTCAATATGAGAAACATCTCAGTATGATACAGGGTTCAATATGAGAAACATCTCAGTATGATACAGGGTTTAACATGAAACACAGCTAAATATGATACACTGTACAATATGACAAACAGCTTAATATGATATAGGGTTCAATATGACACACATCTCAATATGATACAGGGTTCAATATGAGAAACATCTCAGTATGATACAGGGTTTAACATGAAACACAGCTAAATATGTTCAATGGAACAATATGACACACAGCTTAATATGATACAGTTCAATATGATACATGGATTAATGGCACACAGCTCAATACGATACATGGTTTAATATAACACACAGGGTTATTATTATTAGTTTTGTTACTATTATGGTATTTAGGTCCAGCAGATTTTCTGTTGCGAGAAGTACAATAAACAATGGGTAGGCATTTACATATGTAACACTACATTTGTACATACACAGTGTTAGGAGAGGTTTGAGTTAAGTACAACACTAAAACGTCAGACTTGAGATGCAGGGGTGATTTTTGCCTTGTCTACAGTAAGACATATTTCAGGTGTAGAGTAGGAGAAGGAAAGGGATTAGTAACAGCTCAGTCTTGGAGAGGCTGATTTTTGAATGTTGGGAGGCCACACAGGAGCATATGCATGAAAGACATGTACATGTATGGACATGGGTTAGTAGATGTAGAGAGAGAAAAGAAATGGCCCTAGCATTGAGCCTTGGAGAAATAGGTAGTGAAAGTGAGGAAGCACCACAGTGAAAGAGCAGAGACATAAGAATCAAACGACAAAAGGATTGTGCCATGGAGGTCTAGGGAAGTGAGTATGTGCATGAGGAGTGGATGGCAACTGTGTCGAAGTTAGCAGAGAAACCCAGGAGTATTAGTAAAAGTGTCCCTTGGACTTAGCAGTCACTAGGTTTATTAAGACACATAGCTCAATGTGATACATAGCTCAATATGACACCATATGATACAGAGCTTGATATAAAGTAGAGCTCAATAGGATACTACACAATATGATACAGGGTATGCCATATATGACATATAGCTTGATATGTTACAGAACTTAATATGGCACACTACTCTGTATGATAAAGAATCCAATGGGATACACAGCTTAGTATGATAAAAGCTTGATATGATGCAGAACTTAGTATTATATGCGGATCAATTTGATACCGAACACAATATGATACACATCTCAATATGATACAGAACTCAAGATGATACACATCTGTGTAAGACACACATCTCAATATGATACAAAGTTCAAAAGGATACAAAGCTCAGTATAATACAGGGCTTAATAAAAATGAGAGCTTTATTTGACACAGAGCTAAACCTGACACAGAGACCAACATGTCAGACACATTATCCTGACTCACCGCTTAACATGACACACACATTTGTATGACTCAGCCCCCAACAAGTCATATATTTTACCCTGGCACAGAACTCAGATTAATACTAAGACCAAGAGTTCAGCATAACACTGAGACATAAATTAAGATTGTAAAACTGTCAATCTGATATAGACAGCAGCCTGGTACATAACTCATTGTTTAACATTACAGATTTTGCCTAATGCAATGGCAGCAAGCTCCACCTGACAATGAGACTTCATGTTTTATGCCATCAGAGGCGCATTCACATTTGTGCCCCCATGCCCAGGTCTCTCCTTCTCCTTTTCCCTTCATGTTCGCCCATCCTAATGTGTGTTTACATTTATGTCAGAAAATGTCATGTACAGTTAGAGGCAAAGATATCACTCAAGAATTTGTATAATAAACATCACCAAGAAATATAACGATAGAGAGTTCCAGTTAGCAAATGAAAATAGTGATAGATAGGTTAGTTTTATACATTACAGATGGCATTATGACCACTGCAGCAAAATCCAGATTTCAACTCCACATATCCTTTTTCCTTATCAGGCAGTATATCCTTTTACATCAACAATGTTTGTGTCTGAAGTGGTTTCCCTATAAATTGACTGCATTTATTTATTGCAAATCTATTTAACCTAATATTGTTTTGGGGGGCGGGGTGCAAATTCATTAATGACTGTCAAGACCTGCTTTTTCAATGGGGCTTGATAAGAACCTGGTTCAAACCTACCCCGGCAGGACTGTGTAGTTCTTGTTACCTCTGGCACAAAGATGACTTTGGTATAGGAACAACATCCAAAAATACTGTATGTATAGAGGATGATGCAGGCAGGATACTAGTGGTTTCAGAACAGGATTACTCCGCACTCACGATACAGGCACACAGCAAATAGCCCCACACATTGATTATGTGAAAACTATAACAAACTTTTATATATTCAAATCCCACATATTTATACCCTGTGCCTATTTATGAGCAGCCAATGCCAACAATGTGCATTCTTGATTGGCCAATCAAGACAGGCCTATGTGTGAGATGGAACATTTAGTTACAGAAATTAAGGCTTTCAATAGTATGCATATCAAAAGCCACAATTGTACATTAGAATGTCAAAAGTAAATATATTGTCAGCTTTTCTTTAAAGAAAAATGTTATTTGAGTAATTTAGGGTTGCAGAACTCAGATTTTCTTTAATTATTTTAATAGTACACTTGACCCATGCAAGCTTGGACTAGATCCTCAACCATGCCAATATACCCCAAGTCACATTGTGTCCTCCTCAGAATAAATAAGACACAGCCTCACATGAACAAGCTACAGCCACTCTATTTAACATTAAACAAACCAAAAAATTTAGAGAGAGCATAAAATGGCATAACGATGTGTCCTGATAATGCCTGAATAAACATTCATGACTCTTTAAGACCAAAGGGGAAAGGGATGGGGATGTTCCTCACCCTCCTCCAAGAATGCTTCCTTTTGGGTTAGAAGCCCTACTGTCAAGTCACAAATATGTGGCTACCTTCAGTGCCTTGTACTGGCTCTGTGAGTCCACTGCATTACTAATTTTCCAATAATGTCATACTTAGGCATGTCTCACACGTCACTTTGGGAATCTTTACAACTTTCTAACATCAGGGACAATATCCTGTCAATAACTTCAAAGCTAAATCCAAAAAGTGAAGAAATAAAAACTGGAAGGTAAAGTAAAGTAATTACTGAGGGGGGAAAAAGAGAAGTAGATACCATTTGTTGACCCCACAGTTAACAAAAATCTATTTTCATTCCAAACTAGGAAATACTGTTCTCTTTTTAGTAACCAAATGCTAGCTGACCATCTTTCTGTGTGCTTTCCTATATTACAAAACTTGCAGAAGTGAGATGAAGGATTCCCTGAAGCTGACCGGATTTATTCTGTGGCTTGTGCAAGTCAGATAGCTGGCGCACATTCCTGTAAGGGTTACATCTTGCAAACAATGGCTGTTTCCTTCGTCAGTGTTTTATGTGACTGGACAATGGCTGAGGTCTAGATTATTGGAAGGGCCTGTGATGTAGAGACAAAGCATGTTTATTAAACCTTCAGAGACTAACTGGACAGTCAGTCACAGAACACATAATTATAGTGCAGTGATGGATGACAGGACCCTGTGAGTCACTAAACTCATTCATACAGCACAATGAAACATGCTCACTGCAATTCATTTAGTGCCAGAAGATCTAAATATATGCATAGATATTGCTAGCTTTCAATCTTGTGATTGGATAGTGGGTACTTTAACCCCTTCAAAGCCAAATACACAATAAAATCATTGTGTAGCTGCCCTCCGCTAAAAGCTTTATATATGTACCAATTTATTTCTGTATAATTGATCTGTTTGGATATGTACTACTTGTCTACATAAATGCTTTTTCATGTTGAAATTACCAAAGTGTAAATGGGCACAGAAATGATTCCAACATCTGCAGTTTTGTAAACTACAAGTTTAAATAAGCAAGTGTTCGGTTTCTGGTTTGCATCCAAAAAGTAAGTGTAATGCCAGAAATCCCACTTTGAAGATACATTTTCTTTGCAATATGGCTCAAGGATCCTCACCAATCAGTCTTTTATTAGCACCACTTAATAATAGCAATGAACACGAGCTTTATGGAGCTCAGATGGGCAGTGTGTCTGGCATGCTGCTGTCCTTAAGGTCACGGAGAATCGGACACGACTGAACGTCTAAGCAACAACAATAATAGCTCTGTAGGGGTTGCAGATGTTACTGAGTGGGTCTAATGCTTTCAGAAGCCATCCTTACTGAGGATAGAGAAACTTTCATTACAGATGAGAAGAAGTAGTTTTCAAAGTTATATTTCTGGCACTAGTTTTACATTTTTCTAATTAAAATAAAACACTATATCATAAGCCTTTGAGAAAGCTACAAACAGCAGAGAAATGACAATTAAGTTTTTGTCTCCGGAGGATTGATCTTGTAGCTTGTATTGCCTGCGATGGATTAGGGTATTGAAACCATGTCTCATTGTTATGACCTCTGGGATGATCATAACTCTATCATAATGTGACTCTTCTCATGAGAATGGAAAATCATATATAGGATTAGTGTATTTAAATGTATATTACGGAATGTTATACACCAGTGTTAGCCTATTTAATAATAGATATTCAAGCTATACAGATCTGAAATTGACTAAAAATGTAAGTAGTCTTAATCTTCTATACTTATAGTTTCTGTTTTTCCTGTTTAGTGAAGAAACTTTAGTCAGCTTTGGGGCTGCTGCTAGAGAGCCTTCCAGACAGGAGGACCCACCGAGGTCATAGGCCTGATCTCTATGCTATCCCTTTGATGTATGATTGACCTGGGATGATTGATCTCTTTATATTCTTTACATATAGGCTCACAGGTTTATATCACAATCCATACATTGTAATGGCGGCGTATTTGACATAGTGTTCTCATAATGTTTTGTTATAATAACAATAAAGTGTGAATTTTGTTAATTACATGCGTAGATTACACTATTGAAAGAACTGGAACCTTTTCAGTGTCTGCTACATTTCCAAAGTAATAGTATCAGGATATTGGTGGGTTTGTCTGGCTTCTTTGTTCCTTTATTAGATGCAACATTTTAATATCATGAGGTGTTATAGTGAACATTCAAGAGAGCAGATCTGTGCATGAGATCAGTGTATGAAACAGTGAGCCGTATGTTTTTATAATAAAACTGAACAACATTTTCCTTATTCCATCAGACCTGGTGATTCATTTGCCTTTGTCATTTTTGACTGTTCTCGCACATTTTTTTACAGTCTTCAGACAAAGCATTTTTTTTAGAAGACTACTGTTCAACTGTGGTTCCATTTTTCAGCAGACATAATTCATTTTTTTGTGGCAAGTGAAGGAGGAAACAAGTGGTTTTTTTTTTGGTACAAAGGTCCTGTCAAATGCTTGTTTATTAAGTGAATAACACGTTATCTCACTTACATTATTTATTAACTCTTAAACAACCATTGTAGTCTGAGATTAAACTTCTCCATATGTAACAAACTAACAATATTGGCACCTATGTAAACTGTAAGCCCCCTTCTGGATTGCTATTTTGCCAATGTGAAGGGGCTTGTGCACCTCAGTGAAGCTGTGATCTATACCATGTAGGGTCACAGAAGATGGGCAGGTCATAGCAGAGAGGTGAGACAAATCACAGTCCACTGGAGTAGGAACTGGCAACCCACTCCAGTATCTTGGCAAAATGCCATGGAAACCTTATGGGTTAGCACAACTTGACACAATATTTATATGGCGTTCTGAGGTCCATAGGGTCACTGAGAGTCAGACGCGACTGAATGACTAAACAAAACAAACTTAGTCCTTTGGGCCTATATCTACTAATCGTTCTCAGTATAGTATGAGTACAGGTGGATCGAGTCAGTAGCTCAATCAGTTTAAATAGTTACCTGAATATGCTAATTTGCAGGACAGAGTGCTTGATAAAGATGGGGGAGGGGATCCAATGTCATGATAACCATAGCAGGGCATTGCTTTTTGCCTCCACAATGACAGGCAAGCAGGTTGTAATCCTAATTAGCACATAAAAGCAGCTAGTTAGGATTCTGGAACAGCTTATTTGCATTAGAATAGAACAGAAAAAAGGCTGATTATTTCAGGAACTAATTTAATTAGAAACATAACAATAATCCTTGATTTTGGAGTCCATATAAATCCATTTATTCCTCCTCAGTGGAAGATTGTCTCTAAAGATGCTTTATTTATCCTGGCTCCTAACATTGTACATTTATTACTACATCACAAAAGTCTCCACTACACTACAGTGACCCTTTAAGTTTTATATATACCTGTAAGTTTTCACACTGAAAATGTGCTCATTACTTTACAGTTCTTCTTCCTTATTGTACAGTATTTACAACCCCAGCCTGCAGTTCCAGTGTAATTACTTTTTTTGCAAATGTATGCAAAAGGAAAAATGATGAAGAACATCAAGTTCATAATCATTGTACTTAAAATGTGTGGATTTTTTTTTAATTATTTAGTTTTTTTCAGCAAGTATAAACTATGCCCAAGCTATTACAATTTCTCTAGATAAAATCTTGCGACTGAATAGCAAAAATATCAAATTTCCATGTAAACGGATACATTTTTTGAGACTTATGGTATGTTTTGTTTTGCTCAAGTTCACCATCTCTTGTCCTAAAGTCAGGCAGAGGATACGAAGGAACCACTGTGGTCATTTTTATATACTAAACTTGATAATGTGCACAGAAATAACAATGACATGTATCTCCTATATGCAATTATAGTTACTGAGAAGTTCCATTTTCTTATCTGAGCTGATTATGTCTGCTACTGTCCCATGAAAGTTTGCCTACGTAATTAACTTTCCTTTAGCCTTGTTAAAAGCACTGGCAGTTTTAGCTGTCACATTTTCATGGTCTATTAAATGCTTCCTCTGCATTCCCACCTCATGAAGTTGATCATCAGAAACCAAAATGGTAGATTCCTCTGGAGCATAATTTCATATTTAAAAAAAAAAAACATTTTACCTGTAGTAGTAGTTCATAAAGTGTAAAATTTAAATATAGGACTAAACTGGTTCTTTTGCAAGGTGACTTTCCTGGTTTCTTTCTATGTACCTCTTCTAGCTTCTATCTATTATTTGCCCTGGATTATACAGGTAGAAGAGTGAATGGATTAGTTATATGATGTTGTTTTCTGATTCTAATGAAAGACTTAATCTAATTTTGTATCGGGGCAACATTGGCAGAAGGTTTCTAACCGTCAGAACAATGACACATTGTTTTCAGGTTGTGGAACAGGTACAGACCGGACTGAATTTGACTACAGATAAGAACACTGTTGTTTCCCTGAATTCTTTATAAACATCAGACCTAGAGGCATAACATCAGACCTACAACGGGTAGGAACTTCACCCACATCTGTGCCAACTATTCTAATAATTGGCTACACGTGCACACACCTAGGCCCTCATTCAATTGCGATTTGGCCAATTGAATAGGGCTCTAAATAAGCACATAGCATATTTTTTTTAAGGAAGTTTTTAGTTAGTGAAAACCTGGCTTTTGGATAGATGTTTATTAACTAAAAACTTCTTTAAAAAAAATATGTTATGTGCTTATTTAGACCCCTATTCAATTGGCCAAATTGCAATTGAATGAGGGCCCAAGAATGTATTAGTCCTTTTAATGTATTAAATCATTCCACTTCTTCTAAAGCTTGTAAAATTAGCAGCTCTGTAATCTATGAACATAAAATATTTTGGACCTTTCCTGTTTTGTCCCTGCTAGCAATTTGTTGCTAGGGTTAGGTTTAGGGTTAGAGTTGTGGTTAGGGTTCAGGGTTAGGGTAGCAGCAGATTATAAGCTTTACATAGTAACATAGTGGCGCTCTATTTTACTGTGTAAAGCTTATTATCTGCCACTACCCTAACCCTGAACCCTAAAACATAACCCCTAACTCTGGCCCTCACTCTAAGAACAAATTGAACAAAGTATTTGCGTGCTACTGTCGAGCCATCTAGTGCATGCCATCTTTGGTCGGGATGAAACAGGAAAGTTTGGATATCTTTATAAAATTTCATAGTTTTAGAAGATATTTTATTTATTTGCAGGATCTTACAGAACTCTCATTACCATCCAAATAGTGGAAAACCTATTCAATTATTAGCAGAACAGATAATAACACTAGGGCAAGCATTACTAGGTATCTAAAACATTTTTATATATATATATATATATATATATATATATAATTTCTAAAACTTGTGAGAAAAGTAAAAAGTAGAGCTAAATAGCTCAGTTGGTTCAAACAGTAATTATTGTAGTGCATTTACACGTAAGACTTAAATGTTTGTATGGTGTGCACAGGGTATAAAAAACAGTTTGCAATAAAAAAAAAGTTTTCTTAGATTTTAAACTTTCTGTTTTTCCCTCAAGCAGAGGTTCATATCTCCTCCTATCTGTGTCTATCAGGGGCATGGCTAGCTCTGCCTGTGTGCCCAGCAAAGATAGCTGAAATTGAAAACAAACCAGGATATTCAGACTCTATTAAAGCTAAAACCACCTCATTTACAATTATAAAAACATGTCCGCTGCCCATGATGTTGCAGAGCAATATCTAGGGGCCTCATTCAATTGCGATTTGGCCAATTGAATAGGGCTCTAAATAAGCACATAGCATATTTTTTTTAAAGAAGTTTTTAGTTAGTGAAAACCTTGCTTTTGGATGTTTACCAACATAAAACTTCTTTAAAAAAATATGTTATGTGCTTATTTAGAGCCCTATTCAATTGGCCGAATTGCAATTGAATGAGGGCCTAAGAGTTTAGAGTCCCCTTTAATTGTAAACATCTACCTATGTTGATTGAATAGACACAGAAAATGTTTCAATGGGCATATATTTTAATAGTCATGACAAACAGCTTTCAAATTTGGAAATGAGCAGTTCCTTCCACTTGAGAAATATGGGGAGATCCTCTGAGGAACATGTGCATTTCTTAATAGGAAAGGTTTTGTTACAGCTTGCAAGCAATGTTATGACACTCAGTGAAGAAATACACCCTTAAATGTCCTATACTTCTCAGGGACTGTGATGGGTCAAGGATGTGGTCTGCAATTCTGTGGAAAATTCATAGACCCTGTGAAACTTTGGTGACTATGCCCCATACAGAGACTTATTAACATTTTGCCAACAATGAGCCCCAGTCTATTAGGAGCCCACAAATGACTCTAACCGGTAATTTTTGCTGCATGTGTTTTCCCCCCTCTAAATGTTTAGATATATTCTATTGACTCCAGCTCACAATTTACCTCCTTAAGCCTAAACACATAAAACCCTGCAATCGGAGGCTACAAATGAATTAGTGCCAATAAGTAATATTTGCTGATCGGGCTCGCAATCAAGCACTCTATAAAATGCATTAGATCTTCTGGTTTAGTCCATGTGGGTTTCATGATATGTATTAACCCCTTGAATCCCAGGATCAATATTACTCAGAAATAACATTTAAAAGTAATGTTGCATATCTGTGGGTTTGAGACTGTTGTGCAATTAATTCTAATGTCTTTCCATGCCTTTCCATGGTTTTAAAATACAGTTGTATGTGTTTAATTGCTGCTACAGCTTTAACAAGTGAAAATGCCTTGCAAGTTCTATTTAGATCTAGCGCTACAGGTCTAATAGAATTTTGATTTTGTGTAACTTTTAATTAATTAAAGCTTGTAATGTTCGAGCTGGCCTGTAGTCATTGTGGGCGGGTAACTCGTAATCATATTTCGAGTAGCTAATAGAATATTAAGAGTGATTTTAGGTGTGGAGAAATTTCTGAATTGGACAATAGAATAGGGCCCCATGTTATTTTATTTACATTATTTTTAGAAAAATGGATTATGATAATTATATGTGTCTATTTAATTTATACAGAATAATGAATATTTAATCATTTTTATTTACCTTCATTATTTGGGGCATTGTTACTACTTTAGGTAGAAGCTTATTCCACACATTTAAACATTTTTGGTATTTTTATGGCTATTTAATTCTAACTCATGTGCAGTTTTCTTTATGACTCAGACTAAACTGGAATCGTATATAATAATCAGTTCAACTCAGGGCACATCTAAAAGAAAAAAATACAAGTATTATAATAATTGCTAAAACCTGTAACATGATCACAAATAGATGGTTTGGGTGATTTTTCTGCAGTGATATTTTAGCCAAAAGACATTATTTAGTCATCATAGCTTTTAGCTGAGTTGTGCTGCTTTATCTTCCAAGTGATTGTGATGCCATTGTTAGTCAAACAGTAAGTCGCTGGGAGTGATTGAATCTTATACAAGTGATGATTTATGCTTTTTGATCTGCTAAACTAAACTTTCCTTTTTACTTATAGGAAAAAGAAAGTCATAGAATCTTCTTGTAAGACACAATCACTCCCATGTACAATACTGTTACACTGGTGTACTAGCTTTCTGTGTGATGCACAGAACTGCAGCAATCATGTTACCTTTTTCACATGATTATAGTTTAAAGGGACAATGATCTCTAATATCCATCATGTATGTAAAAGAAAATGTGAAGTATGAAGCACACCGTGGTAGAAATGCTCCCTAGTCCTCTGTTCTGTTCCATGATACAAAGTGGAAGATATTGGTGTGATCTTAACAAGCTTGTATTTTATTACCATCCTTTTGAATGCAAAACTAACCATGCAAACATACAGTGGCCATACTGTGGCCCTCATTCTATTGTGATTTGGCCAATTGAATAGGGGTCTAAATAAGCACATAGCATCTTTTTTTAAAAATAAGCTTTTCGTTAGTAAACATCTATCCAAAAGCAAGGTTTTCACTAACTAAAAACTTCTTTAAAAAAAAGATGCTATGTGCTTATTTAGACCCCTATTCAATTGGCCAAATTGCAATTGAACGAGGGCCTGTGACACTAGATAATGCTTCCTCCTAAATTTGTTTCAGTTCACTAGTCAGGCTAAGGTGGATCATACTCTGTTTCTGTGTTGGTTCATTGCTCATTTACTTAAAGGCATATTAAAGTGAGCTGAGTTGTTAATGAAACTGACGAGGAATTTATAGTGTCTAAAAAAATTGTTTGCATGAAAAAATTCCAACGTAAACAGTTAAACTGCTAGCCTGAAGTTTGCTGAATTTCTTGCATTTGAAAACTGTTTTCTCTCAATGTTGACACCCCCTGAAATTCCCAGGGAATATTAGCATAAGTAATACATTGTATTGTTTTGGCCTGCGGATTGTGCAGGTATACTCAGTTAGCACTTGAAGTCTTCCCTACTGTGGGAAGTCACATGATGTCAGACACTTTCCTTCCCTTTAGCCAATCAGCAAGTGCATGCTCTTTTATATCGGGTACCCAATATGCGCAGTGCCATTGCTGGGGGTGTCTACTTCACCCCCAGCACATGTTTTTGTTAGGTGGGTTATGATGCATTCTACAGGATGCATTCATAACCCACCTCACTTGTATATACCTTTAACTTGGTTTTATTTATGTTTCTATGAGACACAAATATGTTCAATGAATGAGAAAAAACTGGGGACTACATTATTTATTTAACATCAATTTATATCAAAGAACATATTACATGTACAGTTTTTATGGTTTTACTTCAGAAAAATATTTAAAGGACCATTTACCTCACTATAAGTGCTATTCATGGTGTAAAAGAGCAGAATATTCTATGATAAAATGATCTATTGCTTTTTTTTTTAAATTTAGCTAATAACAGCTAAAAATGTGCGTCTTCGGCCGCCTGTTTACAGACACTCTCCTGACTGTTCTATGATTAACAAGATCTGCCGAAAACAGCCATTGCAAGCTCCATGTGAACAGAAAGAATCATGGTTTTACACTGCTTTCAGGAATGTACGGTGCCTTGCAAAAGTATTCACCCCCCTTGACTTTTTACCTATTTTGCTACATTACAGGCTTAAGTTCAATGTATTGTTAATCTGAATTTTATGTGATGGATCAGAACACAATAGTCTAAGTTGTTGAAGTGAAATGAGAAAAATATGTACATAAAGCTATTGTTTAGTAATAGAAATTGGCATGTGCGTATGTATTCACCCCCTTTGTTATGAAGCCCATAAAAAGCTCTGGTGCAACCAATTACCTTCAGAAGTCACATGAATTAACTGGCCCTTTAACCAAGGAATAGCCAATAGGTAGACCTTTGACAATAATTCTTGATTCTCGTCTATCTTGTTGGCATTATATTAAAATATGTGTGTGTATATGTAGAACTGTTTTGACTACTTAATCCTACTTAATTTACTCTTCTGCTCTCTTTTGCCTTTCTTGTCCCAATCTAAACCTGTCTATCTGTGAGGGAGAGATCTTACCATTTTATCTATCAGTGACATACCTTGATATCCATCTCTGAGCTGCTCTTGTCTGTCTTTTTACCTCCAATTATCTGTACTTTCTTTGGTTTGTCATCTGACACACTGACTTCCAGATCTGCTTATTTTGGCTGTATGTGGCAATAGTGTACCATCTCATATAAATTCAGTGTTATGGACACATGCTCTCAGTTTTTATCTCTTCAACTGCTGTTTTTTTTACTAACTCTCAGATCAAATACAAATAGATTATGGCTACTTTTATGAATATTGTAAAAATATGACATTGGCCATTTATAGGCATAGTCCAGACATAGGCATGGGATTAAATATTATAGATTCCAGAGGCCCACTCTTCATCTTAAATGGTACAGTCACTGTACAGCTGGCCTTGCCCTGACATTTGGTAATTACAGCACGTTTTCACCATAACACTAGTGCATTGTGCAAGGATTGCAATAGATTCCGGAAGTTAGCATTCAGTGCAATGGGTACAGCAACTTGTCAGATCTAAAGCAAACAGAACACGTAGAGAACACAGAGCCAGCAAATACCTGGGAATAAGACAGCCGCATCAAGGGTTTACCTTTGTATCAAGTGTATTGTAAAGTGTAATGCAGACTGTATAGAGTGGTAAAGAGTTACAAGCTATTTCTGTGAGTTTTTCTTTATTGATTAAAGGTATATGCAAGTGAGTTGGGTTATTAATGCCTCTGATAGAGGAGAATTAGCAGTGTATGAAAAAATTGTTTGCATGAAAAAATACCAAAATAAACATTTAAACAGTTAACCTAAAGTTTCTTGCATTTGCAAACTGTTTTCTATCAATGTTGACACCCCCTGAAAATCCCAGCTGAAATTAGCATACATAATACATTGTATCTTTTTGGCCTGGAGATTGTGCAGGCAGCTTTCCTTTAGATTTCTGTAATACCAGTCATTCACTAATTGTTTTATCTACATCCCAGGTGAAACTTCCCCCAGCCCCAGTGATTTGCCCCATTATCTCCCCCAGCCCCAGTGAATTGCCCCTGCAATCTCTCTCAGCCCCAGTGAATTGCCCCTGCAATCTCTCCCAGCCCCAGTGAATTGTCTGGACTCACACACAGACAAATGCAGAGACCATGAACGTTCTCTTCCTCAAATTTGCAGGTCTCTGCAGGACCATAAATCAAGCATAAATACTAATTTGCCTAAAAGACAGATTAGAATAGGAAGAAGAAGCAGAAATGTTTGGTAGCAGTACAATTATAATTTGTCAGAATATATCAAGGAGAGGGTGATGCCTAAAGAACAACCGTGTAACCCCTTTAAGCAGTGTAGCAGGAGCATAGCGGCCTCATCTAGCTGGCTGCATACAGCATTGCTGATTGGCTGCAAAGTTGGACATGCTCACAGAGGGCCTCATTCTATTAAGGGCCCTTAAAATGGTCGCAAAACTGGGATTCCTTGCGGCCAGCTTACGGCCCTGTGTCGAAGACCGCAAACTCAAAGCATTGTAGAAGCAAATGTATATTCAATCCAGCACTGTAAAGCACTGTAAATGATGGGGAACACAATGGGGGACATGAGGATTAATTGCAAAACATTCTCAAGCTTGCACATCACCAAATTATAATCTTTGACTTTAGGTTTAATTTCCGTCCCAAGCCCCACAGGCTTTAATGACCTCCAAGCCCGTAGCTCGTTATTCAAGCCTGTGTGGCCTTGGAGGGTGAATGTCCTCCAAGCCCGTGGCACTTGCATGACAGATAGAACACGAAGATTGAACATTCAATTTCTTTATTTGCAGATTTGAGAGTAGGGGAATGCTGAGCTATTAATTCTAAGACCAAACATCACTTTCACTTTTAATAAAAGTACAGGATGACTTTTCTATTTGCTTAATTAGTGCTAAGATTTGTAAGTAAGGCCTTTGCGACACCTCTGTGGCCCAAGTAACCTGTGGGTCTATTTTACCCATTTACGGACCTGACAGAGGCTAATCCCGCAGCCGTTGCTGGTCTGATATGCTCCAAGCCCGTGGAACTCGGACACGAAATTACAAAAAAATTATTTGCAGGTTTGAGTGTAGGGGAATGTTGTGCTATGAATTCTAACACCTACAATCACTTTCACGTCTCATCAAAGTGCAGGATGGCTTTTTTATGTGCTTAATTGGTGCTACAATTTTTAAGAGCCTTGCGGGACCTTTTTGGTGTAAGTAAGCTGCGGCTCGGTTTCAGCCTTGACGGAGGGGTTTGCGTAGCATTTGAATAGCGACCTGGGCTTTCATGCGGCCGCGTAAGATCAAAGGTTTTCCTGTACTATATATTAAATATTAATGTGATAATGTGTTGTGCTTCACTTTTCTGTCTCTTTTATATGCTGTTTCACTTTACCCTTTCTCGATTCTTATTATTTTACATAGTGCTATTTCTTGTTTTCTTTCTTATCAGTCTTTCTCCTTTTCTCTTCTGTCTCATCCTGCTCATTGTTCTGTTTTCCTTGCATCTTCTCAACTCCCAACTCCATTAAAGGGCTGCTGTTGATTAGGAAACACCTCACATTTGTTTGAAGTATGTAACAAACTAACAATATTAGCTGCTGTGTAAGCATGCCATGAGAGTTATACTTTGTATTCAGGACACGAGGGTTAGGTACAGAGCAGGGCTTGCAAGTTCACTTTCTCTAAAATGCTCTTATGCTCATGACTTACATAGGACCTCATTCAATTGCGATTTGGCCAATTGAATAGGGCTCTATATAAGCACATAGCATATGTTTTTTTACAGAAGTTTTTAGTTAGTGAACTTCTATCCAAAAGCAAGGTCTTCACTAACTAAAAACTTCTGTTAAAAAAAAAAATCTATGTGCTTATATAGAGCCCTATTCAATTGGCCAATCTCTAATCTCCTCTACTAGCATCTTGCCCGTCAAAAATGACGGGAATACAATTTTAACGCTGGGAGTGCTGTACCTTCGGCGCTCTTCGCCTTGGGTTAAGTATTATTGCCTTTGGTTAAGTGTTACTGCCTTGAGTTAGGTGTTACTGGCTTGTGTTAAGTGTTACTGACTTCGGGCTCTGTTTTACTGGTTTATGGATCCACCAGCTGTCCTGCTTGTCTTCCCTTCCTCTGTCAGCCACTTAGTTGTATATATTCCCTGTAGTGATAGGGTGTCGGTGCCAATGGTGTCATAAGTGCAAGAACACATCTCTTACTGGGCTTGCTAGTCCTTCTGGTCAGTTCATAGAGTAGAGGAGAAACTGGTGGGAGAGGAAAAACAACAGCACAGAGAAGTCAACAGTCATCGAATCACCTCTACGAATTACTGGTAAGGCGTCATGCAGTAGCAGGTAGTCATTTTGAAGCATTATTTATGCTGATCATTTCAATTTATGGGCCTTCCATTAGATTTTTCTTTTGTACAAGGCAGGCAGACATTGACTCTGTTCTTTGTTTTGAGAAGGAAAGGTTATTAATTTTTATTATTATTATTAGTAGTATTATTTTCATTTACTTGTAACGAGCCAACACATTCCGTGGCGCTAAACATGGGTGAGTTCAATACATAAACAAAAGCAATATTAACACATTGCAAAAAAATGGAGGGCCCTGTCTTTGAGTTTAGAATCCAGTGTCCATAGCTCTTTCCCCAAAGCACCATGAAGACTGAAATTTGCAGACTTACAATCTAAAGAATGTATTCTCATGTTCCTTTGTTATATAGTATACACAGCAGGCTCAACTGCATTCCAGTGTAGCACATTCATTAGTTATAGTGTTACATACTGGGCCTTATATTTCATTAGCTACTTGCCCATCATGACGGGAATAAAATGTTAAGGCTGGCAATGCTGTTTGCCACCCAATGTGAGCACCTTTGGCGCTCTTCTCGAGCCCCATGCTGAGCACCTTCAGCGCTCATTGCAAGTCCCTCTCCTGTGTCTGTTACCCCTCCCCTGTGTCTCTTCTCCCCCCTGGGTCTCTTTCCCCTCCCATGTGTCTCTCCCCCCTCCCCAGTGTCTCTTCCCCCGCTCTCCTTTTCCAGTGTCTGTTCCCCCCTCCCCTGTGTCTCTTGCCCCCCGTCCCTCCCCTGTGTCTTTCCCCCTCTCCCTCCCCTGTGTCTCTTCCCCCTCCCCTGTGTAACTTTCCCACCTCTCTTCCCCCTCTCTTGTGTCTCTTCCCCCCTCCCCTGTGTATCTTTCCCCCTCACCTCTGTGTCTCCCCCCCCCCTTCCTCCCCTTTGTCTCTTTTTACCCCACTCCCACTCCTGTGTCTCTTCCCCCCTCTCCCTTCCCCTGTGACTCTCCCCCCTCTGTCTCCTTCTGCTCTCCCTCCCGTGTCTCTTTTCAGCCCTCTCCCTCCCATATTTCTCTTTTCCCCTCTCTCCCTCCCTTGTGTATCTTCCCCCCTCTCCCCTCATGCTTATCTCCCCCCTATCCCCCCTGTGTCTGTTCCCCCCTATCCTGTTTCTCTTCCCCCCTCCCTGTGTCTCTTCCCCCCACTCTCCCTCTCATTTGTCTGTTCCCCTCCCCTGTGTCTCTTCTCCCCCCCTGTGTCTCTTCCCCCTCCCCAGTGTCTCTTCTGTGTCTGAACTGGCATATGCTACTGACGTAACATCACATGTGCGTCACGTCATTAGCATATGCCGGTTGGGACACAGCCAGAAGCCTGCGCTGCAGGGAGGAAAGAGTAGCAGGAGCTGCTCGCCTGATAGTAAGGGGAAAGGAGGAAGGAAGAGGATGAGGGAAAGGGAGGAGGAGGGGAAGGAGGGAAGAGGTGGATGAGTGTGAAGGAGGGAGGAGACACATGGGATCAGGTGATGCAAGCTCAGGGGGCTTTGCGATGAGCACCTGCTTATTGCAACCCCCACTGGCAGAAACCAGGTAGCAGTGACGGCCCATCCTAAGTCCTGCGCCATACACGGCTTGCCTCGCTTTGCAAGGGTTCGCGGATGAGGCCCTATGGGCTGCAAATGGCTAATTGGTGCGTCGTACAGGGCTCGCCTCGCTTCGCAAGGCTTGCTGTTGCGGCTCTATGGGCTGCAAATGGCTCACCTCGCTTTGCGAGGCACGCAAAGTGTCACCAACATCGTAAGCGTTCCCAACACTGACAACTATAATAGTGATATTCAGACAGAAGACCAGAAAAACATTTATCATTTTGTATACTAGAAGTCAAGTACTGACTCATTCATAGCAGAGGTCACATGTTCCCAGAGAGGTATATGCACTACTAAGTAAAACATTAACTGCTTATAGTTTGAAAAAAATATATTAAATTGAGAAAGGGAGCCTTGGAAATCTTTGCATGTTTATGTAATTGTATTTTTACCATTATTTTGAGTGTAAAACTAGCTAAGCAAATACACACATGATGCTCACTGTGAGCTATGGAGTTTAATGTTGTCATTATATTACTTTGTTGAAAAGGCACGAGTCAGAGTGTTTACAATGCATGTATCCATTGAAACTGTTATCTTATGGATTCCATAACATGATTCAAAGTATCATCTTCAGATATATAATTATGCATGATTACAAATCTCCAAATGTAGTCAAACCAGGCATATAAATACATTACAGGCTTCATAAGCCATTTTACTGATACAGTGAGTGAGCTGACATTGTGTCTGTCTGGCTGTAAGTGTGTGTCTATGTATCTCTATGTACCAATCTAACTACCAAAATATCTATCTATCTATCTATCTGTCTGTCTATCAATTTAAAGGACCTCATAGTGTTGTAAGTCTTTTTTTTATTTTATCACTGTAGTAAAGTAATTAATTGGTAGAAAAAGTATAGATAACGAAAATGACTTTGAAATACAAGTGGCTATTACTTGCTAGTTTAAACAATATATAATAAAATATATTTTGTTGAAAAGGGGCATGCTCTCCCACTTCAGAAAACAGGCTGGGAGCCACATGCGGAGTGCTTAAGGACCACACGTATCTAACTATATATCTATTAATTCCTGTGTCTCTTTTAAATCAGTTCCTCTATATACTATTATAAAAGTTATTATTCTTCTATTCTAGTGTATTCTATTGTATCTGTTTCTTTGGATATGGATTTTACTTGTCTGTTGATGCGATTTATTACATTTGTTTCTGCAAATAATTACAGTGTTATCTAGCACTGATCAGATTTATCCTAATTATGTGATGTGAGCCACATTTATTAAATGGTTACGTTCAGAACTGAGATTTTTCTATAGTTATGCTGCTTCACCCTTTAAAACATCTGTCCCTGTGAGTTTAATGTGATCATAATGAGCATTCTGCTAATCTTATTTCTGCTCCATTACAGGTAATTACTGACCTCTCTACATAAAGTGCACATCCTGACAATCTCCGGTCATGGGGTTTGGGACAGAGTTTAGTTGCCCTAATGGGCACACTGCATTGCTGCGTTTACAAGACTCCGAGCTGAGATTAATGGAAATCATGAAAAAATGGCTGGTTCAGCGTACGAAGAGTGACAAAGAGTATGGTTCAATGTTGCACCAGATGTTCACACAGGTGGAGAAAGTGGAGCAGTCAACACAGCCCGGCCTGGCAGAGTACTCTAGTCCGCTCAGTCAGGTAATACTTCACTAGAGATAAGCACATTTTACATTTCTGTGTCCAAGTCCAGTGTTTTAAAAAATGTTTTATTGATACTGAGCAATATTTTCTATTTTTATCATTATTGTACCATCTTAACTAGTTCTATGATATTTTAGAAGGGATAATGCAGTAATACATAATGTGGCCTCTAATTTATTCATTTTATATTCATTATGCTGCTGCAAAGTCTACCATTTTGTTTTCTGCTTGTCAACTTCCTGATGTAATAAGAGACGTTGAATGGATAGGAGGGTTCTATCTACACAATGGAAATTTGGCAGCTACAGCTGCCTGTGGTTTCAGCACTATTAATAGAAAACTTATTAATTTATAAGGACACCTTCCCCTGAGAAAGGAGTGAAAAGAATTGCACATAGAACTACAGATATAAAGATTGTGTTTATAGGATCACCACACAATGAAAAAACAAATGTTTGAAAACTTTAAGTCTGACTAAAAGCATAATTAATCAGGAAAAACGTAATACAAATAAATAAAATAAATATGTTGATACCTCTACCTCTTGAGGGATCCATGATACATCTGAAGAAGGTGTGTGTGTAAGAGAGACATTTACATTTTTGAAGAGCTGTGTTTGTGTTTAATGATGGTAGTTGTCTGCTTCTGGACCAGTGAGGGGAATGGGTGGGGTGTCAATTCCAGTCTTGTCCTTTTCTCAGGACAAAGGCTGTGGACTTCTATACGCTCTCTTCTCCCCACCTTTCCCTTGACTGATAACTACAAATACACACTCAATCATCCAGTTTTCAGGATGTGATGTAACAAACACAAAATGGATTAATGTACTCTTAAGCAGAGTGTTAAAATATTTTTTGGAAACATTAGAGTGTTTAATATCTGTGGCTTACACCGCTGCTGATGTTGCTAGTTGGGTAAATACTGGACAAACAAGTGTCATTTTTCATGAGCTGCAGTTTTGCCCTTTGTAAAATTTAGTTATTCAAAAGATCATATAGAAAAATGTTGACCACAGAGCTCCTTTAAGTCAGCGAGAGACATGCCGTGCGTTGGATTTATGCCTGCTACTACAAATGGGTGTGATCTCATAGTGAGTGCAAAGTTCTTTCCAGGAGTTATTAAGCCACTTAACATGGTTTATAAAGCTTGTGGACATAGTCTTTAATAATAATAAAACCTGTATCTAAGCTTTTCCACTAAAATATGTTATAGGTAAGTGTATTATGCACTCTTTTACAAATAAACAGCGCCTATCCTCAAACTTTTCATCTATAATATATGTTGCTGAATCCCTATGATTAGCAAATACCTTTTGCATATGAGGCTTGCATATCAGCATCACTTTATTATTATTATTATACCATTATGATGCTTATTTTTGAGCTCTAGAAATTAAATATTATACCACTTCATCTGTCACAACAAAGGTGGTCACTTATTTCTAATCACACAGTATTATGGGACAGTGACACCCCATTTTTCTTGACTTACAGCCATTATTTCAGGATAGACGCTTTTTAATTTTGTAGTTACTTATCTTGCTTTATCCTGGAGAACACTAAATTATCCTACTTTTTTCCTATTAAATTATTTCCCCCTTTTTTTGAATTTAGTGTTAAGCACTAGGAAATTGCTTAGGTCATATATTCATATCTAATACAAGAGGACACTAATTTTGCATCAGTAGCTACCTTCATAAAGTGCTTAAATCTTGTGTTTTATTGAAGTAGGACACTGAAAGGAGCATTTGGATCATGTGGATGTACTTTTGAGCTGTGGGGTTTACCATCTTAATGGAGGGTTAAGGATTCCTGGGAGAAATGTAAAGGGCCTGTAACCGTGTCAGTACTTTTGGAGGTCAGTATGGATTACACAGCTGAATTAATATGGGAAGTATCATTTAAGTGATGACATTGTCCCTTTAAGATAGAATTATTTTATTACAAAATATTCTTATTATTTCTCCACCTTGAATGTAAAAAAAATGGTTCCTGTTTTGTTTATTAGTAATGAGTAAGGGGGAAAATTCCAGTAAACATCATGTTTGTGTTGCAATGCTATTTCTCTCCATATCTGGTGATGAATGAAACTGCAGTTTTAAGAGCGTTACATTTATATCTTATTTTCTGTTAATTATTTTGCTGACACGACTGATTAAAATTTCACAAATATGTTTTTATTCCCATGTGAGTCATCCTTACAATTTTGTTTGTATAATTGTTACAGTACATAGTAACCATCCCAAGTATGTCTAGTGGTATTGAGGTTACAGTACAGTTCCACTTAATGCTGAATATCACTGTTCAGCAGAAATGTAACAAGGCCGCATGAGGTGCCCTTTAACAGAGGTTGGTTAATCTTCCCTCTCATCTTGGACTTAAGAATCCCTAAACCCTACAAGCTTGCTCTTTTTCCTGAAAAAAATCCCCAAGTATCAAAAAGGGAGCCCTAGTAGAAGTGGATGTGACCTAAGCAACTTCTTAGGAGGTTTTAATATTTGACACCCACCCCTTTACCTCATATGCTCAGAAGTAGGCAGTTTTCAACAATAATTTCATGTCCTCATATGCAGAACCTTCACCAAGGTATCAAAGATCCCCAACTGGCTTTATTAGATTTTACTGCCTAATTAGTCAAACATAGTCAAATTCATACAGTGGCCCTTTAATTGATGTTAGCAGACATATAAAGGAGAGAGAAACGTAGAAGGGGAGGCACAGATATAGGAACACAGCAAAGAAGAGAGAGATGGTGAAAAAGAGACAGGTAGACACAGTGAGGCAGAGAGAGACAGAGAAACAATAAGATAGAGAGACACACAATGATGGAGACTGGAAGAAAGACAGAAAAACAGATAGACATAGAAGGAAATTGAAAGAGACAGAAACAGACAGAGATGTACATATACACAGAGACAGAGCCAGTGGGACAGAGAGAGACAGAAAAATAGAGACTAGGAACTTCCTACATAAAGAGAGAGAAAGAAAGAGAGTCAGTAAGATACGTAGAGTAGTTGATACAAAAAAAAGTCATGCTTATAAAATAGAGTACTGTCATTTCTGCATATACAACATATATCAAAATGTATCTAGAGCATTCAACGGCTGCAAT
This sequence comes from Discoglossus pictus, assembly GCA_027410445.1. Taxonomy (NCBI): domain Eukaryota; kingdom Metazoa; phylum Chordata; class Amphibia; order Anura; family Alytidae; genus Discoglossus; species Discoglossus pictus. The sequence goes on along the minus strand of CM050167.1, from coordinate 190,271,327 downwards.
TACTTTTGACATAGAGAGAGAGACCAAGAATGAGTATGAGTGTTTGTGTGTTATATTTAAATATGTTAGCATCCTTTTCAAAGATTCCATTATGCTGTGTTCCCAGGAAATATTGTCATAAATGAGGTATATTTGATGTTAATGTAATATTTGTTCTCTCTCATTTTCATATGCCCATTTTATGACAATGAGACAGACCTACCTAGTGTAAAACACAGAGACAGATAGGAATATGGAGATAGAAAGAGAGGGAGAGAGAGAATGAGACAAATGGGGATAGATTGAAATAGATGGCTGACACTAAATCATCATTGCATATTTACTTTCTAAAAATATATTTTGCCAATTAACAATTAACTAATTCTTCAAAAGAGAGTACAGTGTAGAGACCTTAATTGTTCATCACATATAATAGTTGTGGATATACGGGCCATTGGTCATGCAAAGCGAGGCGAGCCGTTGACGGCTGCAGCACGCAGGACTTAGGCTGCAATGAGCACCGAAGGCACTCATTGCACTGCGAGCCTCGTGAAGTGAGGCGAGCAGATGAGGCATGCATGCAGAACTTAGGCTTCAATGAGCAACGAAGGCACTCATTGCACTGCGAGCCTCGTGAAGCGAGACGAGCAGATGAGGCATGCATGCAGAACTTAGGCTTCAATGAGCACCGAAGGCACTCATTGCACTGCGAGCCTCGTGAAGCGAGACGAGCAGATGTGGCATGCATGCAGAACTTAGGCTTCAATGAGCGCCAAAGGCGCTCATTGCTCTGCGAGCCTCGCGAAGTGAGGCAAGCAATTGAGGCTTGCCAGACTTAGGCTGCAATGAACGCCGAAAGCACATTGACTTAAACGACGGCCGCGAAATTACGACCCGTATGACTTAGTACCCGAAGCACGTAGATGGATTGTGGGGCTTGCAAAAATAAGACTTTAACGGCTGAACCACCCAAAAAAATAAAATGGCTGCTGAAATAACTAAGTAGTAAAGTGAATTTTGCTGTCTTTAAACATGCATTGTGAGGAATAAATTAGATTGATGGATTGTTATCGTATAGTTAAATACCAATGTATGACATTACATACCATTCTACTACAAATAGTCTGTGGTGCATCATTGGAAAGGGTATAAATATGTGTAATAACTTATACACAGCATATACCTGCTCCCACTACCATATTACTCTTATATTATCTCCTCACTCCAAATCCTTCCTGAAATACATAATGTCCAAAACTACCTCTGTGTGCAGAAAACTAAGAATTATTGGGGGAAAGAGTTCATTGTGCTGTCAGCAAGTCAGAGTAGACCTCACAACATTGTTACCTTTGCCAGGTGTTGGATGTCAATAGTGACTATATGAAGTAATTCTCAGAAACATCATAAAGGTTACAATCTTCTCAGGCATCAGGAGACATTTGTGCTGCAACTAAAGATGCAGGGAGGTCTATGTTGTACTATCCAAGCTGAGAGGGTGCAACTATCCTATGCAGCCCCTATTGTGACATTATCTGTGGGACTGAGAGGAGAGAGAGGTCTATAGAGGCTAGCAGAAAGAAATTGGAACAGTAATATTTATGTCACAGACCCCTTTTTCTCAGCCTGGGTGTTGGGCTATTCAGCCACCAGACTGCTTGACTCCAGTAAATGATTATCTACATAAACACCTCTATTGTATTTGTAAATCTGCTTTGCTCCATTGTTTGCCAGATTAAGTTAATCCCATCTGATATGTGCTAGAGATGGCAGGATGTGTATTAGAAATTAAGCCTATTACACTCAGGAAACTACTGCTAGACCCATGTGGAGTTTATCTCTTGTGATTGTCTGCCACCCTCTCTCATTTGTTACATTGTGCACACCCCCTCTGTATCTATCCCCTATAAATATTGCTGTCATTTTCTAAAATTAAATCAGTTTACTTGGAGATACATAGAAATTGTGTATCTCTGATTATGTTCCTGATGGCTGTGATACTGAACCTATATCCACACTACAAATAATCTGTCCTGGTCACTACCACAAGAAGGTTACTGACACTCCTGTAAGTGCTGATTCCTAATGGAGAGACTCTGACTGATACAGAAGCCAGATATCAGGGTGTTGGTGCTGAGATTTCAAAGGACCCAAGGGTCCTTGTTGGTAGATAACCTGTAGTCTATAGCAGGTGGCTCTGGGCTTGTATAGACCCTACTCACGTATCATCACATTATTCATCTGAATAATTGGACTAACTGGACTTCCATTATACTCAATGCAGCTTGAAAAAGGCCCTAACTTCTAATCACTACAGTGCCCCTATAACTCCACTTTTTAACTATACTTACTCATACATTTAACCCTAATATATATATATATATATATATATATATATATATATTTGTATATATATATATATATATATATATATATATATATATATATATATATATATATATATTGGAGCACCAGCAGATTATGTGGCACTAGGGGGTAAGATAAATTATGAAAAGATATTGACATACATTAGAAGGTAAAGACGACAGAACATTTGTACATGCACAATGTTACATAAAAAGATAATGGAGATACAATTAGTATGGAAGAGGACTGTGGATGGATTATTGTTGATGAAGGAGAGGTATGCAAACCAGAAAGGGTAACTTTATATAAAGTGGATGTGGATGATTGAGTTAGGGAAATAGCGTGTAAGCCTTTCTGAAGAGGTGGGTTTTCAGAGAATGTTTGAATATTTGAAGACTTGGGTAGAGTATAATAGAGTGTAGTAGAGAATTACAAAAAAATGGGGCTGATCTTGAGAAGTTCTGCAGGCTTGTATGTGAGAAGGTAATGATAGAAATTGAGAGGGACAGATCTTGGGCAGAGCAAAATGGGAGGTTTTGAGTGTAACCGGAAACAAGAGTTGAGATATTGGGAAGGTTATTGAGAGTTTGTAAGTGAAGATAAGGATTTAGAATTTTATTTTTGAGGAATTGGGGAGCCAGTGTAGGAGCTGGCAGAGGTAGGCAGCAGATAATGAGTGTTACATGCGATGGATGAGGTTTAGTAGAAGGCAAATTAAGATAACATTGCAATAGCCAAAATGTGAGAGCATGTATTAGTGTCTTAGTACTGTCTTAGGTGAGGAATCATTACATATTGTAGATGTTTCTCAGAGGTGGATATGGAAGGATTTCGTTAGTGATAGAATGCAGATTCTAAGTGGTGATGACTTTTGTTTTGTTTATTGTAAGACAGATTAACGGCATATAGATGAAGGAGGAAGGGGGCATAAGTAACAGGTTTGTTAATTTTTAGATTCTGGGAAGCCGTCCAGGAGGATGGGAGTTCAACAGCGACTTCCATTGTAACAGGTTAATATTCGGTGCTATGGAGGACCATAAGGAACCCCCCCCCCCCCCCATGGTTATACTTCAATTGGGGGATCCCCATGCTTATACTTTAGTTGGGGCATCCCCTGGCTTATATGGAATAGTGGGTATGCAGAGGAAATCCAAGGGGATCCCCAAGCTCATAGAGGGTAGTGGGTATTGAGGGGGGATTCAGAGGATCCCATGGCTTATAGGAGGTAGCAGTTATTGGATGGGAATTCCGAGATCCCCTGGCTCATAGGTGGTATCAGCTAGCAAGTGAAGAATCTCAAGGGGTACCCAGGCTTATAGATGGTAGCAGATATTGAGGGGGTCTCAGGGATCTCATGGCTCATAAGGTAGCACTATTAACTCCTTTATTGTCTCAAGCAATCAATCCACAAATCTGACACAGTTAAGGTGTCTGCTTCTTCATAGTGACGGATTTGAAGCATCTAGGCTTTCAAGAGGTATTTTTTCTGCCTCTATGTGGCAATGAATGTACCTGTAAGCTTTTTTGTATGCTTAGGGCACTTTGAAAAACTTCTGAGTAAACTTCATCGAGATCAGTTATTGTTACAGGAGACTTGTGATAGCGATTTGTCAAATTGTTATGGGACCTGTACATGTGGCTTATGATGTTAGGGACACCTGGAGCACTTTGATGGCATTTCTCGGCGGATAGATTTAGGTGTGTGATGGGATAGCTCGGTAGTGATTTACGTGTGCACTACACTCTGATCAGTTCTTACGGGAGTCATGGAATAGAGGCCTTTATAAGGAGAATGGAGGAGAGGTAAAAAGGGTGTGGGCAAAAATAAATCCTAAATATGACCCTGCCTGTTTTGCTACAATATTGCACATGAAAAGTATAGCAGGTTCTTTTTCTTTTAACGAAATTTGTATTTCAAGTCAGTTTTGCATTTACAGAAATACTATAGTCACATTTTCTGTTATACATTTACAAGAGTATGTTTTATACATACATCATATTAAAGGCATATTTAAGTTTCATGGATTTTGAATGCCTCTGATAGGTGAGTAGTGTATTTTTTAGCAGTTAATTTTGAGAGTTAACACCCCTGTAAATGCCTGCTAAAATTAGCTTAAAATTCATAATTTGTTTAGGCTAATCACAGGCAGCTATAACATCTGTGATGGCAGTTTGTGTAACAAATCATCATGGAATATGTAGTCATGTTTTAACTCTGCACAAGGAAGAAAGGAGCAGCAAAGACATTTCTACGTGGATTTCTGCATTGTGTTGTTGTTGGCTTGAAGGTTATTATAGGGCTAAAAACCGTACCTAAGTGCAGTGGTTCTATTGGTAGGCACCTCGGGGGTGTGGAAATTATTTATTTTAAATAAAATAAATCTGTATGTGTAAAGAATGAATCAATGCAATGAAGGTTTATGATATAAGCAGTATGTGTTGGACTGGAAAAGGTTAAAAACAGGGAAACTTAGATAAACGTAATGTAAGAAAATAAATTATAAAACAGCATAAATATAGATTGAGAACAGACTGATCCACCTAAGCCTGATTTGTGAACTGAAACAAACATAGGAGGAAGTTATAATAAATTACAAACTTGTGGACCTGCAATAGGTTATAACACTTCCCTGACACTATTATGTAAGAGGTCAGGACACAGGAGGGGAACTATTGACCTTTCATTAGGTATTCAAAAACAAATTGTGTGAGGTATATAGCATGCTCATTAGAATGTATGATAGATATCCAAGACTCCACTGGCCCTTTAAGGAATCGCTGATATCGGTAAAAAGCTCATTAAAAAGCTGATTGGCCGAGGAATGAAAGGACAAATATATTCCCTACAAAGCAGAAAATCCCTAGTGGAGAAATTGGAAATAAACAGAGTTTCCATCAGTCTGTGAGGTTATGCAAAAAGTATGTCTGCTACAAAATTATTGAAAATGCAATGTTCTTTTACTTATCCGCAGAATAGCGCTAAGGAATATGTTGGTGTTTTATGGAAAAAAAAGATAAGCATAGCAATTAAATGAACTATAGTATGTGTATCAGTGTCACTGTGACTCCCTTGCTTCTGTCTGCAGCTTCTGAAGAACATTCCTTTATTCTGTGAACCCATTCTGAGTTTTCTGTTGTTAATTATGTAAATTATATGTTAGTTGTAGCTGAGATTTTTTCTGCAAACAATTAAGAAATAATTTATTTCCCCCCTGATGTGGTCATCAATTGATGTGGTTACAAAGTCAGTAAATATACTCTAAAATGTATAATCACACTGACAGCATATAGCACAACTTACTATTTGAACAGATTCACAATAATGCTATAGATGCAAAAAAATACCGTATTGGTCCGAATATAAGCCGCACCCGCATATAAGCCGCATCCGTAAAGTTCAAGGGGAAAAAATAGAAAAAAGGTAGTACTCAAATATAAGCCGCACCCGTAAAATTGCTGCCCCCTGAAACTGTACTGCCATAGGCCTGTGCTTATATTCTTATAGAGTTACATTACTAAAGTGTTACATTACTATCATTTTTTATCTTTCCTTATACTGCTTTTATTTTCTTCGTGCTTGTTGTATGTGTATGATGGATGCTTACCTCATTAGTAATTTGTACACTTTTAGCTGGTGATTAAGTCCTCTGAGGGTATCAGGGGAACAGTTATCCCCAAGTTTTAGTTTTTGTGAATTATTTTTGTATTCCACAAATACATTATCCACTTAATTCTGAAGCTTTGTTATAATTTAGCTTGTTAATGATGACACTGGTGCATGCCATGCATTCCTTGTAATGGGTGCAAAATAACTTGTAATATCTGGGTTTATTACAGTCTTTGAGTGAAGTTTCGTACCTTTCTCCATTCTCTCATTGTGTCTCACACGTGTCTTTCACATCTGTTTTGTTTTTGCAGTCCTGGTCCACTTTGGTAACTCAGACCGAGAGTTTGAGCCAGATTTTACGGAAACATTCAGAGGATTTGACTTCAGGGCCCCTGAACAAGTTAACCCTTCTTATGAAGGAAAAGCAGCAGCTGAAAAAGTTGTATAGTGAGCAATGGCAACAGCTCAACCAGGATTATATAAAGGTAACTCATGACACTCATTGGACGCTTCAAAAGTCACACAACCAGCAGATATATATATATATATATATATATATATATATATATATATATACAATGCCTTGCAAAAGCATCCAACCCCCCCCTTCCCCCCCTTGACTTCTTATCTCTTTTGTTACATTACAGCCTTAAGATCAATGTTTTGTTAATCTGAATTTTATTTGATGGATCAGAACACAATAGTCTAAGTTGGGGAAGTGAAATTAGAAAAATATATACATAAAGCTAATTTTTAGAAATAGAAGATAGAAAATTGTCATGTGTGTATGTATTCACCCCTTTGTTATAAAGCCCACAAAAAACTCCTTTAGAAGTCACATAATTAGTGAAATGATGTCCATCTGTGTGCAATCTAATTGTAGCATGATCTGTCATTAGATACACACCTTTTTTTGAAAGGCCCCAGAGGCTGCAACACCTAAGCAAGAGGCACCACTAACCAAACACTGCCATGAAGACCAAGGAACTCTCCAAACAAGTAAGTGACAATGTTGTTGAGAAGTACAAATCAGAGTTAGGTTATAAAAAAATATCCAAATCTTTGATGATCCCCAGGAGCACCATCAAGTGTATCATAACCAAATGGAAAGAACATGGCACAACAGCAAACCTGCCAAGAGACGGCCGCCCACCAAAACTCACGGACCGGGCAAGGAGGGTATTAATCAGAGAGGCAGCACAGAGACCTAAGGTAACCCCGGAGGAGCTGCAGAGTTCCACAGCAGAGACTGGAGAATCTGTACATGGGACGACAATAAGCTGTACGGCAGAGGGGCCAGAAGAAAGCCATTACTTTCAGCAAAAAAACAAAATGACGCATTTTGAGTTTGCGGAAAGGCATGTGGGAGACTCCCAAAATGTATGGAGGAAGGTGCTCTGGACTGATGAGACTAAAATTTGAACTTGTCGACCATCAAAGAAAACGCTATGTCTGGCGCAAACCCAACACATCACATCACCCAAAAACACCATCCCCACAGTTAAACATGGTGGTGGCAGCATCATGCTGTGGGGATGTTTTTCAGCAGCTGGGACGGGGAAACTGGTCAGAGTTGAGGGAAAGATGGATGGTGCTAAATACAGGGATATTCTTGAGCAAAACCTGTACCACTCTGTGCATGATTTGAGGCTAGGATGGAGGTTCACCTTCCAGCAGGACAATGACCCCAAACACACTGCTAAAGCAACACTTGAGTAGTTTAAGCGGAAACATGTAAATGTGTTGGAATGGCCTAGTCAAAGCCCAGACCTCCATCCAATAGAAAATCTGTGGTCAGACTTAAAGATTGCTGTTCACAAGCGCAAACCACCCAACTTGAAGGAGCTGGAGCAGTTTTGCAAGGAGGAATAGGCAAAAATCCCAGTGGTATGATGTGGCAAGCTCATAGGGACTTATCCAAATCGACTTGGAGATGTAATTGCCGCAAAAGGTGGCTCTACAAAGTATTGATTTTAGGGGCGTGAATAGTTATGCACATTGACTTTTCTGTTATTTTGTCCTATTTGTTGTTTGCTTCACAATAAAAAAATAAATAAAACAAATCTTCAAATTGTGGGCATGTTCTGTAAATTAAATGATACAAACAATCCATGTTAATTCCAGGTTATGAGGCAACAAAACACGAAAAATGCTAGGGGGGTGAATACTTTTGCAAGGCACTGTATATACATTTAAAAATATGAAATTCCTTTTTTTTTTAATAGAAATGTTAAAACCTTCTGAAATACCTTTTTGTTTTTTTTAACTTTTGGTGATACCTCTCTGTACAATCAAAATTATAATAATGTGATAAGAAGATTGAGGCTCATGGTCATGTCAACGTCCTCCTTCTCCCTGTACAGTAATAACAATCATGTTTTTTTTCCCTAAATTAATAGTCCAGGATATCAGGCACCCAACACCTTCTGTACAAGTACGTCTTTTGTCTTGCCTAACGTTATATTTACTTTATCCATGTACTTAGAGCTACAGAATATATGGGTACTTTATAAATAAACAATGAAAATATTAATAATTAAAACCAAAACCAAAGAGAATTGCCACATGCTCAATGTAAAATCTCTAACATTGAGCATCCCCAAAACCTTTGCTGTGTCCCTTTAAATGTAGAGATTCTAATTAACAAGTTATATTCCCACAAGCCAATTCTGTATTCCATTAAATCGTCCTCTACTTTGCTATTAGTTTATATAAAATCTGTTTTCATTCAGACAACACAGCAGGAGATAGAGAAGCTGAGGTCTCAGTATCGCAGCCAAGTGAAGGACACCTTACAGACCAAGCGTAAATACCAGGAGGCAAGCAAAGGTAAGATGGAGACTTTGGCCATTGACTTTATATAGAGTGAAATCTTTGTGAACAATACATACTGCAGGGCCACTTTGGAAATGAAAATTCTCATCAGCTTGAGGACAGCCATGCAGTATGTTTTACAAGCACTCATAGAGGAGGTTGCAAATGTAGAAGATTTTAAAACTAACAATAATTTATTTAATAACAAATTCTTTATCAATTGCATGTTAATCAACAGTCTGGCATTCTGAAGTGTCCATCAGCCTTTCTGATCCACCCACAAAAATAGATTGACAAATTTTGTTAAAGAGAGATAATTTAATTTAGTTACTGATAAGCGTTTATTTTTTGTCAGTGCCGTTAGCTTCACAAAAAATAGACTAGACATGCCCAGACCCAGGCGACTGCACATTAAACAATGAAGAGGCTTGCAATGATTTAGCATGAATACAACTTTTCAACCTCTTTTCGTGAGTGGGTCAAAATGGTTGGCTGACAACGCAAAATATCAGTGTTTATTTACTGCAGGAAAATTCTATTTTTTAAATTGCATTCAATTGAATCTACATTCAAGTGCTTGTTATTACCTATAATTTAATTTATACTGTGTTTTGAATCTCCACTATGTCGCTTTAAGGAAGAGGTATAGCCACTATAAGATTAAGTATAAAGCAATCTTAATATTATTGAAGAATAATATAGTATATTTTTATTTGAACTGGTTTTAACACTTTTCTAGGCAGGTAAAGAGTTAAAATAGAGGTATCTTCTCATCTCTAGATGCACTAAATTCACCAAGCTTTTCAGGGTGTTTTATATATTATCTCTATCAGAGGTTCCAAAACATTGACCAGTAAATCACCACTGGTTTGTGACCTTCATTCAGGTAGTCCACAGTTAATCTATATATGTAGGAAAGGAATAAAAAGCACAACAGGTGTGCCTGGATCAGTGATGGGTAGCTTATTTCACTTGAAGGGCATTGAATTGGCCTCATAGGCCCTCATTCTATTAAAGGCCGTAGGAGATGCGGGGCCGCAAGGACCGGCTGCAGGCTATTTGCCTATTCTATTCCCCTCCGGCCAGGGAATTCCGGCAGGCTTGTGGCCGGCGCCTTGCTATCCCTTGCGCCCGCACGCGCCGGAGGAAAGCCTTTGATCTTAAACGGCCGCAAGAGTTTCGGCCGCAAGAAAATCCCGGTTGCTATTCAATTGCTCCGGGAAACCTCTCTGCAAGGCTAAAACCGAGCCGCAGCTTACTTGCAGAAAAAAGGTCCCGCTAGCACCAATTAAGCACATTTTAAAGCCATAATAAAGCCATCCTGCACTCTGAGGAGACTATAAAGTGATTGTAGGTGTTAGCATTAATAGCACAACATTCCCCTACACTAAAATCCGTAAATATAATTTTTTTTAATTTATGTCACATATCCATGTAAAAAGTCCAGAAGGCTTGGAGCACCTCAGACCCGCCCACGCTACGGCCGGAAAATAAACAGTTAATGTAATCTCGGATTTGGGCTGATGTGCAAGCTTGAGAGGGGGTTGCTATTAATCCTCATGTCCCCCATTATGATCCCTAGCATTTACAGAGCTTTACAGTGCCGTCTTGAATTTATTTTTGCATTTTAAGATTTCTGAGCTTACGGCCGGTTGCAAGATATCCGGCGGCCGTAAGGGGATAGCCTTGCGGCGCCGTATAATTGAATTGCAAGGTAACGGGAGCCCCGCAAGGAATCGCAGCTTTGCGGCCGTTTTACGGCCGATAATAGAATGAGGCCCATAGTCCTTTAAACCATTTTTATTTTAAACAAAGCAAAACAGTATAATCATTGTAGAAAGGGAATTCATTTGTAATAGAGGTATAGATAATGGGAAATATTTAGGAGTAAAATTAGGTACACGCCAGAGAACAGTCTAGGGCCACATGGGAAGTGCTTGAGGGCTGCAAGTGATCCCCGGGCCGCCTGTTCCCACCACTGGCCTAGCTTCTAAATTTTGTGTTTATACATGCACAGACCCAATATATCACTCCGCATTGTAATTGTTAAGAAAAAGGCAAAAAAATAAATAATAACTGGTTTGTGAAAACTCTCAGCAGTATTTTGATAGTCCACAAAAAACCTGGTCAACTTTTAAGTGGTCCATGAAATAGGTTGTGAGCCATCAATCTTTATTGTTATACAAAATACAAGTTATTTACCAAAGTTTACGGTATATCTTCTACATGTATGCTTTATAAAAAATATGTACACATTATGTTATTAATACTACTTTAAAGTCCAGTTTTTAACCTCTTTCAATAAATACCTTTCAATGTCTTAAAAGTATGTTGGACAAGAGAATATTGGTATTCACATTTTGTTACTGTAATACAAATCACAATAATGAGCAATGTGGAAAGCAGCTGTTGAAAACAGTACTTCATGTTATATGGAAAAAATCACTAAGTTGCCACAATTGAAGACTGGGGATTGTTTTGCTGAAGACACATGAATTCTCAGTCTTTCCACAGAAAACTTTCGGTGCTGCCATTCCTGAACATTAAATAATGTCTGGTACTTGCCGTAATCGTACATTAATGAGATCCATTCCTTTAACAGACAAGGATCGCGATAAAGCAAAAGAGAAGTATGTAAAGAACACGTGGAAGCTGCATGCGCTCCACAACCAATATGTGCTGGCCATCAAAGCTGCTAAATTACACCATGAACATCACTTCCACCAAAGCCTGCCAATCTTACACGAGTCCATGCAGACAATCCACGAGGAGATGGTCCTCATTCTGTAAGCATGTAATAAGAAATAACTAACCCAGCCAAGGCCTTTACTTGGTAGCCTTTCTAATTTCACTTTACTATCTTCTTGACTAAATGATTGGCTAATCCATGCAAGTCTGCAGGAATCCCTATTCAAACTTTATATCATCTGTCCTGTCATTTGCTTTTTTTCTGTAAATGTCATATTAGACGAGAAGACCAAGACTAACCAAAAGTTTATAGTTGGTTGCTTAAAAGGGCCATAATGAAGGTTCCAGATATTTTGCAGTGTGAGACTATTGGTAGTAAGAAGTACTTTATCACTTGTGTTTTCTTATGGTAGATCTACAGTAAATGTGCAACTTTTGTGGGTCAATTAGCCTTTCTGGTCCCTTCTTTAGTTCTGGTACGTATCTAGAGTTGCCAATTGAAATGATGTAGTGCATTCTATTTCCACTTGATTCTGAAATTAAATATTTTTTTAATAACATTCAATTGGTACATCTTACTACCTATAGTTTAAAATTATGGTACACTTGAAACATTTGCTGTGTCCCTTTCTGTAGAATTATAATTATCAATCTAAAATGTAAATACTTTAGTTCACTTGTGACCTAAATAAAAATAAATAAGCAGAATAGTTTTTAAATAAATGGTGCAGCTGGGTTGAGCTGTTTTCATTTATTTTTAAATAAATCATTTTTAAATAATTTTAAGACTTCAGATAGATTACATTTACATATGCTGTAAACCGTCAGGTCAAAATGTTACAGGGGTACAGAAGTGTAGCTTCTAAAAACATATACCTTAAAAGTTTATTAAAATTCCATTAAGGTCCTTATAATTTTCGATCTTGATCTGTCTCATTGTCTGTATCCTTTCCTCTTTATATGGAATAACATGCTTTTCTTGCTATAGTCTTTTTGCCATTGTTTACTAATTTCTCTTATTTCTCTACAGATGGTTTATTTAAAGGTACTAATCTTATTTTGTCTCCTTCCTCCTTATCTCCTCTATTTCCAGTGACTGTATCTTGTTCTTTATACCCTGCTCATGGTTTTTACTATTGTTCAATAGAAACAAGCCAAGTCACAGCAAAGCTTTCATTTTTGCTTTCTACTGCTGTTCATTTGTCTTTTTGCTCTGTGTATTAAAGGGTGAAGTGTTGCAGTATTCTTGGAGTTGCCTTATATGATAACATAAGACTCAATAAGACTAATGGATAGTTTCTACATTTAACATTTGCACTTTTTATATCATCTTCCAAGACTTCCAAATCAGAGCTTTTCCCCCGGGCTCCTTCACTCTGCCCAGCTTTGCCAAGCTGAATGGTCTTAGAATTATTGCAAGTTTCAAATTTAAATAGATCTCATAAGAAAGAGGATTTTGTTTCAATTTAATTTCCTTTTTTCATAATTAGTTAAATTTTTATTTTTGGGAAATTCTGTCTATTGTATTTAAACCATTCCAGTGTAGCTTTGACAGTGTTTTTAGGTACATTGCCTTGCTGAAGGGTGAACCACCACCTCAGTCTCAGGTGTACAGACAGAAAAAGATTTTCCTCTAGACTCCTCTTGTATTTGGCTCCATCCATCTTGTCCTCAATCCTGATCAGTTTCCCAGTCCCTGTCAATGAAAAACATCCCCCATAATGATGGTGTTCTCTGAGTGAAGAGCACAGAATCTTTTTTTTTCACGTTTGCTGTGTCTCCCACATGACTTTGGACTAAACCCAAAGGGAATGTGATATGTTTTATTTTTTCAGTAATGTCTTTCTTTTTCTTAAAAACCAACTTTTCCTGTAAAAGTTGTTCCATGTACCATTTCTCCCATATCAGCTGTGGATCCATTTAGTTATGGCCTTCTCTGGGTATAGGTTACCATGTTCTTTCAGTTTTCTTAATAATGAATTTACTGGTGCTGTGGAAGATGTTCAAAGTCTGATATTTTTTTTATAATCCAACCTTAATTGGGTCTGAGATCAACCAACATTTTAATTGCACATAGGTGGGCTACATTCAATTAATTATGCGACTTCTGAAGGTAGTTTGTTGTACCAGAATTTATTTAGGGGTTCCATAGCAAAAGGGTTGAATCAATGCTTATCTTTTTTTAAATAATGTTGAAAAATATGCATATTTTCCCCACTTCTAAATGATGGACTATTTTGTGTTAATCGGTGACACTGCAAAATGTGGAAAAGACCAAGGGTGGAGGGGGTGAATGCTTAGCAAGGCACTGTTTATGAATACAACTGGAGGGGGGAAGGGAACAGAGAAACCCCAGACATAAACAAAGAAATACGAAAAGGGATGTGTACTTGTTTCTGTATAGATCAGTGTTGGGGCATCCTAATCAGTAGTTGGCGGCTTGGAAACACAGGGCCCAACCAGAATTCTGTAGAACTCGTACTGGATGTAACACACACACAATCAGTCTCAGTACTAATTCCGTTTATTGCTACGTCATTGCATATAATTTATACTTGCAAAAGAAGGCGGATATTAGAGCGATTTTCACAGTTCACGTTAGTCGGTACAAGGACATATAATCAGGTGTTTTCTGTTTCATAGAACAACTAGAAATGTTTTGTGTTTTAGTAAGGTCGAAAAACATCCCAAGGATAGGCACATGATATTATGGTTATCCTATGTGTCAGCAAAATATGTTAACCCCTTCATCGGCAGAATATGTTAACCCCTTCATTTCCCCTCTTAGATCACAACATGATCTTTATTTGGGATGTAAGCAGTGGTGTATATATATGATAGGAAGCGAACTGAGACACTGGAAGGTGATAGAACCTCCAGGGTATAAGTACATGAGATATACCTGTGACCGGGTGGTGTTAAGTCACAGTATTTAGCTGAACATTCTTAGGAATAAAGCCTTGCAGTATGTAATAAAAGCAAAAAGGAATACAAGTAATGACAGTAAATAGAATTATCATCAGTATAAGAACAACATTCTTTGCCTATTAAAGCACACACACCGCATTTGGAAGCTAAAACATAATCTAAAGCCATCCTATTCTGCAAAGCTACCATTCTAATTTGCACCTGCTCCTGGTTTAGTTTCTCAATTGCTTCAGCAGAGCTATTTAAGGCCCTCTGTACTAGTAGAGAAAGGATGGATAGTTCTACCTGTAGTTTCCCTACGCATGCTTGTGGGAAGGTTATACCTAGGGTGTCTAGGAATATTCCCCACCCGCTTTTCTGCTCTATATCCCTCATGTTCCTGATGCGGCCTTGTGGAAGTGTTGGGGTTGTGTATATATATGGGATTACTTGACCTAAATAACAACTGCCCACCCAATTAGGGGTCAGCCATCGATAGGCGTACCTGCCACAGATAAAGTATACATTCATGGCTGGAGAAGGTGGCATAAGGTGGAAGAGATTAGACACGGACTAATTAGTGTCGCTACAACCAGTACCATTAATTGATATATTATGTAAAAGATAAAGTAGGGACATCCGGGACCACTACAGCTCCAAGTTGTACAACTCTTGTACAGGTCAGAAAGGGAGGAGGTCCTATAAAAATAAGTGTGGTATTGGAGCAAGTGGACCAACCAACAGATTTACATTTTCCTAGGGCCCTAAAACAGTTATACCCTGGGTTAGTGAGGGTTAACTTAAATGATACACTCTTATTATATTTTGATGGGAAATACGTGCGTATGAGGTGTTGCATCCATATAGAGTTAAGTGGTGTGGCTTTGAGTGAAGTTTTCTGCTGGAAGGCCAAATAGAGGCAAACCCATTTCCCCATGTGTAGAGACGTGTGCACTTACCCAGCAAATGGAAATGTTAAAGGAGTGAGCATATCCTTGTAATGTATTACGTTCCCAGTAATGATTTTGTATAATTGTGTTATCACGTGTAAATCTCTTGTGCCTATGAGGTGAACTAGTATTGGTGTGAGTGTTATTGTGTTTACCACAAACAGACTTTAGTGGTCCCAGTTCGTCTGGGTCATAATGGCAATTAAGAAATGTTCATAAGGGCAAATAAATCAGGAGCATAAAGCACATCAACAGGAGAAAGTTCTTCCATGCATTCTGTGGATGCAGAAGTAGGTTTGAAATTTTTATTATCGCTGTCTTCAATCGCTTTCACGGGGACTTTGTCACCTGCTTCACCCCTCTTTGGACACAGCTTCAGACGTGATGCGTGGATCCAGATGTCCTGTGAGTCAGTGAGGACGGCAGTCCTGGTTACTGCTACATCCGTAGTCGGTGGTCCGAATGGGAAGCCTCCCTTCTTTGCTCTGTTCAGTTGTCGGACACAGACGAGGTCACCTGGCTGGAAGGACACAGACGAGGTCACCTGGCTGGAACGGATGTGTTGGTTCCTGTGAGAGTAAAGGAAAGCGAGAAGACACATCACCATAGATGCCATTCAATTTATCAATCAATTGTTGCACATATTGTTCTCTTATAAGATCAAGATCACCAGACATAATTACAAGTGGGCCTTTTGTACCATGTCTCTATGTCTTGAGTAGCGAGGCTTTGTAGTGTGTTTTCACCATTTCCTATCGAGGAGTATTCAGTCCATAGTTGTTAGGTCTGATTGAACTGTTTAAAGGTGTGTTGAAAGTAAAGTATTATCCAGATGTATTGGTAGTGGTTTGTCACCTGATTATGGATTGATAAGCTGTATCATCTATACGACTGTGATAATATGCTGTGTTTTTGGAAAATCATTTTTTATGCTTGTTTGGTGATATTATTTCATCTTCTAGGTTTTTGTACTTGTTGACTGCAGTCAGATTTCCTTTACTTTCTTTTCTTTTATTGTTTTTCTTCTTCATTCTTATTATTTTGTTCATTTGTTGTTTTTTTTTAAAGATTTTCAATTTGCTTTAGCTTCCATGAATTACATTTTTTTTCTCTTTCTTATTCATATTTATCACATTATCATTGAGTTTGTATTATATTGATCCTTCTTTCTATTGTTTATCTTTTCAATTTAAACCGCTACAGTTCTTTCTTGTCCTTATTAAACTTTCTCATTTACTACTGCCATGTCCTTAACCACTGATGTTGAACTTAATCTGTGCCAACTATTCCACATGTTTTCATTAATTATCTTATTTTCAATTTTCATTTAATTGCTTTCTTTTCTCCCCAGGCATTACTTCAAAATACTTTTGCTTTTATTATTATCAAATTGTGATTTTTCTATAGCTGTTGCTCTATTGCACACATTCTTGCTTTTTGTATCATATTAGATTTATTATTCTCAGTGTCATTGTATTTCTTTTCATTTTCATTCTTTTACACTTCTTGCTCCATATTATTGTAGCATACTTCCTTTTGATAGATATTCCTTGTTTCTATATCTGTGTTATGAAAATATCAGTATATATATTTTTTTTAATGCTTCCATTTTGACATTTTTCAATTTCTTTAATGTTATTATTGCTTTAATATGTATTTAACCTTCTTTTGGATTGTAGTTTGTATTATGTTATAAATTACAGTTCTACAAAATAAAATAACTTCTTCTATCTTTCTTCAGTAAGAATATTTTGCAAGAATACCATGAAATTGCAAGCTTAGTGCAAGAGGAAGTTGCATGTGTGCACAGAGAGATATCTGATGCAATTAACAGCGTTGACCCTATGAAGGAATATGAGAATTTCATCCAGATGAACAGGTACACAAATAAACTGGTACATAGTATATATCAATAAATATTTAACTACAAAAAGCAGAATTTCACAGTAGAACCATGAAGTTTGGAGTTAGCTTCACAGAAAAGTTGGGTCTTATAGGGACAAGGAAATCTCAAACTGTTTAAAATAGGTTGCTTTAAAAATAAAATACGTTGTTTCATTAAAAAAATGTAAAATCTACAAAATGTTTATTCAATCTGCAACAAAAGCAGCCCATTGTGCTTACCCGTCTTTGGTCTGGGAAACTGGTGTAATTTTGTTCAGCCACTCATGACACATATAAGAGCGATCCAGCCAGTCAGGTCCTGTACAATGGCATGCAGGGCCACTATCAGATATCTTGGGGCCAAGTACAATGTGATAGCCAAACTGACACACACCCTGCTTTTCCTTTCTCCATTAATCAACATTTATATTAACTGCACATACAGTAGTAAAATATGTTTCCCTTATTAAAGGCATTTTTAAGATTTATGTATGAAAACACTTTTTGCGTGAAAAAATACCAAAATAAGTCTTATTAAACTTAACCTAAAGTTTGATAAATCTCTTGAGTTTACGTGCAGTTTATTTTGAGAGTTAGCACCCCTAAAATTTCATGCTGAAATTAGCATAAAATTCATAATTCGTTTTAGCCAATGACAGGCAACTATAAAATTGTGTGGATTTCTATATTGCTGCTGTTGGCATAAAGGTCTAGTATAGGGTTAAAAAATATTCTCATATGCTGTGTTTCTATTGGTAGGTTTAAAATAAAAATCTGTATGGATATGGAATTAATCAATGTGTGTTTCTGATATAAGCAGGTTAGAAAATTATTAAAAACAAAGAAACTTAGATATACCTTTAAATTAGTATATTTAATAGACCATATATAGGGGTGAATGAAAATATAAATCTTTAAAAATAGAAACAGCTCTTTATACTATGGTCTGTAATTTAGCCCTGGTCACACAAGGCCATTTTGTGTGACCAGGGCTAAATTACAAGTCAATTGCTCCATCATGAATAAGCTCTTTCCAATGGTTGTAATGTGCTTGAAAGGATCCTAGAAATTGAAGAAACTGAAGCACTGGGTAAAGTTTTTTGAGATCATGGTGTCAAATGTGGGTACTGAGAGGTATTGTACCAGGAGCAGTAATTTTATGTACTTTACGTCTTTTATTTTTTTAACGTTTTTTCCTAGTATTAATCTTACCTTCACAATGTGTAGGATTAGTGTACACATTAAAGGGTCACAGGAGTTTCCATACAATAGGGTTTCATTTAAAGGGATGCATGCATCTGATAGAGGATAATTATTAGTGTATGCAAACATTTTTTTGCAAACCCCCCCCCCCAAAAAAATAAACATTTAAATACTTACATTGAAGTCTGCAAAATCTCTTGTAATTTCTGAGAGTTGAACATTAGGGTTAACACCCTCCAGACCCAGGCTAGCAACACATTTTAAATGATTTGTTTTGGGCAATCAGGTTAACTGAAACTTTTGAATTAACTCTGGGTCCCTGTTTGTGCTGCAAAGCAGCCTGGGATATGTAGTGTATCACGGATATGTGCTATGTATTGCTGCTAACATACAGACAGGAAGCTGCAAGGAGATTGGCTGAGCAAGCAACAGAAGGTGAATAGGGGGTTAATATTGCTCCCCCAACGCTGCATGCTGACTGGGGGGATCAGATGCCTGTGTAGATACCCCCTGGAGGGGTCAAAATAATCATTAGAGGGATTTTTACATATTAATAAAAATAAAATGTATATAAGCTGCTTTTTGCCTATAGAGTGCATTAATCCATGAAACTTTCATATTCCTTTAATTATTTAATAATTGATTAGCAATACAAATTTGTATTTGAACAAGAAAATTTCAGTTTAGCTTTTAAAACATCCTTTGAATGTTAGTGTTTCCGAATTCATTGGGTGTCATATCACCCCCACTCCAAACAGGGGTTTTAGAGAGTCATAATCTCTGGTACACAAATCACGAAAGATCAAATGTTTTCAAGAGACACTGAATTTATTTCCTTCAAATACTGATTGTATTGTTAATTAGTTACTAAATAAATAAGTTAATCTCTAGTGTATGATCACTGGAGTGGCCCTTTAAAGTCCAATGCGATTCTTATATTGGCACAAATTATTTAGAGTTATGCCAGCTCACGCTTATATGATTGTTGAAGCAATGAATAATTATTCTTAAGGCTATAGAACCAACAAATATTGCAGTAATATTGTATTTAGGCCACACAATACTGTACAATTTGGAAATAAATGGCTGGTTATCAGATTTATGTTTCTAATTATTTTCTACAAGCTTTTTCACTTACAGAATAGAATAGATATAAGTTCTTTGTTGCTCTGACTGTGAAGTGAACAGAGAGCAGCAATTACGGTACAGATAAAATATTGCATAGAAATATGTCAGCTAAAATGCTACATTACCAATTATAAATGAATATGCTAAGTAAGTAGGAATGCAACATAAATCGGTACAGAAATGTATAATGAAGGACCTGTCTGTGTGTTGTTATACAGGTCTGTGACAGATCTACCTTCTGAAGTGAGCTTTGACATCAGCTTGCTGGATGAAACAGATAACCTCGAACCAGAGGAACTACAACTGAATGATCTGACGATAGAGAGTGTGCAGCACGCGTAAGTGTGGGATTCTGGGGTTTTACATGTTAAACACTATCTTTTCACAAACAGTAGATACACCTATGGTTGTGCTATGAATAACGCACACATTTTTTACTTTGTCAGTATTTATTTAAAAAAAAAAAAAAAAACAGCCAATATTACAAAGTCTTGTGTGAAAAGGAAGTACGCCCTTACTGCTTCTATATCTATATATTAGAAGGCAATTAGAAGCCGGTGCTGCTAAACAAGTGCACATGATTATTTCATCAGGAAATTTATAAAATCAGAATCCTTGTTAGTTTGTTCTGGAACATGGGTAAGCAATTTCAGTTCTGGAGAGCTTCACACAGACCTGGATTTGAGCATTTCCTTTCTGTGTACAGGTGAGTCAATCAGGAAGACTGAAGAAGCTATAGTCTCACCTGTGCGCAGCAGGGATATCCTAAAATGTTGCCTGTGTGTTGAGTATTTATGTTTGTGGTAACACATTATGCCTATGTCAAAAGATGTCTTAGATTGCCCATAACCCACAGTGAAAAAAATGGAGAAAATTCAGCTGGTGGTCTACCCAGGAGTGAGCCTCCCAGCAAAGTCCCAGCGATATCAGAACTATAGTCAATATGGTGATTCTGTTGTTTGGTAAAGATTGAAATGTCTGGCTTTTGTGCAAGTATGGCAGAAGAAAATCTCTTCTTTTAAAAAAACACCATTGCTGCACAACTTGTGTTTTCAAAACCATTTGTGCATGAACCACAAGACTTCTGGAATAATGTGTTCTGGACTGATGCAACGTGGTCAGTGGTTGAATGCTGATAATTTTGAAGTGCAGAACCTGAACCTCACATTCATTTAATCCACCATCAAATCCTCTCTATCCTCAATCTAGAGAAAATGTGAGACCACCAGTCCAACAGCTAAACCTTAGCTGAAAGAGTATCACACAGCATGGACAAAGATCCACAACACACCATAAATCGACAACTGAATAGCTAAAAAAGAGATAAAGTGCAGACTTCAACCCATTGAGATGTTGGAGAGTCCTAAAGAAAGCGGTGCATAAAATAATATTCTCCCTCTCAGTGTTCGACACGTATAAACCCTTACAGGAAACATTCACTTCAAGTCTTTGCTGCTAAAAGAGGTTCCACAACTACTGAATCACACAAGACTATTGGATGTTGGATGATTTTATTTGTTTAATAAATAATTACTGTTTTGTGGATCCTATAGATTTACTCTGAATATTTGTTGTACGTGTCTCTTTATGCAAAGTATGTATTCAAAGTTTAGGAACTTTATGTAAAAGATAATAAATAATTTCCATTTAATGACTGCTGTAGAATGTCTATCTATATTAGACATTCAGATGTGAACACAGATGTACTATTTATTTGCTGTACTACTGTACAGTGGAGGGCATCTATCGCTCTTTTGCCCACCATATTATAAATGATTGTTGTGGTGAACTACCTACTCATAATTTCCACAACACAGGCTGAGATCCCGCTCCATGCTGATGATAGCCAGTAAGCTTGAAACAGCTGTACATGGATAAGATTCTCAGCTTGTGTCAAATCCAGCCTAGGCTTTGCATTAAAGCTGTGTAATACAGCATGCATAAGCTTAAAGGAAGCCATGTTTGAAAAAGGCTATGGATTGAAGAGCAAGGCATTTGTGGGCACATTTGCATGTCCAAGCTCAGCTTCCCAGAATGCAGTGTAATAACTGTTTTTCTCGGAATTCTGTGCTGGAAGCAGGTTTTTTAACTTGTTTAAGACATTCAAATGTGAACACAGATGTACTATTTATTTACTATATATATATATATATATATATATATATATATATATATATATACATATATATACATATAGTAAACTTCCGGTTATCTGGCACCTAACCAACCAGCACTCTCAAGCAACCGGCACCGGCATCAATTCCCCATTTTAAATAAACTGCCGCTAAACCGGCATAACCAGCACTATCCGGAGTTCGAGATTGCCAAACAAAAAATGCTAACTTTTTTTCTAATTATTTTTTCTGGGCCTAAATGGCCCAGTTTAGGTGCTAATGCCTTTTTAAATGCATTTTGATGGGTTTTGTGGTGTTCAAGGGTCGTTTAGACCCTTAAATTCAGGGACTCCAGATTAACCGGAAACTACACTTATCCGGCAATAGGGAGTCCGCGTAGGTGCCGGATAATGGGGAGTTTACTGTTTATATATATATATATATATATATATATATATATACTCATATATATATATATATATATATATATATATATATATATATATATATATATATATACTCATAATGGATGGATCATGTCAGAAGGCAGGAAGTGCAGCACTTTCTGTAATAGTGTAATGAGTGGGTGGACTGTATAGATATGGCCTGAAAGTGAAACAGAGGGAAAGTTCTGCTCTTGACCTGTTACCTGGCAGAGAGGTACAGCACGCCTTTTAAATCTGTTTTACAGACAACAGCTTGTGTTTTATTGCTATTCTTTTGATTGCAAACCTATCTAAACGAACACTTACTAAAGAATATTTTATAACCTGTAAGACTGTTACATTTGGCAGATCAGCCTAAAGCACATCAAACACACCACCAATTCTATTTTGCTTTAGTGTTGATTTTATTAATATAATTTAAGATAATTATAATGGATAAAACATGTTTTTAAATGTATGATAGAAAATGTGGGAATACAGTACTCCTTTTAATATAAACAGCTTAGAGAAACAATGGAAATGTGCATAGAAACTGAATCAATTTATAGATATGAGAAAAAAAGTGGAATAAAAGGATTTAGGAGACCATAAAATGTCTAAGAAATGGGTCAATTGCTATATATTTGTCTTAAAGGGACACTGGATGCAACTGTTTCTATCATGCATTTAGTATGCACGTTATTCATAGCACAACCATAGATCTCATTGGCAGACACTTGTGTCTCACAGTCTCATACAGCTATATTGCTGCACATTGGCTCACAGGGACAAACCCCCAAAGTTATACATTCAAAGCACAGGACCCTCATTTAAAAAAAAAAAAGAAGAAAAGAAAAACAATGTCCAAAATGATCAAATGCCCTCTTTCAGATGCAACAAAAGAAAAAATGCTTCAATGACCATTTAATGGGGGTATTCACCAAAAGTCTTCAATTGAGTTAAATTAGACCACATGACACTGATTGATCAATTTGTATAAAATATAATACATGGTAAATATGCTCCATATAATATCATATGGATTTATTATATTCATTAATGTATCCTTTTGTATCAAATGTCACTTTTGGTGAGAACTTTAGAAGGTTATAAGCATCAGACAGAGTCTTTTTGTGTGGGATATAATCTCACAAATAGACTAAATGTAGATTATAGAAAGACTATTGTTTCCACAATTTGGAAACATTTTGGTGAGTCTTTTGTATTTTGAAGTGAAGCAACATGACACCAACTTGGTGCCTAAGAAATATTGCAGAGATTGTGATGGGTAGAAAGAAATATAGGAAGAAATATGACCTGACACGAAGTACACTATGTGCCGGTAGAAGTGCTATTGAAAAACCCTCTAATATATATACAACAAACATACCAAGAGCTTTCCCCCCAAAAAAAAACAATTTCAGAAGGAAAGAAAACTTCCAAGCACACCTCCATATGTCTAGCAGGTCAAGATACCTTTTTCTCACATGATTTGCTGCATTTTGAGCCTAATTTGAATGTCACTAGCCAGAATCCTCAGGATGTTGAGACATTCTTCTAAAAAAAAGTATGGTTTATCAGCTGCATAAACCATAGGCATAAATTACATTTTGAGAGAAAAGCTTAATTTCAGCATACTCTGCTAGTGTATGGAAGCTGCCATTACAGGCATACTTATTTTTCAAGGAGCAGTTACAGATCAAGGCATGCAACATTTTCAAGTTTACTTGCAAGTTGACTTCTACTTGAACATGTATGGACGTTTCAAATGTTTAAATGCGAAGCTACCAATGAGTCAACAAACTCATATGGTACCATGACGTGTTTTTATTCACAGACTGCATCCAGTGTGCTGCTGGTTAAATATAGTTCTGTATCTCTTTTTTTTTACAGACTAACATCTGTTGAGGAGGAGCTGGCTGTTGCCTCAGAAGCTGTTAATACCAAACAAGAGGCAGTGAAACAGCTTCATTATGATATTATAAATGAACACAATAGCACCAATCATGGAGAGAAGTAAGTCTCATACGACATAATTGTGCATTAATCTCTATGTATCATATTTTTTGTGATTAAAAGACTCATAGACCTTTATTTTGTCTATAGTACAACACTGATCAATGTCTAGTCACATTCATTTTTGTCACAATTATAATAAAACTAGTGACTTGCCGGTCAAAAAATGACAGCAATAGAATTGTAAGGCAGGTAATGCTGTTTGGTACACAAAGTAAGTGTTTTGGTTGTGTGAGTACCTTTGGCGCTCATTGCGAGCCTCTGGGTCGGTGTATTTTTGTAATAGATCTTTTTGTTATCTGTGTGCCTGAAGATGGGCACAGAGAGAAATAACAAAAAAAGGGGGAACACTTTTATGTGGCTAAATATGTTATGAATTGCCTCTTTCTACATTTTTTAAAAACAATCTTTAATGAAAATGATTTAAAAAAATACTGTATTTATCGGCATATAACACACACTTTTTCTCCCTGAAAATAGGGGGCAAATGATAGGTGCGTGTTATACGCCGATATTCCCTCCCCCCTCCTCATCCTCAACCTCCCTCCTCACTCTAAACCCCCTCCGCATTCTAACCCCCCCTCCTCAACCTAAGCCCCCCTCCTCCTCAACCTAAACCCCCCTAAATACCTCCCCCTCACTTACCTGCTTCTGCTCCGGCCTCCGCTCCGCTATGCTAATGACGTGGTGCGCTGGCGTGCATGTGACGTCACTGGGTCAAGGAGCGGAGGCCGGAGCAGAAGCAGGTAAGTGAGGGGGAGGTATTAAGGGGGGTTTAGGTTGAGGAGGGGGAGTTAGAATGAGGAGGGGGGTTTAGAATGAGGAGGGAGGTAGAGGAGGGGGGTTGAGAATAGGGGGGTTGAGGAGGGGATTCAGGATAGGGGGGTTGAGGAGGGAGGATGAGGATGGGGGGTTGAGTAGGGGGGTTGAGGAGGGAAGATGAGGATGGGGGGTTTGAGGAGGGAGGTTGAGGAGGGGGTTGAGGATAGGGGGGTTGAGGAGGGAGGTTGAGGAGGGGGTTGAGGAGGGAGGATGAGGAGGGAGGTTGAGGAGGGGGTTGAGGATGAGGAGGGGGGTTGAGGAGGGGGGGGTTGAGGATGAGGAGGGAGGTTGAGGATGAGGAGGGGGGTTGAGGAGGGGGGTTGAGGTTGAGGAGGGGGTTTGAGGAAGGAGGATGAGGATGGGGGGTGGAGGAGGGGGTTGAGGATGGGGGGTGGAGGAGGGGGTTGAGGATGGGGGGTTTAAAGGAGGAGGTTGAGGAGGGAGGATGAGGAGGGAGGTTGAGGAGGGGGTTGAGGATGAGGAGGGAGGTTGAGGTTGAGGATTTTGCTTCAAAGTTCTTTATTTGAATTTTTTATTTTTTTCCCCTGAAATGACCTTCTTAAAATGAGGTGCGTGTTATTTGCCGATAAATAATACGGTATATACAAACAGATCTCTGAATTTATTCTCCAGAGAATACAATGACGTCACTACAGTAATTGGTTTAGATATAATGTGATATATTTTTTATTTTTAAAAAGGGCTTATAACCAATATATTTTTGTCCCTTAAGATTTTTGCAATTTCTCTATAGCTGCTAAGTGAACATAGCAGGTGATATTAGTGTTTTACAAATATTGGTTAGAGTTGCTCTATAGATTGCAACACTAACTATATTAGAATAAGTGACTAGTGAGACTTTAAATGTTGCTTTTAATATAGCAACATTGATATCTGTGTAAATAATGATTTACCATTTCCAAAGTATATTGACATATATATTTGTGATTTATTTTTACTTACTAATTAAATGTGATAAAATTCAAATGAATTTTATCACATCTCCACCAGCGCCTTTGGCGCTCCCTTCCTAAGTCGTACAAGGTCGTATTGATAAGCTCATACGGCGCTTATCTCCACCAACGCATGCTGACAACTATATATGGGTTGCACATATGGAATTCAAATAGTTGTGGGTGGCAGAAATTACTATTCTAAGCAGTATTTAGAGGCAGGTATACTTATTGAATCTTGTGGCCAGATTTTTAGATACAAAATTTAGTTGATTCTTTAGAAACCTATTGGTCTTTTTTTTGTCGGGGGGGTATGGAGTGACATAAAGCCCAGCACAGCAGAACACATTACCTCAAAGCACCCAAGCCTGTTATTGCAATGCATCTGCTAAATAGTCAAGGAAGATAATTGGATGTTTGTAAGGATAAAAGGCATACAAAGAAGAAGATGGGCAAGGTGGAGATGGATAGATGAAGTAATTGTAATACTAATAAACATGAGCTTAAGGGAGCTCAGAAGGCCAGTGGATGAGAGATGTGCCTGGTGTGCTTCAGTAGAAAGGTTAACGGAGAGTTGGACACCACTGGATGATAACGATGTTATGATCTTGGAGAACTTTTGGCAACGGAATATCTTTGATTAAGGGTTTTGTCTGAAAATGCCATTCTGCTTTTCTGTTTAGCCTAATAAAAAGATGTTATTTTGCTATCAATAGTAAGGTGTGCTATAGAAATATACTGTGTATGTAATATAATGCTGTTACATGACTGCTGTAAAATGTAATACAGAATATAAGAACATTACAAGCTTTTAATTTCTGTTTCCTAAAAGTTAAAGGTTTGTTTTGTTGCCAAATACACAAAAATATGTTGGCTGTCTACAGCTTTGTCAATATGAGTTCCCTTGTGTACTTTCTAGGACTGTATTTGTAATTATGTTTTTTTTCTATTGTGGTGAATGAAATAAACACCATGATTTGTGGTTGTCTCTGTGTACTATAGGATTAATTTGCTGGCCAAACGACAATCTCTACAGGATTCTCTGCTCCAGTATCACATGGCCCTGTGCAACATGAGCAAGCTGCAGGGCCAGAGGGACATGCTTAAAACCAAGATATTGCACATTGGATCTGGGGACCCTCCTCCTGCTCTTCAGCTTCAGGATGATGGACAATCCATCACCTCAATAGTGAGTTTGTTGGCACGATTACCATTTTCAAGGTTCTTAAAAATAAAAACATGACTTTTTCATGGTGAAAATGTGTTAGCATTGTAAATCAGAAGACAATTTAATAGCATTTCCACTGAGGTTTTTGTAGAGCTTACATTTAAAATTGTGAAGCTCTCCCACTTTCGGTCATTGATTGCTTCCAACCATAATATTAATGGGACACTGTTAACACATGTGCGCTGTGTGCACCACATGTGCACCACATGTGCACCATCAGATGGAGGGTTCAATACATATGTATATAGCCCATTTAGAATGCTTGTTTACAGCTGCTGTTGAGTTATATTGCTGTTTTGCACCCACTTAATATTATTTTATCATAAAGAAACTGTCCCAAACAATAGAGCTACAGCCTTTGAAATTGAATGAAAATTGTCAGAAAAAAGGGAACTGGAAAATTCACAACCTTCAAGGATCAGATATAAAATGTAATTTGGTAGATATTAGACACCTACAGGTATTGTAAGGCTTTTAAAATAAGTATATACAATATAACTATATATTTTTGTAAAACATGTGAGAACTCGTTTCTGAACCCACAACAGTCACAGCCTCCATCCTCATCTGTGTAGTTACTTGTGAGAGGGGAATCCAGACGTGGGCCCCATGCTCACAGTGCATTAGGGAAATATCAGCTACACCTTACTGATGAGGCCCAAAGAAGGCCGAAACGTACGTCTGGGGGTTGCTGTTTGCCCTGTTCAGGGTAGAATTGCCTGGTATTTTGGGGCTGGGTGACTCTAGTGAGTGAGACCAGACTGATATACTACAGGATATTTCTCCCTGTGAAGGACACAAGTGAGCTAAAAGAGGTTGCTCTCAGAGTGGATGATCATGTCCATAGAACTAACCTATTTAAGGTTAGTTTGTTCTCTGATTGAGCACCTCTACAGTCTTATTAAATTGCGATTCAGCAAATTGAATAGGGCTCTATATAAGCACAGAGCATTTTATTTTTACAGAAGTTTTTAGTTAGTGAACTTCTAAGCAAAAGCAAGGTCTTCACTAACTAAAAACTTCTGTAAAAAAATATGCTCTGTGCTTATATAGAGCCCTTTAGATTTGCAGAATTACAATTTAATAAGGCTGCTAGTTTGGTATTTTACTTGTTAGAGGGCTTCGATAGACATACAAGCCATAAATAAAAATGTCAATATCGAAGTCAATTCTTGACCAATTTAAGAAATGTAAACATATTTTCAAGATGATTTTCAAGCTTCACAACAGTTTTGCTGACTCCCTCATCCTTATACACTTATAGTGCAATATTCTGCGCTAGTTAAATACATTGGTATGTTTTTTTTCAGTTAATTATATTAAAAGCCCCGATACCACCAAAATAAAGATAAAAAGGAAATAAAGGAAGAAAATATAGAGATATTGCATTACATGGAGTAAAGCAGAGCTTACATTTGCTCTTTAGCGATGGAGCTGGTGGCTTTACACATCTCATCAGATCTGGATATCAATTTGCCATATAAAATAAACAGGATTTTAAACAACAATCGATCCTTCTGGACATGTAAAAAAGGTCTATCGGTATCCACGTGAAATGTATAGGGTCACAGAACACCCGTTACATTAGTGGAAAAACCACACATCTGAAATGTTTCATAGAGTGCTTTTTATTTGAAAACAAATTTTGAATTTTGATTAAATTGCTTTAAATGGGCTTAGTAATTCTTTATTTCTGTACGGAATCATCAAAAGAATATAGCACAGATGAACTTTTGTACTGAGCTAGCATATAATATTTTAAGATGCCTAAATCTGCCCCAAAAGTATTTTGTGTCCAGATAATCCCACCTACACACTATGAGGAACAGCAAATTGGTAAAATATAAATGGCGTGAGCAATTGACAAGTCTGTTTTATTTTCTTTATGTGTGCACAGAGACTGATTTAAATATTGTTTAAATAAAATGTTTAAATAAAATGTTAATTCATTTTGTATGTTACCCTCCTTTAAATGTGTTATATACACAGTGTGGACATCAGAATCCATTTAAACGCTGCATGCTTCTTAGTTAAAGAATAATAGTTCAATAAGTGAATTTCTAGTAATCCCCAGTTATTACACTTAATTTTTCCACTGAGTAACAATAGATACCAGATGAGAAGAGAAAATGGCATCTGCGCTCATCCTAGCTTTGGCAGCCATTGGAAAGGTGACCTCACCAGGAAATGATTCTGAGTAAATATATGGACACATAATATAACACACTAATCTATTACAGAGGCATCCTCAGTTTGTGAGAACTACTTCTGACTCATATGTTGGATTTTTTTATGACTCCGTAAAAAGTTGGATATATTCTACATTGAATGGTAAGTAACACAGTGTCCTCAAGTGCTGAACACTAGCAAAGATTTCAGCATTTCCCTGCTGCGCACAGCTTTGTCAGTCACTACCTCCATCATTCTTATTGACTTATTAGGAGAAAATCAGAAATCTGTGTTTGGCACCTCAGAATTTGCCTACCTTTGTTACGTGCCCAGCTGGTTTCACATGATTGTAGATGTTTTTATTATCAGCTACTATAAACTCTAGGATTGCTATATATAGCATGAGACCATGTAATCTGCATGACTTAATGAACAATTTTATCCTCTGTGTTTGCAGGAACGGGAAAGCGGAAGAAAGCAAACTTTAGAAAATATAAAAAATCACATTTCTGGAATATTTCGACCAAAAATCTCAGTAAGTAAAGCGTACCTATCTTTTCTCTGTATTTAAGAAATGTCAATAGAAAATATAATACCTATCTATTATAGGAAGGAGGGTGCAAGCAAACATGCTGTTTGTTAAAGGTATATGCAAGTGAGCTGGATTATGAATGCATCTGATAGAGGGGAATTAATAGTGTATTATTAAATGTACCGTATATACTCGGGTATAAGCCGACCTGAGTATAAGCCGAGGCACCAATTTTACCACAAAATACTGGGAAAACTTAGTGACTCGAGTATAATGGGAAATGTGCTGCCCCCTGTGTCCCTCTTGTGCCCTCTGTGTCCTCCTCTTGTGTGCCCTCTGTGCCCCTTTCTTGTGTCCCCCCTCTCTCTCCCCTGTGTCTCTTCCCCCCTCTCCCTCCCCTGTGTCTCCTTCCCTCCTCTCCCTCCCGTGTGTCTCTTTCCCCCCTCTCCCTTGTGTCTCTTTCCCTCCCCCTCCCTTATCACCCTCCTCAACCCCCCTCCTCAACCCTCCTCCTCATCCTCCCTCCTCATCCTCTCTTCTCAACCCCCCTCCTCATCCTCTCTCCTCAACCCTCCTCCTCATCCTCCCTCCTCATCCTCTCCCTGTCAAACCCCCTCCTCAACCCTCCTCCCCCTTCTCATTCCCCCTTCCTCACCCCCCCTCATTCTCCCTCCTCAACCTCTCTCCTCAACCCCCTACCTTATCCTCAACCGCCCTCCTCAACCTCCCTCCTCAACGCCCCTACTAATCCTCAACCCCCCTCCTCAACCTTTCTCCTCAGCCCCCCTCCTTATCCTCTCTCCTCAACCCCCCTCCTCAGCCCCCCCTTCTCAACCCCCACTCCTCAACCTCTCTCCTCAACACCCTCCTCATCCTCAACCTCTCTCCTCAACACCCTCCTCATCCTCAACCTCCCTCCTCAACCCCCCTCCTCGTCCTTAACCAGGATGAGGGGGAGGGGTTGAGGATGAGGATGGGGGGTTGAGGATGAGGAGGATGATGATAAGGGCAGGAAAGGAGCTACACAGTAGACACAGGATGGAGAGAGACACAGGGTGGAGAGACACGGGGGGGGGGGAGACACGGAGGGAAAGAGAGACACAGGGGTGGAGAGACTTGAGGATGGGGGGGTTGAGGAGGGAGGTTGAGGATGGGGTTGAGGATGAGGAGGGAGGTTGAGGTTGAGGATTTTGCTTCAAAGTTCTTTATTTTAAATTTATTTTTTTTCCCCTGAAATTTCCTTCTTAAAATGAGGTGCGTGTTATACGCCGATAAATACGGTAATTAAATGCTGCTATATATCTATAGACTCCCTCCTACTATTTATGATAGAGGGAATAAACATTGATGCTGTAATGTATTAGTAGTTAGCAGTCCCAAATGGGGAAAGAACTTTCAGCACAATAAACTAAAATTAAAATATCAAACTCAAACTAAAATCCCAGTAATTCCTACTCACAGGAACCTCTGGAGATATTGTGGTTGTTATTATGCCATTGTTATAGATGATAACAGGGAGAATGGGCAGCAAGTGTTGTGGGTGCAGCAGTGTCAAGGGTTGATAAATATTTGCTGTATACTAAGACGGTGCAATCATGACTGGTGAGGGCAGTGAGGAGCTTAATAGGCACAATGGAAGACAAAATATTGAGGTTGAGCAGAGGCATGTCCCTCTCTTCTCTGGATTTTTATTATTTCCCTTGCTTTATTTTATATCATATTTGTGTATGATGGGGTTTGTTTTAGAGCCTACTCCTTTAATCAACAACAGCGACTGCAAAAGATATGTTATCTTTGGGTAACACCATATCAGCAGATTTAGAAACAAGCTTTAGCTTTATTAACTTCATAATATATGCAAGCCTGGTGTGCACTTAGGTTTTGCAGATAACAGGTATTAAAACTGTGTTTTAGTAATTATAAAAATACATTGTTAACGGACATTGCATTATGACAAGAACGAAAAAAATGCTTTCATTTTGACATAACATACATATTACAAGGTTTAATAAAATGTATGGATCACCTTATCTATAAAGGTATTATATCTCAGTAGGTGACCTCCACATGCCAAACATTTTGATATGACACAAATATTACAATGTTTGTGATTTAATAAAATAGCTGTTGAACCTTTTATCCAATCCGCTTCACATTCTAAGAGCAGGTTCTGCTCTTCACAAACATGGAGGGCTAACTGGTAAACTATGCACCTTCCATAACTTTTACATGGATAATTAATCTTCTCTAGGATTATTCTTTCATTTAAAAAGAATTAACTGAATGGATATATATATATATATATATATATATATATATATATATATATATATATATATATATATACAAAGGCCCTCATTCAATTGCACATAGCATATTTTTTTTAAAGAAGTTTTTAGTTAGTGAAAACCTTGCTTTTGGATAGATGCTTACTAACTAAAAACTTCTTTAAAAAATATATGTTATGTGCTTATTTAGGGGCCTATTCAATTGGCCAAATTGCAATTGAATGAGGGCCCAAGTATGTCACAAAAGTGAGTACACCGCTCACATTTTTGTAAATATTTTATTATATCTTTTCATGTGACAACACTGAAGAAATGACACTCTGCTACCATGTAAAGTAGTAAGTGTACAGCCTGTATAACGGTGTAAATTTGCTGTCCCCTCAAAAAAAAACTCAACACACAGCCATTAATGTCTAAACTGTTGGCAACAAAAGTGAGTACACCCCTAAGTGGAAATATCAAAATTGGGCCCAATTAGCCATTTTCCCTCGGTAGTGTCATGTGACTCGTTAACATGGGGACTCGTTAACAAGGTATCAGGTGTGAATGGGGTGCAGGTGTGTTAAATTTGGTGTTATCTTTCTCACACTCTCTCATACTGGTCACTGGAAGTTCAACGTGGCACCTCATGACAAAGAACTCTCTGAGGATCTGAAAAAAAAGTATTGTTGCTCTACATAAAGATGGCCTAGGCTATAAGAAGAGTGCCAAGACCCTGAAACTGAGCAGCAGCACGTTGGGCAAGACCATACAGTGGTTTCACAGGACAGGTTCCACTGTACTACTTTACATTGTAGCAGAGTGTAATTTCTTCGGTGTTGTCACATGAAAAGATATAATAAAATATTTACAAAAATGTGAGGTTTGTACTCACTTTTGGGAGATAATATATTTATTTATTTATATATATATATATATATATATATATATATATATATATATATATATATATATATATATATATCCTTTTGGATCGAACTGGGAATGATCTTGGATGCAGATAATATCTCAAAACAGTTGTATTGCAAGGCGGTCACAATACTGGAATTAGATAGAAGTGCAACACAGAAAAATGACTCCCTCCCTAAGACTCCAGAGCAATAAGCAGTGCTCCCGAGGTCCAATATGGAAACCACTAGACACAAAAGAGTCTGTTAAATTGAGACTTTCTCTAAAATTATTTTATGTTCATAGCTGCTAAGAAAATGGTGTATACCCATGACTTACACAGCTTCTTATGTTGTTAGTTAGCTACTTACTTCACAAATAAGTGATCTTTTTCTCATTTACAGTGGTCCTTCAATAAATCTATTTGCTTTGAAAACGATTATTCTTTGTGCCAGATGAATATATGTATCGAGGATTCAGTTGAACAAATACAGTTGTGCTCAAAAGTTTGCACACCCTGGCAGAAATTGTGAAATTTTTGCATTTATTTAGAAAATATGACTGATCATGCAACAAAATGTATTTTATTGAAGGATAGTGATCATATGAAGCCATTTATTATCACATAGTTTTTTGGCTTCTTTTTTCAAATCATAATGATAACAGAAATCACGCAAACGGCTCTGATCAAAAGTAGACATATCCTTGAATGTTTGGCCTTGTTACAGACACACAAGATGACACACACAGGTTAAAATGACAATTAAAGGTAATTTCCCACACCTGTGGCTTTTTAAATTGCAATTAATGTCTGTCTATAAATATTCAATGACTTTGTTAGCTCTCACGTGGATGCACTGAGCAGGGTAGATAGTGGGCCAAGGGGAGCAGAAAAGAACTGTCAAAAGATCTGCGTAACAAGGTATTGGAACTTCATAACAATGGAAAAGGATATAAAAAGATATCCAAAGCCTTGAAATTGCCAGCCAGTATTGTTCAATCACTTATTAAGAAGTGAAAATGTGGAAATCTCTTGATACCAAGCAAAGGTCAGTTAAACCAAGAAAGATTTCAGCCACAACTGCCAGAAGAATTGTTCGAAATACAAAGAAAACCCCACAGGTAAACTCCGGAGAAATACAGGCCGCTCTGAAAAAAGATGGTGTGGTTGTTTCAAGGAGCACAATACAACGATACTTGAACAAAAATGAGCTGCATGGTTGAGATGCCAGAAAGAAGCCTTTACTGCGCCAATGCCACAAAAAAGCCTGGTTACAATATGCTCAACAACACCTTGACACGCCTCGCAGCTTCTGGCACACTGTAATTTGGATTGACGAGACCAAAATAGAGCTTTATGGGCACAACAATAAGCGCTATGTTTGGAGAGGGGTCAACAAGGCCTTTAGTGAAAAGAATACCATCCCCACTGTGAAGCAAGGTGGTGCTCACTGATGTGTTTTTTTTTTTTTTGGGGGGGGGGGGGGTGAGCTCTAAAGGCATGGTGAATCTTGTGATAATTGATGGCAAGATGAATGTAGCATGTTATCAGAAAATACTGGCAGACAATTTGCATTCTTCTGCATAGAAGCTGCACATAGGACACTCTTAGACTTTCCAGCATGACAATGACCCTAAGCACAAGGCCAAGTTAACACTTCAGTGTTTACTGCAGAAAAAAGGTGAAGGTTGTGGAGTGGCCATCACAGTCTCCTGACATTAATATCATTGAGCCGCTCTGGGGAGATCTCAAACGTGCGATTCATGCAAGACGACCAAAGACTTTGCATGACCTGGAGGCATTTTGCCAAGATGAATGGGTAGCTATACCACCTGCAAGAAGTAGTGGCCTCATAGACAACTATTACAAAAGACTGCATGCTGTCATTGATGTTAAAGGCGGCAATACACAGTATCAAGAACTAAGGGTATTTAAACTTTTGATCAGGGCCATTTGGGATATTTCTGTTATCATAATGATTTAAAAAAGAGCCAAACAACGATGCAATAGTAAATGGCTTCATATGATCACTATCCTTCAATACAATATTTTTTTTTTGCATGATAAGCCATATTTTCAAAATAAATGCCAAAATTTCACAATTTCTGCTAGGGTATGCAAACTTTTGAGCACAACTGTATATACTTCTATAGGCCATTTAATACTTGTTTTAACTACCACAGATAATTTTTCCTTAGCTCACTATTGTTAAAATGACCACTATAATCCCAAACTTTCTCTTATGTATTAAAAAGAACATGTATTACACATTACCAACATTATAAAAATAAAATATATTAGTTTAAGGCAATTACCAATAAACATCACAGCAACAGATAAAAACAATGCCCCTTTATTGAGCAATTGTAAGTTACTGGAGCCCGTAATGTAGCCCTTAAACTACTTTGCTATTCAATTGACGTCTTTTAGCGAGCCACAGGAGATCTGCGAGTTACAGGCTGAAAATCCCTGCTCATAAAAAAATCATAACTCCAACCCATCTAAGCCTTTGATCTTTCAAGCCTTACAATTGCAAATCACTATTCAATTGCTACAATTCCGCAAATGTTTTCACACCCGTAAATGGCAAATGTAGAAGAAAATCCCACGAGTACCAGATAGGACTCACAAGGAGTTTAAACACCTGATCATAGCACTGTAAATTCAACACTGCACTTTAAAAGGTGGGAAAGCGATGAAAGACATTATAATTAATTGCACAACAGTCTCAAGCTCGTAAATCTGCAATCAATTTTTTTTTTTATACCGTATTATATCAATCTTAGGAATCAAGGAGTTAATACATATCAGGCCACCCACATGGACTAGAACAGTATCGCCATTCATTTTTATTATTTTGTACATTGCCGGATTGCGAGTCTGATTGCCTATCGGACTTCTAAACACTAATTGATTGATGTTTAACCTCCATGTTTTACTGATGTCATGATGACAGTTACTATCGGCTGCTCCTAGATTGGTAGTTACGGCCTTACTTAATTGATCATGATCATGCTCTGAAATGCTACTTACAGGTGCATGGTTTACGGTTTAGGCTTTTGGCCAGGTAGCTGCGGGTTTGATCAATTGAATCGATCTGTAACTGTTGCAAATTGCCCACTGACTCACGGCCGGTATGAAGGTAACTACAGGCTTGCAATTAAATAGGAGCCAATGTGTTTTAGTCACCTTTATCTTACAAGTGAATGAACAGGAAATGTAAAGAAAGTCACATAAGGAGCATGTTAATAGTGTTTCTTATCTGATTTAAATTCAATCAAATGGAATCCAAACACAAATTAATTCCAGTCAATACATCCTCAAGGCTCATTGTCCATTTGTTTTCTATGATATGTCAAGACAGAGAGGAGAACATCATTTCATTCAATCTACACTAAAAAACATATTTTTCACATAAAAAGACGATCTTTTAAATGCATGAAATACATTTTTGGGCTAAATTGACCTTTAAATTCTGTGTATTAGTCACAAAGGTGTGCTGAGGACCTGTATGCTGGTGCATGGACAGATTCCTTATCATTGTTTCCAATGCTGTAGGCTTCTTAATCTCAACGATGCGCAAGAAACGACTATTAATAACCAGCAAATATGCTCATCATGCTAGATTACTGTTAGAGAGGTGCAGTAGTACCTGTATTTCCAGACCTACCACTCACAAAGCATGAGTCACTACACTTAGCTGGACCATTTCCTCTTTTCAGTGCAATGCAAACCATAATATTTTCCTGCTTTGGTTAATGAATAACCAGATGGCAACTCAAAAGCAGAACTATGGCAATGGAATGGGGCATGCACCTGCTAGTCATTGCTCAGAATCATTTGGATTGGCTTATATAAATAGATGTGAGGATACCTGTACAGACAGCAGTCATTGTGAGTTAGTTTAAAGATATTCAGCAGGGACTGGGCAGTTGCATTTGATCAGTGTCAACCTGGCTGTTTAAATACTTTATACATTGCTTGTGTATTTTGAGGCTTCAAGAAGCACTATAGTTTTGGAAAAGCTTCACATGTTTATGAAGTATGCAACAAACAGAATATTAGCAGCCATAAGCATAAAAACTTAGGTTTAGCAGATTCTACTTATGTATTAGATATTTCAATGCTGGACTGCTAGTTGGCCTGGGGCCTGAGGGGTAGCATTATACTACTAGGACTTGCTCTTCTATTTATTCTTATTGTCAAGTGGCTATTGAGTGCTTCAGCATAACTCAATAGAGAGAATGTACTGCAGACTACCCTTTCTGGATCATTACCTTCCATGGTGAGGGGCTTGTTTACCTCAATGAAGCTGTGAGCTATACCATGTAGGGTCACCCAAGATGGGCAAGACATAGCAGAGAGATCAGACAAATTACTGCCCACTGAAGAAGAAACTGACAATCCACTCCAGTATTTTTGCCAGAAAAACCTTTATGGTAAGCACAACCAGGACAAACAATGATGTGCCTGACGTGCTGTGGTTCATGGGGTCAAGTAGAGTTGGACACAACTGAACTAATTAACAATAGCAAAAACTATAGACTAAGGTTTCTATTGCATGGCTCCTGCTAGCAAAAAAAAAAAAATTGTGAAGTTAACTTGCAAAACACTACTGAGCTATCGCATCACACCCTTATATCTAACCACTGAGAGTGCTCGAAATGTTCAAAATACCTTATCCCAGAGAACCTGTCCCATAACTATTTTCAAATTCTTTATCACATGGCTCCTGAAATTATATCCAAGCTCTCCGATAAGCCTGAATTGCTAAAATATGTCACTATGAATGAGCTACTACTACCTATGATGGCTACCACTATGAGCCCAGGTATTCCCCACGACCCACCTTATATATGGGGCTTCATTAATCCTGATGTTGTCTGAATGGACTCCTATGGGTCATGCAAGCAGAACTATGAGGGTCCCTATGGACCAGTATGGCACATAAAATTAAGTTATCTGGCAAATACAAATGTCTTGTATGTTCATTTTATTTAATATGAGATTGAAATAGAAAATAAATGGTAATACATTCACTGATTGTAAAAGTCTTGTCATGCAGCCCAGATGGGAGCAGAAGGCAATGTACCCTTGACCATGACATACTTACCATCTCCTTGCTCCAGTGCAAACCTAGAGTTACAAGTTATGGTACCACTTAAGGATAGATGCTTCCATTAATCTCACACAAAATGTATAGTATCTGTAAAATAAAAATGAACAGAGTGCACTGTCTATACACTAATTATCTATACACTAATAATAAACTTGTGGCACTGCATAATAAAGTTGCATAACTGGAAACTAATAATTAACACATTGCTTTGTATAATCACACACATGTATAAGCTGATAATTATCTGAATGCAGGACATATGATGCTGAATTGTTATATGCTGATAATGAGTACTTCTGTATATAATGATACTGAGTGTCTATAACAGGGGCCTAGAACCTACTTAATGAAAGAGCCAAAATATGTCAACTTTTAGTGATAACTGTGGCTAACTAAATGGCTATCTCTGAGAATAATAAAAGAACAATATGTTGTGTCCTAAGCCGGCACTGTACAACTAGTGACCTATGGGTCGTATGCAGCCCCCAGCTACTTATGTGGCCCAGGGTCTTACAGGGAAAACATAAACATTTGCAGCTTCATACATGAATTTAAAAATTTGGTATTGTAGTAAATCGTTTATAAATGTGCATATGAAATTGTATATATATATATATATATATATATACAAGCGTATTGCCCGTCAAAAAATGACGGCAATGAGATGTGTATGTTTGGAAAGTTGTTTAGTTATTAATATACGTATGGAATTGTAAGGTAGCTAATGTTGTTTTGTGTGTACTACTGAAATACTGTATATAATACAAATTAATGAATGAATATACTTTTTATACTATTTTGAAGCATTGTGTTGAAGAGCTGGCAATCTGTGTTGATGTTGCTGCAGCATTAGTGGTGTGGAGCTGCTGTGTAAGCGTGATGAACGTTTGCAGTGTAATAGTCTGCGTGCGCGAGCCGAAACCGTTAGCGTAGTTGTGTACTTCTGCATTATCGTAAAATGGCGGGTAATGTGTGGTATGCGTCTTTGCGGATTATCTGTAAGTGTTTTCCGTGGTTATAGTGCTGTAGCCTCATTTTCGTTTTGTTCGGCCGCCATTTTTTCTTTCGCTTCGATAATCTTTTAGTGTCTAAACTGTTTTATTTTGAGCTAAATGAAGGTGTAACTTGGTTTTTTGAGGTCCTGGATGCTCCCTCTTGCTGTCGGTAAGCTTTTTATGTATGTGCTGTGTGGATTTCTTGTGTTTGTATTTTTTTTCATGTTCGCGAGTTGCGGCCGTATTTTTTTGCTACGGTTTAACGGCTCGCCTTGCTATGCGAGGCTCGCCTGCAATGAGCGCCTGCAGCGCTCATTGCCAAAGTACTACGGTTTAACTGCTCGCCGGGCGATGAGCGCCCGCTACTGTACTACGGTTTAACGGCTCACCTCGCTGCGCAGGGCTCGCCAGGCAATGAGCGCCTGTGGCGCTCATCGCTAAGCCCGCTAAATCGTACGGACCACGCAAACAGCGTGACGACGATTCGTAGCAGGACAATTATAATATGTGATATATATATATATATATATATACTTATTTTAAATCTGGTCCACTATGTTTATTAAAATGTGGCAACCATATATTAAAACTACATATAACAAAATATGCTAAAATGTTAACAATAAACAACAGGAAGCAATTCACATCAAATTTGCAAAATACAGTGTGTTATACTTTGGAGTGGGGTAGCCTGACCTGCCCATGAAGAGAGTGACTGCAAAATGGTGGTGGGGATGGAGTACAACTCAACTGTAATACCTAGAGGCTGGAGGTGCAATTTTGTATTACTAGATCAACCCAAAGTAATTATGCTTAGTTAAAGGGACATGGATTGTTTCTGATTTTCATTAGAAATATAATATACCTATATATCTATTTACTTTTATTACTTTATTTTATTGGGAAATGCATAAAAGCTTTGCCTAAAATCATATAAATAGTTCATAACTGTAATAGTTAGTGTACTTCTAGATATAGGGCCTGCACTGTCACATAGGAACCAATCAGTGGTAACATTCTGTAACATTCTTCTTGAGCGAGGTTACTGACAGGCGAATTTGAAACACTGCACTTCAGTGTTTGTGTATTCATAAGCTGCATGAGCTACAGAAGCCAGACCCAAAAAGGTACAAATTGAAGGATTTTAGGCAGAAAAAGCAGAGCTTTTAAGCACTTCTTAATCAGAGTACTGGAATAGAGTAGCGAAATCCAGAAACCTTCCATGTCCTTTTAACTTTATATTGAACAGACTTTAAAACAACTGGTTTTATGTTGGAAATTTTAACTCTCTCCATTATTTTCTGACATTTGATCTTTCTATGGGAGTGCAACATTTGCATACACTTAACTCTCCCATACATTTTTGCTTTACCTTTTGTATAATGGTAGTTTGTGACATTTTTCTTTTAAATTGCTATAACACTTTATTTTTTTTATTTTTTTTAATATTGGCTCATTTACAAATAATGTGGCCCACCACTCAAAAAATATAGCCACCCGCACCAAACAAGTTGGATAGCACTGCTTATGACCATATACTGCAGAGCAATGACCTATTGGTTCATAATGATGTGCAGTCTCCATGTCTTCAAAATGGCCATGTAAAGCTTTTAACTGTGGGAGAGACAGGAATAAAGGAGAATAGAGAAACTGATAGTGAAGGAAGTATTTTAAAGAGCCAGATATGCATTTGTGGGAGTAGAAAATAAACTATGTGCTGTTGAAGAGTTACATGCTCTCCCACTGCAGGGGTTATGCATGTTTTATGAAAAAATTGCAGGGTACAAATTTTTCAGTTTCTTGCTATTTGCATATATTTTCCATCAATCTACATGTGTACTTTTCATGCAAATTTTCCCAGAGACCTCTGACCATTTTCTAAGAATAATCTTAATTGTGTTTCCTCGTTTTTTAATGTAGACATAAAATGCCTTACTTCACTAATCTAGGAATCAGTACTTTTAAAATGTAAACACTTTAAGGATAGGCAAAGTATTGGCAGGGCACTGTAATTTTGGAGGGTGTGGGCTGTATGTGTCCAGAGGGCTTTATGTAATGATTCAACAAATTAGGGGAAGGAGGCTAATTTTACAAAGTTATTCATGGATATACATTAAAATAACACTTTAAATCAGTGTTTCTCAACTGCTGGTTCTGGGACCAATGCCCATCTCTGAGAACTGAACTCTATTGAAACGAGTGCAAAACTGAATGAAACCAGTGCAAACTGTGTGTGTCACATATGGTGTCACCATGTTCAAAATGATCTGTATCTCAGAGGGGATTCCCATGAGCAATGGAAAGTAAGCAGCTAATCCCCAGATCAAATAGGTTCATTTGAATGATTGCTGTAAAGCAGTGGTGGTGGATGCATTGACCAGTCTCCCTGCAAAAGTAATAGAGACAAATACACTAAGGTACTACAGAAAATGAAAAAGCTGTAAAGTAGGTTCTTAAAGGGACATTGGACGCAACAGTTTTCTTTTTCAAATATTTAAAAGAGCATATTTAAAACATTACAAAAGTTGTTTTTTGCAACTTAAAATATTAAGTGAAACCCTTTTAAACTTCATTGAAACTGACCGGAAATAGAGAAAGCATACTTTAGTTTATGCTTTAGGTCTCACTGGTTGGCAGAGGGAAATAGCAGTTAAATGTCTGATCAAGTTTTTGTGCTCTTTATTTGAAAAAAGAAAATGCACCATGACACATTATCAAACACAAGGGAAACAATTATTTCCATGTCTCTTTAAGTTATTATATACAGTATGTAAATTAAAATGATAATAGGCCAAGTTAATCTTTCCGTGATTTGGGTTATACATAGATGTAAAGCCTTGTGTTATTTACCTTGAGGGATGCAATGGTAGGTAATGTAGATATTTTGTTCCACAAATTGACCCCATATTTTGGCCTCCCCATTTATTTCCAACAGCTGCCACCTCTTTTGCCTTTGATACCTGAGGTCCAGAAGCCTCTCTGCCAACAGAGCTGGTACCATGGTGCGATCCCTCGCACAGAAGTCCAAGAGTTGCTTGTGAACAGTGGGGATTTCCTTGTTCGTGAAAGCCAAGGCAAACAGGAATATGTCTTATCTGTTCTGTGGGAGGGGCAACCAAGGCATTTTATCATCCAGTGCCTGGATGTAAGTACCCTGTCAAACAGCTCATTTTATTAGTGGTGTTACTAAGGACTTTTGCAGGTCTGGTATTTATACTCGCTGTCCCCATTTTGTTGCATCATACTATATGACTAATGGGTAAAATTCTTAAAAAAGGTTCAAACGTGAATGAACATTGGCCTGTGCATTGTCCATAAATGTTGTAATTGCTGTGTGAAAGAGGCAGATGAGGATTAACGGGAGATAGAGTTATAAATAAAAAGAGTAACTTGCTAGTAAAAAAGTAAAGAAGAGGGACTGTGCGCAGTTAAAGAGGAACATGATTTCCCATCTAATACAACAAGCTGGGCCTGCATTGGAAGTCTCCTTAAGCTGCATGTTGACCACTATTGTACTAGATGATGTTGTGAGTCCAACTGGTAAAATGTAATTGAACCTCTATAGACCTATTTATTTCTTAGAGCTTGTACAGACTGGAAGGAGAAGCTTTTCCAACTATCCCAATGCTGATTGACCATTTTCAGAAGACTAAGCAAGCGGTTACCAAGAAGAGTGGTGTTATCCTGAATAAACCTATACTCAAGGTAACAGTCATCATTGTCACCATTAGAAAGTGGGATCCACCAAGATAAATGTAACTTCTATGTATGCCATTTATAGGGTTGTGCGTGCTTATTCCAAATTTGTATATTTTCCAATCAACCAAAACCCAAAAAAGTAGGAAATGTGCTGCATAATGTTGTTTGTGGTTGGTCAGACTGTTTGGCCTATTGGAAATTAGTTGAATGATTTACCAATCGAAAGAGTAGGCAGGTGCCCAGTTGGGGTTTTGAAACTGAAAACGGGAGGATTAACAAAGCTCCCTCTGATTGGCTAAATTCTGCTGCTCATCAAGACACTTCCTTTCTTCTTCATATAGCTTACTGGAAAGTGCTAGTATTAATTATATCAACTAGAGGAAAAAGAAATACAGTACCCACAATTCCACATGTATGGTTCTAAGGGTAGAGTTCTAGTGAGGTCACAGAGCTGAGATTTTCCATGCGAGGCAGTGACGCCATAAATATACTTACAAAACATCAATTTCCCTCAAAACCTTCCCTGCCAGTGCAAACATTAGCAAGGCTGTATTACTGACAAACTGACTTCAACAGCAGACTCTTCTGACAGATAAAGGGTTAAATGGTGATAGTGAATGATAAACTATATATCACACTTTTGTGTCTGGTTTGGCTTATTATTGTTTGCATTAGCAATATACGGTCAGTGCCTATTATTTTGCCTCATAATATAAAGACTGACAATTGTGCTAGACTTTTGTTGCTGATAAGCATCTACCATACTACAGCAAAGTAGAATTTTTGCTTCATACAAGAACAGACAATTTATAGGGATGAATCTTGTTTATTTTGTTTACTGTGGTCTAAATTGTGATTAGCAGTACCTTAACTTTTAACTTTCAGTTAAATATGGTCATTATTATAGTTTCCAAAGACAGCACTTATATGTTAGTTTTCTACCATTCACCATGTAGATCATAATGTACCCTGAACATTCTCAATTTCATGTAAAGGTTATGATGCAATCTGTGTGTAACAAATGCCTGGAGCCAGGATGTCATGCCAGAAAATGCTAACAGGCACCTAGATATCAACCACTGTATGTCTCCAATTCAATGCTACCTGGAAGCAGAGAGGCATGAGTGACTGAGCCAGTGCAATGTTGGCATTACATTCCCCGGGGTCAGCACCGCACCCTCCAGCCGAGCATACCTGTGTGTAAGTGAGGAGTGAAAGCTGCTTGAACAGCCCTCACTGACAAATATACTTAGTAGAGCATCCTATGTGCAGCTAATCTAGGCCTCTTTTATATGTAACTCAAGCAACCAGAAACTACATTTATGCGGCATCTACCAATCCCGATGGGTGCCCGATAACTGAGAGTCTACAGTATATATATTTTATTATTATTATTTTTTAATCTATATATACCTGTCTTTTAAAAGGATATGAAAGTTTCATGGAGTAATACATTTCTGCACTCTATAGGCAAAAAGCTGCCTATGTGTATGCAGCACAGCTCATAAAACATTTTATTTTTATTAATATCTAAAAATCCCTCTAATGATTATATTGACACCTCCAGGGGGTTTTACACAGGCATCTGATTCCCCCCAATCAGCA
This sequence comes from Discoglossus pictus, assembly GCA_027410445.1. Classification (NCBI taxonomy): domain Eukaryota; kingdom Metazoa; phylum Chordata; class Amphibia; order Anura; family Alytidae; genus Discoglossus; species Discoglossus pictus. Next base: position 190,226,949 of record CM050167.1, on the reverse strand, counting down.
TGCAGCATTGAGAGAGCAATATTAACCCACTATTTACCTGCTGTTGCTTGCTCAGCCAATCTCCTTGCAGCTTCCTGTCTGTATGTTAACAGCAATACATAGCACATATCAGTGATACACTACATATCCCAGGCTGCTCTGCAGCACAAACCGGAACCCAGAGTTAATTTAAAAATTTCCGCTAACCAGATTGTCCAAAACAAATCATTTAAATTTTATGCTAATTTAGCCTGGGTTTGGAGGGTGTTATTCCTAATGATCAACTGTTAGAAATTACAAGATATTTTGCTCACTTCAATGTAAGTGTTTAAATGTTTATTTTTTGAGGGGGGAGTTTTTGGGAGAGAAAAAAATTATTGCATACACTACTAATTCTCAGATGCATTCATAATCCAGCAAACTTACATATCCCTTTAACACAACCCCCCCAAAAAATACAAGCTTTAATATTGCACATGTGTGTATGGTGTGTGTGTGGGAGGGAGTGCTGAGGAGTCTTTGCCTAGAGGCTCTTAACATGTAAAAGTGGACCTTTCTTGAATGCTCTCATTGTATTACTGGGCTTTCATGTTCAGTTTATACATTTTACTGGAAGATTCGCCTGTCTTTATATGGCCTGTATCCTTTAACACAATAACATTGACACTCTCTCTTAAGGTTCAGTCTCATTAGACCCATTAAAATAAATGTTAGATGGTTTTCTCTCCTATATAAATTCACAGATCTGTTTATTTTAGGTTTCACATTCTGTAGTATCTGTTAGCAGGACTTAACAATTTTACAATCTACAGCTAAAGACAATTTATAAGGTTAGTAAATATAACAAATTACCCCACTATAAGACTTACACAGACTGTTTGCCTCAGAAAGCTGTCCAAATGCAGTAATTTATACTCTAAAGAATGTACATAGACATTACTGGACTAATCAATAGTCTGAGCTCTGGATAAATAAATCGGCTTTACAGAAGTACAAAGAAATACATTCAAATGAATCCAGCGCAATGTAAAAAGAAAAGCAGCAAAATGATTTTCTCAGGGCACCTGCTGACCAGTCACTGGATACACATTTTAGTGGGATCTTTATGATGCAACAGGTCTGAAAATTATAATTATTACCATTGTTATAAAGCAGAACTAGTAAGCAAACCTTTTAATGACAAACACATGAAAATGAGCTAGGCAGCCTAGGTGCTGGCCAGGAGCTTTGCACTGCACTGTTTCTATGTAGCTTGAGTGTTAATAATAATGTATTTTCCATGCAAGGCCTTTTGTACTTTATATATAATATACTTAAAAAAAAGGAATGGCAGAAAATGTAGGAATAGTGTCCCCTTTGTGATTTTAACAGCCGTACTTAAAGCCGCGTTGAAAGAGCTTTAAATTCATTTTCAATATTTATAGATTTGAAAATTTGAAAGAATTTCAAAGTTCAGACTTTTTCATGCTCAACTCAATAATCTTTTCTTCTGTATGATGCTCCAGTTTGGTACTCTCCATGTCTTGCTGTGACCAAACTCTACTAAGTGTAATACTGCCATCTGCTGGTCTTTATTGATAATGCAGACCTGTATGAAAAATCCACAAACATGACTTATTAATGTTATTATTATCCTTATTGTAAAATCCCAAATTTGTATATTTTGTAAAGATTCCGTTAACCTTCATAACATATGTGTGTGTCCTTTGCTTCTGTTATAACAGGACAAATGGGTCCTGGAACATGAAGATGTTATCCTTGGAGAAAGGATTGGAAGGGTAAGTGTCCTGCATGTAAACCTTCTTACCTGGCTGAATTAATGTGATTCAACAACAGATATAACTTACAGAAGATATATTATAATACAACATAGCAATGAAACTACAGCGCAATAAAAATAGTAAATTACAATCTGGGTCATACTTAAAGGGATATGGAAGGTTCCTGGATTTCAAAAGATATATAATACACCTGTTTACTTTGATGTACTTTTTGTTATTAAGAAGTGCTTATAAGTTCTGTTTTACTGTCTGTATCGCTTAGTGTGTAACCTCCCGTCGCCAAAGCACATTCGTGGCGCAAGCATAACACACTATGAAAACTATTATATGTGATATATATATTCTGATGAAGACCATAATTAAGTTGAGGCAGTTTGTAAAGCTATTTTTTAATTAGAAAAAAAGGAATTACATTTTGCACCCATTATAAATGAACGATGAGTGTGTGAGAGGGTAATTAAAATTTCAGCAGGTGTAAAGCTTGTGTTTCTTCTTTCAAGTTTCTTTCTTCTGAGCATGTGAGGAGTAAGGGGGTATCAAATTCTAAAAGCCACATTGATAACAAATCCCCCTCTCCTCTACTCTCCTTCTTCTCCACCCCTCTGTCCACTGACCGATAAGACAAATACAGCCCCTCAAGCTCCAAGTTAGGAGGAAATCTTGAATCTAGACAAGATGGAACATTCCATACTTTTTTGAAGATTTTTGTTTATAAAAATGTTTTATGCTCATATGTTGTACAAATGTTTGTTACAAATTTCCCAAGCATGTGAAGTTTTTCCTGAACTACAGTTGTCCTTTAAACAAAGAAGAAACTGCAGCTAAGAGATCAATACAATGCACTCCACCATAGATAAATGGTTTTGTTTGCCTATATATTTACTTTAGACATGGTAATTTGTTTGTCTCCAGCATTATTTTTGGAGACAAAATATTGGAATCCATTCTGCAGGTCAATTTACAACCTGTACCAGAACAGGAAGACTTGTGGGTGTACAGCATGCCCGACATTCAGTAGACTTCCAGAACCAGTGGAATAATAGATACTGTTAGAGGCACTCACTCAACTGTTTAATTAGTTCTCTGCAAGTGCCGTGTATTGATGGAGCACAAATGTTGCAGGCAAATTACAATTGCAAATGATTCCTCTTGCCACTGAAGCACAGAGACTTTACACTCTTGACTACATTTTGTATTATCTTAATGGTTTATGAATCATCAGCAAGCACAAGCTGTGCCACCGACGGAAAGAGATTGTTCTAAATTACCAAGCTTGCTATATTTCAGAGATTTTGTTCTCAAAACTCACACAACCAAATCAGCACCTTTATGAATCATATAGTTACTGCATTGTAGTATTTTACATAGTTCTCCATCCAAATCAAGAGTCAGTGGTGAGAAATAATAGGCTTGTGTCCAACAAAGATCGGGTAATGTCGGATCTTAGTAAATGTGTCCAGTAATATAACAAAGGAATCTGTGAGGTTCTCCGAGCTTCAGACACCTTGGGCCTCATTCTATTAGCGGCCGCAGCCGTTGCGGGGCCGCAAGGACCGGCTGCAAGCTATTCGGCTATTCTATTCCCCTCCGGCTGGGGACTCCGGCAGGCTTGCGGCCGGCGCCTTGCTATCTCTTGCGGCCGATCGCGCCGGAGGAAAGCCTTTGATCTAAAACATCCGCAAGGAAATCGGCCGTAAGAAAAGCCCGGTTGCTATTCTATTGCTCCGTGAACCCTGTCTGCAAGGCTAAAAGCGAGCCGCAGCTTACTTGCAGGAAAGAGGTCTCGCTAGCACCAATTAGGCACATAAAATAGCTCAAATAAAGCCAACCTGCACTTTGAGAAGACTATAAAGTGATTTTAGGTGTTAGAAAAAATAGCACAAATTTCTCCTATACTCAAATCTGTAAAATATTTTTTTTTTTATATATGTCAAATATCCATGTAAAAAGTCCAGAGTGCTTGGAGCACCTCAGACACGCCCACGCCGCAGCCGGCAAATAAACAGTTAATTTGAACTCGGGTTTGGGCTGATGTGCAAGCTTGACAGTGGGTTACTTTTAATCCTCATGTCCCCCAATATGATCCCTAGCATTTACAGAGCTGTACAGTGCAGGCTTGAATTTATTTTTGACTTTGTAGATTTCTGAGCTTACGGCCGGTTCCAAGATATGCGGCCGGCCGTAAGAGGAGATCCTTGCGGGGCCGTATAATAGAATCGCGAGTTAACAGAACCCCTGCAAGGAATCGCAGCCTTACGGCCGATTTACGGCCAATAATAGAATGAGGCCCCTTCTATACGAAGAATGGCACATGTCCTATAGTTTGTACTGTTTATAGTTTGTATTTTGCATGTGTGAGGGGCAATTCAGTAAATATTTGAAGATTTTTTTTTCATTATTAGTCCACTGTAATCGCCCAGCATGCATAACTTTTAAATAGTAAAGAACAGTATAAATAATTTGTCAAATTATAACTTTGCATTGGTGTCAGAATCTATTATCTCTTGCAGTTACCATTGAATATGGGAGGAGCTTTCTTTTAGGTAAAATATGTTTCTTTCTTGGCCTTTTACCGCTTCATTAAGCAAAAGTTGGCACTATACCAGAGACTCTTTATACCTGTATACCAGTGAAATAACTCAATTGTGCCTAAATCTCCAAACTTGGCTTTGCAGCACTACAGTGAAACAGAACTACACTTCACAGGAAGGTTTTATATCCATTGTTATAAATACATTAGGATAAATGCACTTGTAAAATATAAATGTGGCCATGTCAACATGTTATAATTATCCTTTATTTGTAACCAGCCAACATAGGGCCATATTCGATTGTTTGTGAGTTTTCAATCTTGCACTGTGCTTTGGGGAAAGCTCTATGTTCACTGGATTCTAAAGCTCAAAGACAGGGCCCTCCATCTTTTGCAATGTGTTAATATTACTATTGTTTATTAGCCTTGAACTTAACCCTTGTATCGCTCTACAGAATATGTTGGCACGTTACAAATAAACGATAATAATAATAATAATTGCAAGCCCGTAATTACATGGAACCCAACATTTTCTAAATATCTAGATGTACTCAATTGACTGAAGCCCGCAATTACAGGCTCACAGCCACCAAACGCAACCCATGCCTCCATTTGTAAGCTTTCAGGAGTCGTGATCATATGATCTGACAATATTTAAACAAGAACGTAATTTGCTTTTTAGACTGAGCCAATAGTAATTGAGACCGTCATAATGACGTCAGTAAAACATGGAGTTTAGACTACAATTAATTAGTGTTTAGAAGTACAATTTGGGATCAGACTCGCAATCCAGAAATCAATAAAAATCAATTAATCAACTGTTCTAGTCCATGCGGGTTCCATGATATGTGTTAACTCCTTGATTCCCAGGATCGATATAACATGGAAGTAAAACATTAAAACATTTTTTTATTGCAGATTTGCGAGCTTGAGACTGTTGTGTAAATAATTATAACGCCTTTCATTACTTTTCCAGTCCTATCTAGTACTTGTACAGTTTCTTGATACATTTAACATTTACGGGTTTGAAGGTAATTGCGGGCTACATGAACAGTGTAATTGAATAACGATTTTACGTCTTCAGCGCTGGTAACATTTTCGGGCTTGAAACATCAAAGGAGGAGATAGGACAGAGTTATGTTTTTGACAACCGCAGTGAATGGAATGCAAGTAGCAAAATGTATCCGGTTGAATATGCGTTACATTTACGTGCTACATTACGGGCCCATGTAATTGTGATTTGGACAGGGGCCATATTCTGTAGCACTATACAGGTGTTAGGAACAAGGCAAAAACAATATTTACACAATGCAATAGAATGGAGTGCCCTGTCTTTGAGCTTAAAATCAAACGTACATAGTACTTGTTTCCAAAACAGTTTACAACTCGCACACTTACAATCTAAAGGAACATAAAATAAATTCATCCACTGATAGGGTTTAGGTTTCCAAGCCACAGCTGAGAAAATAATATACAAAATATACCAGATTCAGCTAAACACTTTAATAACAAGTATAATGTTGATACATTAAAAAAAAACTGCTGTAATATATAGCTAGTGGAGTTTGAATTTAAAGCACCATCAGATAGAAGCTTTAAAATTATGTGGGGAAGTGAATCACTTGTTATTTTTATGTATTGCTTTTATAGCCCCTGAAGTTATGCGACAAGACACTGCATATATAATGAAGTTCAGTTTACACTGATTATATTATCAAACTTTATACTAACTCTTTATTATGCAGAGAGCATCTGTGTAGATAGTAGATTCAAATCACAGCTCTTCCGTTTTTACATTATTATTTGTATTAAATAATTTAGATTAAATAATTATTAAGAAAAAAAACATTACTACACCCATATTTGTCTCATACCACCCCTTTAAGGTTTACTAGGAAATTGCCCGTCAAAAATTACGGGAATAAAATTGTAAACCTGGCAATGCTGTTTAACACACAATGTGAGGATTTTTCCCCTGTGAGCCCCTTCGGCGCTCATTGCGAGCCTCTCCCCCATGTACTTAAACTTCCCTGTTTTGCAATGATCACCTCTACCCCTGTGTACTTTATAGGCCTCACGCTTGCTCATCGCCATCCTCTACCCCCCCCCCCTCCGTGTAGTTTAGGGTCCTTGAGATTATGGTTACTGTCTTGGGTTAGGTGTTACTGCCTTGGGTTGAGTGTTACTGCCTTGGTGTGAGTGTTACTGGCTTGGGTTAAGTGTTACTGCCTTGGTGTAAGTGTTACTGTCTTTGTGTAAGTGTGACTGCCTTGGGTTAAATGTTACTGGCTTGGGTTAAGTGTTACTGGTTTGCGGCGGTCATTGCAGCCTAACTTCCACGGGCCTCGCAATGGGGGGCCTCAACTGCTCGCCTCGCTTTATATATATTTATTTATTTTTTTATATTAAGGAACTGATAGCACTGAAACAACCTAAAGTTCTGCCAGTTGGCTTAACCACTAAATTGTGGCTCTCCATGCTTTGTAAAGGATAAAATAACAATACCATAATATGGGAAATAGAAAATGTAACATTTCAACCTGCACAGATAGTTCTCATTAGTGCCACTGGCTTATGCAACTTTTGTATTCTCCTGATACAGGAGAGGAGAAGGATAGAAGCATTCTAACTTGAAAAGAGCATAAATCAGTTAATTTAGCAGCAATCAAAAATAAGAAAAACATGTTCTTCAAATGGTTTTCTCTATATTTTGAGGCACAGCACATACAGTAACTTCCGTGACCTTTAAGAGAAAATAATTTTTAAGAAAACAATATAATTAAATAATATGGCACTTACTAAATGAACTTTTAATGGTTAGCTTCTATTTGACAAATTAAGAAGATGCAAGATTTAAGAAAGTAATTCATTGTATTTTTCCTATAGGGTAATTTTGGAGAGGTGTTCAGTGGTCGTCTACGTACTGATAATTCACCTGTAGCTGTAAAAACCTGCCGAGAGACACTGCCACCTGACCAAAAGGACAAATTTCTACTGGAAGCCAGGTGAGAACAGTAAAATTGGGATTTCTGCATGTTGCAACTTTCTGGCATTGATTTTTTTTTTTGATTGACTAACTAAATGTATGTATATTTAAGAATCACTATGAACAATAATACATGGTAAAAAGATTGGAAACTTGCTACTTATAATCTAAAGGGGAAGGGAGAGGCAGAATACTGGGAGAGAGCAGATAAGGAATAGCAAGGTTCAGGAAGGAAGTGAAAGTTTACATAAGTAGGAATGTGTGAAAAGTTAGAAGGTTATTCATTAGTTGGAGAGGGAAGGAATTTGATGAAAAGTCAGTGTGAGGTGAATGGCTCTAGTATGTAATATGTTATATGCCCCTAGTGGTCAGACAATGTAACCTTAAAATATCAGGAGACACATAGTTTAAACACAGTTTAAGTAAAAGTAGCTTATGGGAGCATAAAAGAGGAGAGTGAGGTGAGATGGTTATGTTGGAGACATGATGTGGAAAAGTTGAGAAGAAGAGCCTGAGAAAAAGGGAGGAGGCTATGAGGAAGGAGAAAGCACAAGGAAACCTTTTGTAAAGGATTAATAAGAATAGTTAGAAGGTGTTGCTAATTGATCAGCTGTAAGAAATGTGAGTGACTCAATAAATTAACCAGGGGCAGGTGGGTAAGGGGCAGGGAGTGACGGGGTTGGAACCAGAAGATCAGAGAGATGGTGTGATTCAATATGGTGTCTGTAAGAGAGTGAACAGGGCTTCAGGATGTGTTAAAGATAAGAGCAATAAAGATAGGAGTGTTGTGAAGCTTTGCAAACAATGAGGGGAAGGTTACAAAGAATTGACAGAGGTACACAAATCTATCTAGAGATAGTAACAATGCCAACAGAGATGTAATCATAATAATTGATAAACAGTAAAAGTAAACAGTAGCAGATCTTCTTCAGTGTCTCCAATACCATATTTTTGAGGATATATAGCAGTGGATCCAGCAGAACAGAGAGACAGAGTGATTCAATATGGTGTCTGTAAGCGAGTGAGTTTGCATGGTAACTCCATCTAAGAGAAAGAGAAGCGGGTAACCAGAAGAGTGTTAGCTCTCCCCAGATGTAAAAGACAAGAAAGAGGTGGGGGACATATCTTCCTTACAACAGGACATTGTGCAAGTGGGTGATTTGTCAGTTCTTTCTATCAGCAAAAAAAGGAAGAGGTACTGGCAATCATTTCCAAAATCGGGATATTATATGGGTGGGTATGTTGTTATATCTCACGTGCAGCTCCTCTGCTCAGTAGTAATAGAGATGCCAGTGCACATACCCAGCAGCATGATTCTCACATCCTCAGCAACTTATTTTAACTTTGTTACAAAGATCTGATTCAGATGATGAGAATGTGATAATGGTGATGTCTGAGGTATGTGGAAGTAATGCTACTTTTTTACCCCCAAACTTTTCCCGATCTAAAAGCGTATTACAAATAGGGAGGTAAAAAGTAATATATGCCTAAATCTTCTTGTTCTGACAGTTGTTCCTGCAGACAGACATGTTGTGGATTTTGTCATAGGTCTTTCACTTTAAAAAGGTGGAGAAATGCCACAGACTCTAATTGACCTTGGTTAGCGATTCCTCAAATAATCCCAAGAAGAGCACTATTCCCCAGATTGTTAAACTGTGTACCTTAATGTAAATGTTGGACCCAGATAGAACTGTAACATGCTTTCTTTGTGAAAGTTTTTATACACTAGGAAAATCTGTGCCATATTGGCTAGAAGAATGATCAGGATTTCTCACTAAACCAAATTGATGTGCATTGTCCTTTATTCCATGGAGAATCTTTATGATCCTTTTGTTGCAGCTATCTGTGTTTTGTTCTTAGCTATTTGTGTTATGGGGAACTGACAACAAGGAGTCCAGCTCAGATGAACCTAATGGATCAGTAAATTGTGTGGGTCTTTAAGGAAGAAAGTGCATGTATGTTACCTTTAGTCTCAGCTTATCATCCTTTTGGATGGTATCAAGTGTAGTATCTGGGTAGTACATGTCTGACAAGTGATTACTCTATAATCATGTCAGGGTGAGTTAAGAGGGAGGGGGTCAAGGCATAAAAGCCAGTGGCCTAGGGAAAATAGGAGTCTACTCCCCTCATTATGACACCACATTGGAGATTGGTGGCATTTTTCTCCATCTAGCCTTTCATTAAATCTTGTGGCTGGGTGGCAGATACCTTCTTGATGCTGGCACCTACGGTATTTACTTTTTTACTTTAGATTTCCTGTCCCTCGGTCCCTAACAAGAATTTTTTTTTGGCTCCTCTGGAAGAACCTGAGTGGGGCAGATGATAGATGTAGCTCCAGGAATCAGAGCTGGACAGGAATAATCCAGTCCTCTTTCATAAGATGGGGTCAAGAGGTCGGACAGTCTCTCTAGATGTTTGGGCTAGAACCTTGATGATTTAGGCAAGAGGTTCCAACAGAGTTGAGGGGACCAAACATAAAAACATGTAGACTCTAAGACACCAGTCAAGCGTGGGGGAAGGGGGAAGGGGCTTGCTAGAAACTTTTTAATCAGACATGTACATGTCCCAGATAAAAAGACTTTGATTAGCTGGTCCATTGGATTGGTAATGGAGCAACCTGAGGACCTCCTGATTGGCTTATGTCATCTGGATGAGTATGGGAATGTTTTATTGTTTTTCACTATACAGATAATTAGTTGTTGCTGTGCTTTACTTCTTGATCTCTAAGCATCATTTACCAAGTGTTACAGTCCTCCTATTAAATTCTTATTTTCTCCTCAAGCCTGGGGATTTTGGGCTCTGCTGGTCACATAAACGGACTGTCAGAAGAAGGAATCCTGGTAACAGTTCAGTGTCTAACTAGTCTGGTTGTTTCTGTTCCTTCACACCTACACCCTCTTTCCTCCACAAGCCCAGCACCCAGAAGCTCCTTTGCTGTTGGAAATATGCTCATCATTCAGCCCTCAGCTGCCTTGGAATGATACTGAAATCTGCACATTCTTCCTAACTACAGATTCAGTTACTGCTGATTTCACTCAAAGAAATTAATTATCACTAGCCTTCCCAACAACCATCTGGTCCCACTTCAAGCTATCACTAAGGCCCCTGCAAGTCTTCCGAACACTACCTCTCTGCAGGCCATCCACTAGATCACCATGCCTTACATTAGGGGCAGTCAATATTTTTTTTTACAAAATTTATCAAATTTGTTTGTGAAAATTAAGTAAAGGTCCGTGTTTTTATGGATACTCACCCAGATTTTTCAATATAATAATATTCAGAAGGACACAAAAGGGGAGTTTACATACCAAAGGGAACTCATAGTGAAACTGACAACTTCTTTGAGAGATTCAAAATTTCAGGTGAGTTATATGATAAATCTAATAATGCAGTGTAGGTCCAGGAGAAAGGTGGTGAAGGTCCTGATTCAGACCAGGGTCTTCCTATGACCATACCTGCCTTACAGAAAAAAATGCCTAACCTTGACCCTAGCAAATAAAGTCCTCAATATCTCTGCACCCCTTATATGTCTGCTCTCATCTCCACGTGTTTCCATAACCAACCTTTTGTTCTTTTTCCTATCCTATGGAAATCCTTGCTACACCCTCTGAAATGCTCTCCCAGAGCTTTAAGTGTTCCTGAGAAACCCAACTATTCAACGTGGTGAGTGGTTAACAGAGTAGAACAGGAGTACGAAGACAGGGCAAAACAGGAAAAGTGATGTAGGAGAGCACACAGAGGAGGCTAATAGAGGGGTACACAGTGATAGAGGGGCACATAGATTAATACTGGGATAGTTATAGAGGGGTATATATGAGCTCCTGATCTTCCACCTTCTTCCTCATGCTCTACTCCTCACTTTTCACTCTCTGTCGACAATGCCATCATCACTCCTACCTCCCAGGCCTGTTGTCTTGGGGTTCTACTTTACCCTGACATCTATTTCATTCCTCATATACAATTAATCACAAAATCTTGTAATTTTCATCTAAGAAACATCTCCAAAATCCATCACTATCTGACACAAGACACAGCTAAAATTCACTCTCTCATCATATCCCTCCTTGACTACTGCAACTCGCTCCTTGCTGGTCTCCTCATCACCTGTCTGTCCCCACTCCAATCCATATTAAATGCATCAGCTAGACTCATCTTTCACACTCAACACTCAGCACCTCGCTGTCAGTGACTCCATTGGCTTCCCATAGCCTCCCAAATAAAATTCGAAATCTTGACCCTAACGTATAAAGCTCTCAACAACAATGCACCCTCTTACATTAGTGCTCTCATCTCAAAATGCTCTCCCAACCTCCCTCTTTGCTCTGCTAATGACCTTCTTCTTTCCTCCTCTCTTATCATCTCCTCTTACTCCTGCCTCCAGGACTTTTCTTGTGCTGCCCCTTTTCTTTGGAACTCCTTGCCTCGCTCCACTAGACTATCATCCTGCCTCAAAGCCTTCAAACCCTCACTAAAAACTCATCTGTTTGAAGAAGCATATCACCTTCAGCCTTCATATGTTGAATTAATATATCACCGCTTTATCTCACCTGTACTCTTTAGACTGTAAATTTGCAAGTTTTAAATATGTTGGTGCTTTGGGGAAAGCACTATGTATGTTTGATTTTAAACTCAATAACCGGGCCCTCCATTCTTGTACAATGTGATAAAAAATAATTTTGATTTGTACTTAACCCCTGTGCAGCGCTATGGAATATGTTGGCGCGTTACAAATAAAGGATAATAATAATATTATATGGGGATATTACTCTCCATATGTATACATTCCAAATGTATTTTCTAATTACAACACAAATGATTAATCTAAAAAAGACCATGTTTGAGATTTATACTGTGTTTCCAGTTAGCGTATACCTTGTAACTGTATGTATGCTAGGATTCTTCACAAATTATTTGTCTGTGGTGGTTTTATAACAAAGGGTTAATATGCACCATTCTGCTAATTACTGATGAGTTTCAAAATGTACTTGTTCTGTTGTTATAGGAGGCTCATTAATTATACAAGCCATTAGTTCTGTGAGATTGCTTTTCTGTTAAAAAAAAAAAAAAGCAATTTGACACTATATTTTACAAGTCAGTGACTAAGCAATTTGGAGAGGTATTTAGAAATTCATTTTGGGTTAGAGGGAAATCTAGGTAAAGCAACATATCATCTCATTTATTTTAGTAACAATTTTAGATAAAGAAGGCATGATAGAGCTGACCGTGAGTAGAACAAACACCTCGCTATCCTTGGCCTAGAAATGAGAATATTATATATAAATGCATAAAGTAGGGAACAGTTATATAAAAGTTATATAATATACATATCAGAGAACACATAATAAATCAGCCATATAAATAAAACATTGTCCGTTGCATCATACATTCTAGCACTGCTTTTCATAACAGATCATCAGTACACATTTTACCACCTTTCATAATACATCCGAACCGTCCTTCTTTTGGAGCGCCAGTTTCTCATTTCATGGACAATCCCCTTGTCTCTCACATAACAAACAGTTAATAGTACTTGCTATTAAGAATTATCAATGACCCAAATAATAAACAGTTATAACTGATTATAACTAAAAGTGCATTTACAATATTGGCAAAGGTTGTTTATTGTTATAGTAATGGCAGAACTAATTGTAAGCTTAGTCATTAATGAACAACTGTATAAATCGGACAAGTAATGATGATGATGATGAACCTAAAGAGCTCCTCCTCTTTAGGTTCATCATCATTGCCTTCACTATGGGACAGCAAATTAACATGCTGTTTCTTTTCCCACTTTTCATCTCTGTCTGATCATAGTCCTGCAAACTGTTCTGAGCCCATGGTTTGCAAGCACAAATAACTTGGCTTTTTTCTGTTCCCGGTGCTCCAATAGGTTGAATGATAATTCTCACAACCTGTATCAGCTTCATACCAACCTGCTTCTGTTTTGGTACATTATCCTTTATAGACTCCACAAGCATGGCCTTCTAGGTGCTGCACCTCATCTGTCTCACAGTTCACAGCAGGCATCCTTGGTACCCCTGTGCTTCCAATCCTGCAAGGTCTGTGACTCTTTATTTCTGCTAGGAAGGATCTCTCACAATTGTGTTTTTTCTGGAATATCTCCCGTTGTTCAGTGGCTTCAGGTTTAAACTGAAAACCATTTTTGAGCCTCTTGCATTTTGGATTCCTGAAAAAACTTGTGTTTTCAGCCTTCTCGTCTTTCGCCCACTATTTTTTTTCTTTTAACCACTCTCTCTTTGCCTTTTTTTCTCTTTTTCTTCTTGTTTTGCCTTCAAGGCTTCTCAAAGCTTTTCATTTTTCTTCTCACTCCTGCTATTTACCATTGTGCTGCAGATTTTACTTGGGAGGACACTCCTTCTGCTCCATGATAAGCATCTATGTCTTCTTCCTGGAAGCCCCTCGTTGCCCCCAAATGCATGCTTCCCCCTCCACTCAGGAATATAATTTGGCATCATCCTCATACCTCTCAAATTAGTAGCAATTTGCCTGTCTTCCATATTAGGCTTTTTCAGTCCCATTGACGTGGAGTCCATCATTGTTTCTTGCTGTGCTTGTTCCCCTCATTCCTCTTCTTGTCTGTATTATGGCTGTATTATCTGAGACAGAGGGTTGTCGGGTTACTTCACAATTTTAATTTGGACCCATGTCCATACTCTGCTTCATATGCCTTCTAAGAAACAGTGGTCCCTCTTTCATCAGCTCAATCTCCAGGTTCTCATATTCTTCATCATTCACTTGAGGAAGGATTCTAGTTTCCTCATTAACATCAGAACATTCATCCTTTGAAAGAACACTGTCTGCTATCATCTGTTTGATCTCCCCTTTCTTTGGGTCTGAAATATTTGTCCGACATTTTCATACTGGGGCTGGTTTTGCAACCAGTGATTGACAACATTTAGCCCTTTATTCTTTGACCTTTGCTCACAACATCAGTCACTTTTATATCATCATTTGCTAGAAGGGCAATGGCTATTTAGCTGCTTCACCTGTCTTTTTCTCATTCACAACTCCTGATTGTCTTCTTCATCAGGTTCCTTCAGCAACCCTTCGACAGGGAAGCTGTGTCCTGATCTTGGATAGATAAGCGTGTCACTTGAGTAGAGATATGCATGTCACTTCTCAGGATGCCATACACTATCACTGTCATATTTGTCCAGAAGACAGGAAGGTTGCTGTCTTGAATACGGAAGCTCCTTTATTTCTAATAGCTCTTCCTTGCAATAACAATACAGGTTCTCCCTGTCCACAAACTTCCATGAGTGGAATATATGTACTCTATTACCTCTGGAAACTCCAACCCTGTTAAGGATCTCTTCTTTCCGATCATCATAATGTGTTGTCTTTTCTTCAGCCTAAACAACAAAGGCTTTCTGAACTTCACCACATAAGTAAGGGATAAGGACTGTGGCCCAGTGCTTTTGAGGCCAAGCTTTCCTAGTGGCAAAGTTCAGGAGGTATGTTTCTACGTCATCCTTACCTGTCATTTCCTGTAGGAATACATTAGGTTTCATGCTTCCTCTTGTCTCTGTATTAACAGTAGTATTTGTAGGCCTCATGTGTTGCAACTGGCTCTGTTCTCTTCTGTTTGTCTCAGCCATTGCTCTGTAATCTCTCTCTGGCTAGCCTGTCTCATAAGGGCTATGTCCTGTGCAGCTTGGGCCTTTAGTGCTGCCTGCTACTGAGCAACTTCGGTAGCCACTTAAACCAACCTCTGGGGGGCACTCTGCCATTATATATATATGTGTGTGTGTGTGTGTATACAGTGGATATAAAAAGTCTACACACCCCTGTTAAAATGTCAGGTTTCTGTGCTGTAAAAAAATGTGACCTATAATTTAATGTGACCTATAAACACAATTGAAAACCAAACTGAAATCTTTCAGGTAGAGGGAAGAAAAAATATAAAAATTATTATTATTATTATTATCTTTATTTATATCGCGCCAACATATTCCGTAGCGCTGTACAGGGGTTGAGTACATAGCAGAAAACAAATTAAACACCTTGTAAAGAATGGAGGGCCCTGTTTTTGAGCATAAAATCAAATGTACATAGAGCTTGTTTCCAAGGCCTGACACAAGATTGAAAACTCGCAAACTTACAATCTAAGGGTTTAGGTGTGATACAAGAGGGTGACAAATACAATTGAAAGCAATTGGTTCAGTAAAGTGGAGGGGTCTGTGTGTTGTACTGTAGATTGTGGTTGTGAGTGTTATTAAGCTGTGGAATGTTCAGTTGTACATGTTAAGGCTGAAGATGATAAGATTTTTTAAACAGGTGTGTTTTTAATAATTTCTTAAAGGTTTTGAGGCAGGAAGATAATCTAATGGAGCGGGGCAAGGAGTTCCAAATGGATGGGGAGGCACGAGAAAAGTCTTGAAGACGGGAGTGAGAGGAGGTGATGAGAGAGGAGGAAAGAAGAAGGTCGTTAGCAGAACGAAGGGGCCGGTTGGGAGAGTATTTTGAAACAAGAGCAGAGATATAAGGGGGTGCACTGTTGTTGAGGGCCTTATGTGTTAGGGTCATGATTTTAAATTTGATTCGGGAAGCTATGGGAAGCCAGTGGAGTGATTGACAGAGAGGGGCTGCAGACACTGATCGTTTGGTATTGAAGATGAGTCTAGCGGAGGCGTTCATTATGGATTGGAGGGGAGACAGACGAGAGATGGGGAGGCCAGCAAGGAGGGAATTGCAGTAGTCGAGTCGAGAGATGATGAGAGAGTGAATTAGAATTTTAGCTGTGTCTTCTGTAAGATAATGACGAATTTTGGAGATGTTTTTTAGGTGAAACTGACATGATTTTGTTATTGCTTGGATGTGAGGAATAAAAGAGAGGGCGGGATCCAGTAGAACCCCAAGACAACGGGCCTGGGAGGTAGGGGCGATAATGGTGTTGTCAACAGTTAGAGATATTTGAGGTGTGGAAGCTGTATTAGAGGGTGGAAAGATTAGAAGTTCAGTTTTAGACATGTTGAGTTTGAGTTGACGGGTGGACATCCAGGAGGATATGCTAGAGAGGCAGTTGGAAACTTGAGCTAAAAGAGAGGGGGATAGATCGGGTGCAGAGAGGTAGATTTGAGTATCATCTGCATAGAGATGATACTGAAATCCAAAGGATTTTATAAGGGTGCCAAGGGAGGAGGTGTAGATGGAGAAGAGGAGGGGGCCTAGGACAGAACCTTGGGGAACGCCAACAGACAGAGGGAGAGGTGAAGAAGAGGTGCCAGAGAAGGAGACACTAAATGTACGATCTTTAAGATAGGATGTGAACCATGAAAGAGCTGTGTCCTGGATGCCAAAAGAGCGGAGCGTTTGGATTAGAAGAGGGTGGTCAACTGTATCGAAGGCAGCAGAGAGATCCAGGAGAATTAGAATAGAGTAGTGACCCTTTGATTTGGCGGTTAGCAAGTCATTAGTGACTTTTGTAAGGGCTGTTTCTGTAGAGTGTTGGGACCGGAAGCCAGATTGGAACGGGTCAAGTAGGGAATTGGAGGAAATAAATTGAGTGAGGCGATTGTAAACAAGCCGCTCAAGGAGTTTAGACGCAAGGGGAAGTAGTGAGATAGGGCGATAGTTGGAGGCAGAAGCTGGGTCAGAAGAGGGCTTCTTGAGAATGGGTGTAACTGTGGCATGTTTTAAGGAGGATGGAAACTTGCCAGTGTTTAGGGAGAGGTTGAATAGATGTGTGAGAGCTGGGATAAGTGTGGTGGATAGGGGAGGGATTAGCTGTGATGGAATAGGATCATGAGGACATGTGGTAAGGTGAGAGGTTGATAGTAAAGTAGATACTTCATCCTCGGTTACAGGGTCAAAGGAGTCCATAGTGGAGGTGGGATTGGGGAAGGGTAAGGGCTGGGTGATGTCGGTTTGGGGAGAGGGTGGTGGGGTAGGGCCAAGCTGGGAGGAGAGCTCATTTCGGATGGTATCGATTTTATTTTTAAAATGGCTGGCAAAGTCATCAGCAGTGAGAGAGGAAGGGGCAGGAGGTGGGGGTGGGCGGAGGAGGGTGTTGAATGTGGCAAATAAACGTTTAGGGTTGGAGGACAGGTTTGATATTAGTGATGAGAAGTAGTGTTGTTTGGCAAGATTGAGGGCAGAGAAGTAGGAGCGCAAGGTAAACTTGTAGTGGAGAAAGTCTGCTGAAGTGCGAGATTTCCTCCATAATCGTTCTGCAGTGCGTGAGCATCTCCGTAGATAGCGTGTTTGTGTGGTGTGCCATGGTTGTGGGTGAGAGCGAGGGCGTTTGCTTGTGATTATGGGGGCAAGAGAGTCAAGGGTGGAGGTTAGCGTAGTGTTGTATTGTGAAGTGGCGACGTCAGGGCAGGCAAGGGTGGTGAGGGGGCTGAGAAGGGGTGTTAATACATTTGAAAATTGTTGTGGGTTGAGTGCTTGCAGGTTTCTGCGTGTTCTGATGGCAGGATTTGAAGAAGGGTGGTGAGCGGAGGATGAGGTGAGGTTGCAAGTTAGCAGGTGGTGGTCAGATAGGGGAAGTGAGGAGATGTCAAGGTTGGAGATAGTGCAGAGATTAGTAAAAATAAGGTCAATAGAGTGTCCACCACTATGAGTTGCAGAATCTGTCCATTGTGAAAGGCCAAGGGAAGAGGTGAGTGCAAGTAATTTTGCAGTTGTTGGGGAGGTGGGGGTGTCAGTGGCAATGTTGAAATCGCCAAGAATGAGTGAAGGTATATTGGAGGAGAGAAAGTGAGGGAGCCAGGCGGCAAAGTTGTCCAGAAACTGAGAGGGTGATCCAGGCGGGCGATAGATCACAGCTACTCGCAGAGGGATGGGAGAGAAGATGCGGATAGTGTGGACTTCAAAAGATGAGAATTGAAGGGAGGGAACAGGGGGTATGCAGCGAAAAGTGCAGCGAGAGGATAGCAGTATGCCCACACCTCCACCTTGTTTGTTCTCAGGTCTAGGAGTGTGGCTGAAGTGTAGACCACCATAAGAGAGTGCAGCAGGGGAGGCAGAGTCAGATGGAGTGAGCCAGGTTTCCGTGATAGCCAGTAAATTGAGGGAGTTGGAAATGAAGAGATCATGAATGAAGGTAAGTTTATTGCAAACAGACCTTGCATTCCAGAGGGCACAGGAGAAGGGCAAAGTAGATGGTTTGTGACAAGTGATGGGTATTAGATTATGGGTGTTTTGGGCATTTGCTGCCCTGGGGACTCTGCGTGGCTGACAGCAGGTGGGAATAAAATAATATGGTTGTATAAGTATGCACACCCTTAAACTAATACTTTGTTGAAGCACCTTTTGATTTTATTACAGCACTCAGTCTTTTGGGGTATGAGTCTATCAGCATGGCACATTTTGATTTGGCAAAATTTGCCCACTCTTCTTTGCAAAAACACTCCAAATCTGTCAGATTGCGAGGGCATCTCCTGTGCATAGCCCTCTTCAGATCACCCCACAGATTTTCAATCGGATTCAGGTCTGGGCTCTGGCTGGGACATTCCAAAACTTTAATCTTCTTCTGGTGAAGCGATTCCTTTGATGATTTGGATGTTTGGTTTGGGTCGTTGTCATGCTGAAAGATGAAGTTCGTCTTCATGTTCTGCTTTCTAGCAGAAGCCTGAAGGTTTTGTGCCAATATTGACTGGTATTTGGAACTGTTCATAATTCCCTCTATCTTAACTAAGGCCCCAGTTCCAGCTGAAGAAAAACAGCCCCAAAGCATGATGCTGCCACCACCATGCTTCACTGTGGGTATGGTGTTCTTTTGGTGATGTGCAGTGTTGTTTTTGCACCAAACATATATTTTGGAATTATGGCCAAAAAGTTCAACCTTGGTTTCATCAGGCCATAACACCTTTTCCCACATGCTTTTGGGAGACTTCAGATGTGTTTTTGCAAAATGTAGCCTGGCTTGGATGTTTTTCTTCGTAAGAAAAGGCTTTCGTCTTGCCACTCTACCCCATAGCTCAGACATATGAAGCAGCTCTGGGGTGTGGAAAACAGGTTTTATTTTTAAATAAAATAAGTTTGTATGTGTATAGAATGAATCCATGTAATGTGTGTTTCTGATATAACGAGGATGTGTCAAACTAGAAAAATGTAAAAACAGGGACATTTAGATATACCTTTAACTTAACTGAGTGATGGACACAACTTGTATGGTAATTACCAGAGGCTCACAAATTATTACAGAACAGCAGTTTAACATTAGGATTTTATTCTTTCCATGTAGAATCCTGAAACAATACAGCCATCCAAACATTGTGAAGTTAATTGGTGTCTGCACACAGAAGCATCCCATATATATTGTCATGGAACTGGTACAAGGTAAGTACTATTTAATTTTACATGATTGAAGAACACAAAGTACTTTTATATTACTAACCACACAAACTGAAGTTTAATATTTTTCATTACTTATATAGAAATGACCAATATCACCACTGTAATCTAGATTTCAATAAGCCATCATCCTGGATATCATTATAAATAAACAATTTATAAAGCTCCCGGCATATGTAAAAGACCAGTGGAGGCCATGAAAATCATAAATGAATGTGAGAATCCCATGTGTCTCTACAGGTGGAGACTTTTTGTCTTTCTTACGAAATGAAGGCACCAGACTGAAGATGAAAGAAATAATTCGGATGACTGAAAATGCTGCAGCTGGGATGGAATACTTGGAGAGCAAGCATTGTATACACAGGTACAAATCCAAGGACTATCACAATGAAATATGGAAACAGAGGAAGGAATTATGGGGAATAGCAAATATAGAATTACCATAACACAAGATAAGGTCTACAAATACTCACCAAAATAAAGCAACTGAGCTTAATTAGTGAATGATAATACACATTAAAGAGCTAAATGCATAAATTGTGTATAAGACTGATAAAAAGAAACACGTATATAAAAAATTATGCAATGTAAGCTGTCTGTAGCACATCTCCCTTTGTCCATTTGGTATAAGTTGTAATTGGGAGAGGGTACTGCAATATGTGGATCTATATATACGTTTTTAACTAACAGGTAAATGGGGGGGGGGGGGGGGGGGGCAGTGAATCAGTATAAATGTATTCTCACCATTACTAAATTACTAATTAAACTTGGTCCCTCATTGTAATAACACTAAACATATACTTATCCAAAATAGTTATAAAAGCATAAAGGTAAATGGACTGTCTAGATATAAATTTGATTGTGGAAACAAATCCAACTCAGCAAAGGCCTATATAGTACATATGGCAGCAAAATGTTCCTGCCATCAGAAATTCATATGTGAAGTGAAAATGCTTGCAAGACAGAGTCACAATGTGCATTCATTCTCCCCATATAAAATACATGGCAGTTTCTGCATTACACATACTACAGTTGTACATTTGTCACTCGCAAACAGTGAGTGATTATATTAAAGTTGTGAGCACTTTAGACTAAACAGTTTGAATATATAATGGCAAGCAAACCTCACAGCATGCCTGTTTTAATTAAATATAGTACCATAGTAAGCAACAATGGGCCTCATTCAACATATTTTTTTACCGAAGTTTTTAGTTAGTGAACTTCTATAAAAAAGCAAGGTCTTCACTAACTAAAAACTTCTGTAAAAATATATGTTCTGTGCTTATATAGAGCCCTATTCAACTGGCCAAAGCGCAATTCTTTTGTATAAGCAGAGGTAGTTCCAATAAGAAACAGTGTTTGGAAAAGTAGGAAGTGAGCAGAGTATACTACAGAGATGAGTCCAGTTCACAGCATCTTGTCCTAGTCAAGATCACCAACATTGTTAAAGTGAATGATTATATTATTAAGCAATATTACCTTAACTAGCGAATTGCCCGTCAAAAATGACAGGGCAATAAAATTTCAAGGCATGGGAATGCTGTTTTACACATAATGTAAACCGTTCTCTGAGAGAGAGATATATTTCTATGTATATGTAGTTAAGTAATAATGAATGATTTCTTAAATTAATTAATATACTTTAAATATTTATAATTGATATATGCAGCGAGCAATAGGCTGAAGAGCTAACAATCTGTTTGTATTTTGCGTCTGCATAGAATATACATTGTGAGTGTTAGTGCCCTGCTTATAAAGTTTAATGAATGTTTGAACTGTGCATTCTAAATAGGCTGCGTGCGCGAGGTAAAGCCGTTGGTTTATTGTGTAAACCGGGAATTGTATAGTCGTAATGTTATTAATGTGGTACGCGTCTCGTGAGCATTTTCCGGCTTTTGTAATAGTGTATTTTGTAGGTCGTAGCTTGATGTGTAAAGTGCTATGCGTTTGGCAGTGTTTTGCCCAGTCCGTGGTCGTGTAGCCTCGTTTTCATTTTTCGGCTGTAATTTTTTTCCTCGCTTAGACGATTTTCAAGTGGCGAAAATCATCTAAATCGTGTTAAATTCGTGTTCCAGCACCACTGCCTGCAGCGCTCATCGCCTAAGTTGTACGCACCTCGAAAAGCGTGACTACATCTCGCAGTTTGACAACTATTATATGTGATATACTAGAAAGATGCCTCTAAAACAGCATGTATTTCTGTTTATACATCATTTGTCCCCAATGCAAAAGCAGATAACAGGATAGTGACAGAAAATAGTTTGCTTATATTGGATGTCTCATCTGTATTTGCGTATGGAAAGTTATAGAGATCATAAACTGCTATATATGTGAAAAAACACTTAGTATTAAATAACCAGATGTGAAGGCTTATGGTATGTATCAATGTATCATAAGTACATACTGTCCTTTACCAGAGATAGAATATCAATTTCAGGGCCTGCCATTAGTGCCCTTCAGTGTACTGTGGTCTCCATGGTGACCGCTATTCGAGTTAAAAAAATTATTGTAGAGATCCCACAAAGATGTTTTATCTCTTGCATTTTTTAATTTTTAATTTTTATAGTTATGTTAAAGAGAAACATGTATAGAAGTAACTTGACAAACTTATAAGTTAGCAAGTAGAACATGTCATAAAAATATCACTTTGTTTATTTGTGAGCAGTAACATACATTGGGGCAGAAACACACACTCGCTGATGACAAGGACAACATTAAATTAGATTGTATGAGCAAAAACATAATTCATATCTTGCGATAAAGGGGTAATAGGAGGTATCTGAAGGTGTGTCAGTTGTACAAATTAAAACAAGACAACATTTCCAAATTATTATTATCTTTTGTAGCTGCAAACCAGACTGTATTAGAGTCAGTGATATTTTTTATTATCTTAGATGCCTTATTGAACTTTTGAAGCACAGAAGGGTACTTCAAGGTCTAATAAGGTATCACTAGGTACCTTAGTGATCAGTAGATTAAAAAATACTCAGACCATATTATAAAGATAGGACTACTGTGGTCCTTTAACAATAGTGTCGTTTCTGGAAGCCCTCCATTGCCACTATAGGTTAATGTGTGAGCATATCTAATTACTCTCTTGATGTTAGCTTTCCATGACACACATGTAAGTGTATTACTTCTATTTTTATATTATTCTTCTGTGATATTTGTATGAGTATTCATCTGTAACAGCCATTTCCATGGTAACTATACACTGAAGGGCACATATGACAAATCCAACAATTGATTAGTCTATACCCTTTGGTAACACATAGAGATGCATTAAGCTGTGTTGATGTTGTTAAGTGTCTTCTAATAAAAAAAAAACTGTAGGGTTTTCAGATTTTACAAGCGCATATCACTATGCAGAAACAATTGCTACCACTCATTTCAAAATGAACACATTAAAGTGACACTTTGGCCATTTTTACTTGTTTTAGTTATAATTAAAAAGTAATTTATACCTGTGGCAAACTGAAGAACTTGATTTGGTAATGGGCATATACTTTTAATTATTTGATTAATTTTAAAAGCATTTTCATGTTTGTTATCTACCCCACTATTTGCTGTGCTAGCAGTGCTTATAAAATGCCTCCCTGGTCTGTGTCTCTTTCAGAATCCTTGAAGAAGTGTTTATGTATTCAGCAATCAAATATAGCATTGCCAGTATTAACTACATACCTATAGTTATCTTGTGTAGAACATGCTTTTTTGTGAATAAAATGTTCCTTAGAGTTTGGTCTTTTTTCTATAAGTTTCGATTTGTTTTCAGTAATTTATTGCATATTATATAAAGTAAGTAGAAGGACCAACCTAGACAGGTTGTGACATTTGGTAAGCAAGTTCTGTCACTAATTGTATACAGTATCTGACAATTATCCCTCATTTATATACAGATTAATTTGTCCTAAGCATAATATAATGCAGTTACAGTATAAGAATATATTGCTTCAATGAGGAAGGTGACATAAATAACTAAAGTTTCAAAATATATATCCTTGGAGAATCTGATTGACCTACTAATAGAAAAAAATCAATTTGCAGCAGAGCGTCTTTAGAGGGTAGAGCAAGAACACTTCAGCCTTTTCACATTGCCCAATTTCTAAACATTATGGACCACTGTATTCTGCTTATATGCTTTTTTAACTGTTTTGAAAAAAAGTACCTTTGTGAGACATGAATTCAAGAGACCACATTATGAAGACGCAAGAAGAAGCAAGATCCCAGTTTTATTAGAAATTGCAAGAGGACAATAAACCGATTATCTTGTTCAGAAAGCCCATCTTTTTATCAGCTTCTGTCAGGAACACATCTTTATAAAACAGTTTTTTTCAAGGCCCTTTGGTAGAAGCATCTCACCTTCAAATCCCTTTTATATAAAAAAAATCCATGTTGTGTCAGTGTATGTGCAGTACAAACCACTTCACTTAAATACGTTTTTATACAGTATCATGTCATAAAATCAGGGCTAAGCATACAATAATTCCTGTACACAATATCTGTATTTTGTCTATGTAACTTGATGTGCCTACTTCTTTACTTGTTTTAACCATGACTTAGAGTAACTCCTGTTACATTTGAGAGACTATATCATTAATTTATGGTAACCTTCACTAATGTCTAGATTACCTTTCAGAGATAGGAAATGAATAATAAAAGATTATAGTTTAACTGATATAAAAAAGATACGTCAAATAAAACAAAAGGTCATGTTTTACCTTTTAACTCCAATTGCTAAATAATACTTGATTTACTGATTTGTTAGCAGTCAGGACACGTTATATAGAGTCGCATCAGTCCTAAAAGAAACAGGTGGCATGTGCTATTGGTAATACTTAAAGACAACCGCCAACTTTGCTTTTTTATTCATTCCTGGCAGGGACCTTGCAGCTCGCAACTGTCTTGTGACTGAGAAAAATGTCCTGAAGATAAGTGATTTTGGCATGTCGAGAGAAGAGGAGGATGGAGTGTATTCATCCACAGGGGGAATGAAGCAGATACCGGTGAAATGGACAGCTCCTGAAGCTCTCAATTATGGTACTACATGTATAGGACCTGCTATCATTTTCATCTATTCTACCTGTGTAAAATGATTGAAGTGGAAGGCATAGAATTGCATATAAAAATGTCTCACCCTATCTTCTCTGTACTATTTATATTAATATACCTATCTGATAATTATTCCTCATTTATATATTGATTATTTTGTCCTACTCATTATTTAATGTAGTTACAGTATACAGTATTACAGTATAAGAAGAAGGAAGGTACCAAAAATATCACCCCAGCCTTGTGGGATTATCTGTCAACATAATTAGTTAGAACAGTCACATGCCAGCCTTTAACAAAACACTGGTTAGGTGATAGCTGTGGAATTTATATATTTTGCAGTTATTTTAAACAAAGGTTTCTGACAGATCTTCATATAAATATAAGGCATTACACGTGTGTAGGAATTCCGACAGCTGCAAATGAATCAGCTTTATTGTGAAGTCACACAATTTGGGCAGCCTAACAGGAACAAATGACAAAATCAAAGATGTGTTTGTTCTATGGGGGTATGACCCATTAAGTTCACGGTAACATTTACAGGATAGAAATATCCTGTTTTATAGCCAGACCAACTTAAAGCAACAGTCTAGCACAAAAAGGCTAGGTAATTTCCCACAGGACAAAATAAAACAATCAACCTAAGGCATACGTTTCATCAGTGGGGTGCAGCTGAACTGCCTAGTAAGTAAGGAGACCATGGGCCACATTCAATTGTAAGCACACAATTGCCTCTTGCCTGTAATTTTGTCTGCGGGCTACATTTTTCCCAAACATTTAGATACAGTACATTCAATTGTCTATAACCCGCAACTGCCCTCTCACAGAGAACTTGCTTTCCTTAAGAACCATTATGCCAATCAGTATGTACAGGGACTTCAAGAAAAGGTGCAATTTATTGAAGAAATTAAAAGTACCAGTAACCATAACTACAATTGGGTGTAATTAAATATTCTAAGTGAAAGTGAGTTAACATTAATATAGAAGTTGTTGTGGTTCAGTCCTTCAGTCATGTCCAACTCTCAGTGACCATATGTACCAAGGCACATCTGTCTGTGTTTCTGGTTTTGTTTAGCCATATGGTTTTCTTGGCAAAGATACTGGAGTTGGTTGCTAGTTCCTTCTCCAGTGGACCACAATTTGTCTGACCTCTCTGCTATGACATGCCTATCTTGGATTATACTACATAGTATAGCTCACAGGTTTATTGAGGTACACAAGCCCCCTTACCACAACAATATGGCGATCCAGAAGGGGGTATAGAAGTTAGTTATTTTATATAGATTCACCTTCTGAGGTAACGGCCTTATCAGCCTCAATTATTTAAGATTAGCAGTGGGGAGATACAGTAGACAAACATTCCTCTGTAATAGCGACAGACATTTAAGAATTAGATTTATTTGTACTATTGATAAATGTCTCTGTCACTATTACCATTTGAACTGGACATTCTTATGCTTTTTATCACCACTTACTACTAATATTAACTAACTGTTGTTAATAGGGCCATCACCTCAGAGGGTAGATTAGTTCAATTTATATATAATATAACCCTAACTACTTCCATATAGAGATTTTAAATAAAACCAGTTGTAATTCTGTTTATTTTTTGTGCACTTTTCATTTCTGAAAGGAACATTTCTAGGTCGCTTTAACACCAGGGCATTAGCATGTTCTAATAAATGAGTGACAAAAAAGGGTCCCAATGTGCTGCCCTTAGCAGTGCTGTCAGTCTCAGTGTCAGATCTGATTGATTCTACCCATAGATAAACATGTGGAGGTACAGTCTGTCCTGATAACAATAGCTGATAGCTAGCCAGCTGGATACAGTTAGCTCTTTATGTCACGCCAACCAGAACAAGACAGGGAGATGCCAGTTCAAGTATACAGCAATTTGGCTTTACAATAATGTTTAGGTGTTCACCTCCTTTACATGTATTGATATTATGAGTGAATTAATATTGCAGTGCAATTTTAATTAATTTGCGGATACTATGCAGTGTTAATGTGATTAAACTGTAACATGTGTTGATCAAGAATAAGCTTGCCAAGGCGTCTGTGAGAAAAGACACAGCTTTATTTATCATAGTTATCTCTCCCATCTGTGCTGCATTTCTCTTTCCAGGAAGATACAGTTCAGAAAGTGATGTGTGGAGCTTTGGGGTCTTACTCTGGGAGGCCTTCAGCCTGGGGGCAGTCCCATACACTGCTCTGAATAACCAGCAAACCAGGGAGGCCATAGAGCAGGGTAAGTGTGTATGAAAGCTGATAATTCAGTTTATTTATATCATTACTCATGAGTGCACTGTGTATTCTTTACTCTATAGGCATTATCATAAAGCTCTTTGAGTAAAAAAGATTGGAGATCTTACCTATATCCAAGATGTCTCATAGGTGAAAGGCTGGATGGCAGATAAATAAATGGCTTCCCACAGTAAAAGAATCAATACATACGATAGTTAATAAATATCAAGAGCATCAGTTAAAATGTGTCAATTATATAAATAGATATATAGACAGAGCAGCTACTACAGCAGATAGTTGCATTTACTGTGACCGATAGGCACCTTTAGGTTTTATGCTGCCCTGGTCAATTTAGATTTGTGGGACCCCAAGCCCCACTTTCAGCTCCTCCTTTATGTGCATTTATTTATGTGTGTACATATATATATATATATATATATATATATATATATCAGAAAGTGCCAGGTACACTTATATACAGAAATATCACTACATATAGACATTTCTGTGCATATACAAACATATTTCAGTGTGCTGCACTGCATCATCAGGCAGCCTGTTGCCCCCTGAAAATGTGCTACCCTAAGCCTTGGTGGCCTAAGCAGAAACACACTCTTGCTGTGATCCTAAGTAGAGTATTTATTACAGCATTTCTTTTATAAATGCAGGAGTTCGACTGCCCGCCCCAGACAACTGCCCAGAAGAGGTTTATAAACTGATGCTGAAATGCTGGGAATATGATCCAAGGAAGCGTCCCACCTTCAGCACTGCGCACCAGGATCTTGTCAGCATCCGCAAGAGATATCGATGAGTCTTTCCATGGATCATTCACTGCTTCTTCGTCAGATTTGGTCCTATACATCATTTTTTAGTGGTTTACTGGTGAACCACTAGCCTGCTGAGCCCCAAAACTCAGCAACATCGTACAATATAGAACAGTTTCACATTTCTTATAGTAAACTCCTCCAGGAGACTTTTAAGATAACATTTGTTTCTAATGTTCTTGGAGGTATGTCCATTTCATCAGTGCAAATTACAAGTCGGTGCAACACCAGAAAAAAAAAACTCACATCCGATGCAGGCCAGAGTGTGCAAGACTTTTTGTTTGGATATTCAGCTTTCCTGCATCAGGATTTCTTAAAGAAGGGAATATTAGTGGATATACAGCATGATTGTATACAAAAATGTGTTTGTAAGGCTGTATAAATATTGTACATATACACATCTCTATCCATACTTCTACTGTTGGTGGTCGTAGCACATATCACCAAATTACGTCTCTTTTGTATACACATTTGATTTATTTAATTACATTTCTTTAAGTGCCTTATCTTTCATTGACCAATGTAAACTAATTACAATCATTTCAAAATAAAATGTTTATATATATTATTGGATGCAGTGTATGGTAACAGAGCCGTGTGATCCACACTGGGTAAATATAGCTCATTGATTTTGCTGATGGTAAAAACCAGTGGTTACTATGACCTTGGGTCCCTTACAGCACTCGGCTGTGAGGCATCCGGCAATGTAAAACATATCACTTAGTGATAGACTGCTGAGCGGTCATTCTCACTTTGTATCGACGGACTGATGGGATATAACCTGATGTAGCCTTTTGTCAGTTCACTGTGGTTGGGGTGTTACACCTTAGGCAAGTTCTTAGGGCACAGTGAAGTCATCATGAATTTAAGAGAGTAGGTTTTTAAACATTGCATTTTTTTTTATTTACATGGAAATATTAGCATGCATGAAGAGGGGTATAGAAGAAAGGGAAGCAAATGTAATTCTACCACTATAATTTGCAATATTATTAATATATTATTATAATTATTATATATTATTATTAATATTGTATACAGTTTTGGGCACTACTTCTAAAAATGACATTTTAGCACTTCAGAAGGTAAGGTGAATGAAGGGGCTAAGTTATGAAGAAATACTAACCTAATTAAAGTTATTTTCTCTAGAAAAAAAGGTGTCTAAGAGGGGACATGATTACCTTATACAAATATATCCAAGGTCAGTATAAGGCTTTGTTAGGAGAACTTTTTGTGCCAAGAGGTTTTCAGACATCTGAAGAAAAAAGATTTGACCTTTAGGAAAGAACAGGGTTCTTCACAGTAAGGGTAGTCATAATGTGGAACTTTCTACCAAAGTAGGTTGTTACAGCAAATTCAACAGAAAACTTTAAGATTGTGTTGGATGTTTTTTTTATAAAAATTACGGGTATACAGGGTTATGTAGGATAACTGGAGAAGAAAGGGTATTGATCCAGGCTGATTCTGATTGCCAGAATGTGGGGGTGATGAATGAATTGGCAGTGTTTCAATGGGGTTTTGTTTGCCTTCCTCTGAATCAAATAAAAACGAGCAATTCACTAATTACAAGGATCAGAGGAGATCTAAAAAGGTTGACCTTGATGGATTAAATGATTTTTTTTTCAACCTCAATTATTATGTTAAAATAGAGTATAGCTAGTGCATGGGCATTTTGGTTCTTATCTGCCATTACATCTATGATTCTATGTCCTAATATCTTTCTAGAAGCAGTTTCCTTGCAAACAAAAGCTCTTCTACGTTTTAAATGAATGATAGCAAACTTGTGACCTAAATCAGTATAAAGAAGTTATTTATCAAAGAGTTACAAAGTAAATTTAGTTTGGACTTTTCAGGGGCATTCTTTCTCAACATCAGCTGCCAGAAACTGAAGAAATTTGCAAATGTCAGGGTAAGTTTATTATTGTTTATTTTGGTATTTTTTTCATGCAAACAAATGTTTTCACACACTATGGATTCTCCTGTATCATGCATCCAAAATCCAGTAAACTTCCATAAACTTTTAAGTTACCTCTTTCGACTTTCCCAGAGTCTCTCATTTAAGGCAGTAAAGTACTTCTTCATAGGCTCCAAGATATAAAAAAAATCAGAATGTATTTGGAAGATGCACATCCATATTCAAAGGTCTTAGGCATTGATGGAACTTATAAGCAGTTTATCCTCAACTTCTAGGCATGGAGGCTATCTTACAAAACAATATAATAAGATACAATTTTAGTCTATAATAGTTCAGCTGCATGCCCAGGTCTAAATCTATCTTTCTCTTGTTTTCTCTCTGAGCCAATAATCCACATTTCTGTTGTATTGTGACTTCAGAGTGCATTCATCAATCTTTAGAGCAGAGTCAAATATTTTTTACAAAATCCATCAAGGTCAAAATATCTTGGGACGGTGTAAAAGCCGGAACGGAACAGAACGGGTCGGAACAGGCCATTTATACAAGAAATCAATGACAATATAACTGGGATGTGTTAGATAATATTGAGAACAATATATAAGAACCAAAACCAGTTCAATATAATACTTTATTAACCCTTTAAAAACCCCAAAATCAAACGGAACAGGCAAAAACAGGCCGGAACGCACACTTTATAAAGAGAATTCATGCTAAAATCATTGGGATGTGTTAAATATAATTGAGAACAATATTTAAGAGCCAACCCCATCTGATAACATGCCAGAATACAATATTTAGTAAAAATGACTTAGGAACGGCGACTTTCCAGAGGGTCAAAAATACCAAATTCACCAAATAACATAACTAGGTGGGATTCATGTAGTAACCTTCATAAATTCCACATAACTTAATTTCAAGTACCCGTTCCGTGCCAGAATACAATATTTCGCAAAATGACACGGAACAGAAACTTTCCAGATGGTCAAAAATACCAAATTCACCAAATAAACATATTCGGTGGGATTCATGTAATAACTCTCAATGTGGCTCTCAATGTGGACCTCGCGATTGCTGAGCTTGCGATGAGCGTCAAAGGCGCTCAGCGCGAGAAACAAAAGTGGCGGGTTGGACGACACCTCCATAGCATATACATTGATAAGACTTCCATGGCATAGGGCACAGTTTTAGTGCCATGGAGGTCTCTTGAATCAGCTTTAGAGGCATTTTTCTGCATCTGCGGGTGGTCATCAGTTTGCGAAGGAGAAAAAAAGGATTTATTACAATACATTGAAAATATATATTGATCTCAACTGCTTAAAAGATTGTCCTGGTTTACAAAACACATCTCATGTCTGATAAATATGTAACAAACTAACAACAGGGGGGGAAGGGGGGGAGTACAGAGCAAAGCAGAAAATCAGTACTAAGTATTGTTTCTAATTATTTGTGTGGATGATTATCATTTTCTTAAAGCTGTTCTGAATCGTTCAATGAGATAACAAGTACTTCTTTTCCCACTCCTGAATAAATAAGATATAACATAGATATCTCCGACACTCTGAGAAGCTATTGCAGTTCTTTAGTATTCTGCCCGGAACGGGTACTTGAAATTAGTGTCTGTGGAATTTATGCATGTTATTACATGAATCCCACCTAGTTATGTGTATTTGGTGAATTTAGTAATACTGACCCCCTAAAAAGTCGCTGTTTCTGGTCATTTTGCAAAATATTGTACTCTGGTCTGGAACGGATACTTGAAATTAATTTATGTGGAATTTATGAAGGTTATTACATGAATCCCACCTAGTTATGTGTATCTGGTGAATTTGGTATTTTTGACCATCTGGAAAGTTGCCGTTCCTGGTCATTTCGCAAAATATTGTATTTTGGCCCGGAAGGGGTACTTGAAATTAATTTATGTGGAATTTAGGAAGGTTATTACATGAATCCCACCTAGTTATGTGTATTTGGTGAATTTGGTATTTTTGACCATCTGGAAAGTTGCTGTTCCGTGTTATTTTGCGAAATATAGTATTCTGCTTGGAACGGGTACTTGAAATTAGTGTCTGTGGAATTTCTGCATGTTATTACATGAATCCCACCTAGTTATGTGTATTTGGTGAATTTAGTAATACTGACCCTCTAAAAAGTCGCTGTTTCTGGTCATTTTGCAAAATATTGTACTCTGGTCTGGAACGGATACTTGAAATTAATTTATGTGGAATTTAGGAAGGTTATTACATGAATTCCACCTAGTTATGTGTATTTGGTGAATTTGGTATTTTTGACCATCTGGAAAGTTGCTGTTCCGTGTTATTTTGCGAAATATAGTATTCTGCTTGGAACGGGTACTTGAAATTAGTGTCTGTGGAATTTCTGCATGTTATTACATGAATCCCACCTAGTTATGTGTATTTGGTGAATTTAGTAATACTGACCCTCTAAAAAGTCGCTGTTTCTGGTCATTTTGCAAAATATTGTACTCTGGTCTGGAACGGGTACTTGAAATTAATTTATGTGGAATTTATGAAGGTTATTACATGAATCCCACCTAGTTATGTGTATTTGGTGAATTTGGTATTTTTGACCATCTGGAAAGTTGCCGTTCCTGGTCATTTCGCAAAATATTGTATTTTGGCCCGGAAGGGGTACTTGAAATTAGTGTCTGTGGAATTTATGCATGTTATTACATGAATCCCACCTAGTTATGTGTATTTGGTGAATTTGGTATTTTTGACCATCTGGAAAGTTGCTGTTCCGTGTTATTTTGCGAAATATAGTATTCTGCTTGGAACGGGTACTTGAAATTAGTGTCTGTGGAATTTATGCATGTTATTACATGAATCCCACCTAGTTATGTGTATTTGGTGAATTTGGTATTTTTGACCCTCTGAAAAGTCGCCGTTCCCGGTCATTTTTGCTAAATATTGTATTCTGGCCCGAAACAGGTACTGGAAATTAATTTCTGTGAACCTTATGAAGTTTATTACATGAATCCCACCCTAGTTATGTGTATTTGGTGAATTTGGTATTTTTGACCCTATGGTCATTTTGGTCGTTCCGGGTCATTTTGCGAAATATTGTATTATGGCCCGGAACGGGTAGTTTAAATTAGTTTGTGTGGAATTTATGAAGGTTATTACATGAATCCCACCTAGTTATGTGTATTTGGTGAATTAGGTAACACTGACCCTCTAAAAAGTTGCCTTTCCGGGTCATTTTGCAAATTATAGTATTCTGCCCGGAACGGGTATTTAAAATTAGGTTCTGTGGAATTTATGAAGGTTATTACATGAATCCCACTTAGTTATGTGTATTTGGTGAATTTGGTATCTTTGACCTTCATAAAGCTATAGCTTTTAATTAAATTAATATTGGCTCATCTGCTGACTCCTGGAGGCACCCATGAATGTTGCATACACATGAGGGGAGTCTACAGTAGCAGGGTTTGCAGTTACATTTGCAAACAACCTGGTTCTGAGGATGTGTGGAGAAATTGCTAGGTGACAAATACCAAAAGATGCAATTATGTATTAAATCTCATCTTCCTTCCCCTGCACAATTCAGTAAGAATGTGCTCTCACACTCCATTGTATCAGGAAATCCTCACGTAAGGCAAGATGGAAACGGTCTATAAACAGAATTTTCAAAAATGATTTTCTCTATTTTTATTGCTCATTGCTTAGACAGCTGCTAATGTTGTATACTTAAAATACAGTTGCCGTCATTGCATCATTAATAAGAGTCATGTCTGTTAATATTATGTTAGGGGCGAGAGAGAGGAAAACAACTTTATATATCAAAATTAATTAAATGGAAGCCTGATCTGATAAAAATATTGTTTTGTTTTTGTATTTTTTTAAATTATAAATAAAATAAAATTTAATTGTATGTATATATTTGTAATTTTAAAACATTATTTAAAATTACATTTTATGTACTTCCAGAGGGAGATGTCATAGGATTTCAAAGTTTTTCTTGATTTCTCATGAATTACAATCTCTTCTCTCTGAGCTCAGCCTTTTTCAGGTTTGCTGAGGCTTAAGGCAGCATAACCACATCCCATCAGGGGCGGCTGGTGCATAGGGGGAAATGGGCAGCATCCCTCCCAAAATGAATGCACTGACTTAATCCCCCCCCATCACTTACTTAATTGTATAATTTATATAATAAAAATAATAAAAAAATGTTTTTATCATGTTCAATATTCTGTTTTTTTTTTTTTTTAAAGCTGCTGCTGTCACTTTAAATTTAAAAACCCTATGTGCTGCAGTGACACACTGACTTATCACATCTAGCCCCATGCTGGTGACTTGCCTAAACTGTTTGGGTCTATGTCAAAACTGTGCTATAACAGATAGAGCTGAACCTGTCTGTCAAACTCAGCATCATCCAATCAGAATAGCCGGGAGGGAAAAGTCCTGTATCATACAGGGACTGCAGCTCTCACAGTCCCCCCAGAAGTGAATACATTGGAGCAATCTCAATAAAGTTTATTGAAGAAAAAAACAAACAACTCCCAACTCACAGTGCATGCAGATAGAGGGAGCTGTGTTTACAGCTTCAGTTTTCTCAATACACTGGTGGTCTTATTGATTCTGATTACCCTGCTCCACACACCAAGCTTGTGACCTGTCTGTCACCACCCCAGCCTATGACAGACAGAAGCAGCTGCAGAGCTTAGGTAAGTCCATATCCCTCTCTGTGTCTTGTTGTTCTGTCCTAAAGTTGTATATGACTCTCAGTGACCACATGGATGCAGCACACCAGGTACATCTGTCTGTGTTTCTGGTTGGGCTTATCCATATGGTTTTCATGGCAAAAATACTGGAGTGGGTTGCCAGTTCCTACTCCAGTAGACTGCATTTTGTCTGACCTCTCTAAAATGACCGGCCCATCTTGGGTGACCCTTCATGATATAGCTCACAGCTTCATTGAGGTAACAAGCCCCTTCACCATGAAAAGGTTGCAATTCAGAAGGGGTCCTGTGTCTTAGTCTCTCTCAATGCCCATATGTATTTATAAGGAGAGGGTATACTTACTTTTGGGGGAATTCTCTTATTGCATGTGTAAGATATATATATATATATATATATATATATATATATATATACATATATATATATATATGTGTGTGTGTGTATATGTGTATATATATATATGTATTTATTTATGTATATGTATTTACCTGATGATGTCAGATGCTGTTTCCACTCTCTCTGTATCTGCTGTTATTATTCAAACTGAGGGTTCCACCTCATGTAGTATTGCTTCAGACTTGATAGAGGTTAAGCCTCTCGAAAGCTCGTCATTATAAATAAGGCGTTTGTCCAATACACGATTACTAAATTACTATATATATATAAATATATAAATATATATATATATATATATATATATATATACAGTGTATATATATATATATATATATATATATATATATATATGTGTGTGTGTGTAGGAGCAGAATTAGAAATATATGCTAATTAACCACTCAAATATGTTTTTTGCAACCTTATATTAATTATGTACAGGCAGCCTATAAACTGAATAAAAACATTTTTTATATATTTTTTACAAACACATAGATTTATTAAAATGTATTCTTTAAAGATAATAATGTTTAAAATGGAGGGAGAAACAAAACTGTACTGAGTCATGCAGAACCAACTTGGGGTGCAACTTTCTTGTTCTGGTCTGTTGGTGGTGAATTATCCCCCTGTTCTTCTGTAGGTGCAAGATGTTCCTCCCACGTGCTGTTTAGTCTTTGTTTGTTTAATTAATCTATTTGCTCATTTAACAAATTATTTATTTATGCAGTTTTACTCTCTCAGTATATTTGCTGCTATCATAGTATCTGCTTGTATCATTATTGGCTCAGCCATAAAATACCTGACCTAGGCTCAGAGTGATAGATAGAGAGGTATGGAGATGGGGGTTATTGAGGAAGGAGAGGGGTAGAAGGAGAGATGGATAGAGAGGGAGAGAGAGGGATAGAAGAAGAGGCATAGAATTTATCTCTCTAACTTTTTATCTCCCTCTCTATCCATTCTTCTCTTTCTATCCGTCTCTCTCTATATCCTTCTCTTTAACTTTCTATCCACCTCTCTCACTACCCCCCCCCCCCCCCCCCCCCTCACCACCACCTCTATCTCTATCCCTGTCTTTGTCTATGGGATTACTTTTGTTGTGAAGAGGAGGGGTTTATACTGTTGGGTGGAGTCAATGTGAGGGGAGGGGACAGGTCTCTGTTTTCCGCTCCACCAAGTTGGAAAGTCACCAGTCACCACTGCATCACACACACCAGTTATTACTCCTCCTATCCCCTTGCTATATCCCAAGTCATAGGTTTGAGTATTTATGTATATCAGAATGTGTTAAGTAAAGTTACAAATAGAAATGTCACTACATATAGGCATTTCTGTACCTATGTAGTAATTATTCTTTAATAATGCACCAGCATCTTCAGGCAGCCTGTTACCCCCCCCCCCCCCCCCCCGAAAATGGATGCCCAATGCCTAGTCCCATATGGGTAGAATTAAAATGGTATCTCTGAATAAATTGTATTAGAAAGTAAAATCTTCTAATCCACCCTCCAATCAAAGCAGGAGTATTTCAGGTGTGGCCCGTCATTAAATACCATGTTACAGAGCAGTATATAGAACATATATGGAGGTTGTTACAGTTTTAGCTGACATTCAGATCACCAATATGGAAGACTGAGGGTGCTACTCATGTAAGTATACAGCTTCACACAACCTTAGGACTCAGGACTAATTTTACACTAGATTTCACAAAATATCTTGTCTGTTTGGATCAGTGCTGACCCAGTGGTGATCACTTTGTGTGGATTGTGTACTGAAACACAATGACAAGAACATTGTAAATCAAATATTTATGCTTTCAAAATTCGTACTGAAAAAAAAACAAAAAACCTAGCTCCCATTCAGAGCCTACCTCACTTCTTGATCCCTCTCTATAAGATTGAAGCTAGGCCACTGCCATCTAAGCATAGGTAACAAGTCATTTGAGGTACACAGCGCTCCTTGCAGTGTAGTCACAGCCTCCTCCATAACCAGGACAAGTCATTTGAGGTACACAGAGATCCGTGAAGTGTAGTCACAGCCTCCTCCATAACCAAGGTAACAAGTCATTTGAGGTACACAGCGATCCTTGTAGCCACAGCCGTCTGTGTTGGTCTCCTTTTGTGTCTCACACCCCTGACTCCTGCAGTCTCTGCACTCTGCACTCTGCATACTGGGCATGCAACTATTCAACTGCATTTCAGTATTCAAAAACTGCTCAGTAATACCAAATCTATATCCAAATATACCAGTAATACCAAATCTCTGATATAAATCTAAACTCCATTGCCACTTCCGTTAGGGATTTCAGCTTGTGTCCAAGATGACTGCTCCCATATTGCAGATCCTTCCTTCAGTGCCACTCAGCATCTTATCTTATGACATTCCTGACTCTCGGAGAATACAACACACAAGGTATTTATTGATCTAATTGGGAAAAAATATGAACAAAATATAGTTTATTTTATTTTTAGTAAGTCTTCTAGAAAAAAATGTTTAAACAGAAGGACAATATGTCAGTATGGAACTAGTGTTGCAAAATCTCTATGATTTGTATGGTATTCAGCCTATATACTAAAGTATTTACTATTTACTAACATCCCAAACATATTATGTCCCCTCAATCAACCCCTATCCCTTATATGCCAAATTCATAAAAGAAAGAAAGAAACAATCGCACCTCCATTAGTTGTATGATCATTATAACCAACATTTTGAAGTTTGAGTTTCTCTCCCTCAGACTTCTTGCAGATCCTTTGTTGTCTTCAAACAGCTCACCTGCTACAGCCTGCTGGAAGTGACTTTATTCTCCTATCACAGCTACTTATATAGTGGTCAGGCTTTATGATGTCATCCATTGTGACACATGGTGATGCCATCCCCTGTGACATATGGTGATGTCATCTAGAGGGGAGCAATGTCCAAAGTGCCGGTTTTCTCATTACTTTATGTGGGGTTTGTGCGGAAACAACTGGCAACATGAAACCTTAAATCAGAAATGTAAAAACATTTACTTTTTCACAAATAAAAAATACTAAAGAAGAAATTAATAAAAGCATAGCTCCCATTCAGAGCCCACCTCATGCCTTGGCCTCTCTCTGTAAGGTGGGTAGCGAGGCCACTGCCACCTTGCTTGCCCTCCATTGCAGTCTGCAGTGTCCTAAATTATATTCTCTCAGTCTTTTAGATTGGTATTATCTGCAACATGCTGTCTCTGATCACTTCAGGCCAGACTCTCTCGCCCCCTGCACTTGCAACCTTTTAACCGTCTCAACATCCAACCTCTGGTTTTGCCACATCAAATATTCATCTCTCTGGTGATATAAATATAGACTCAATATGCCTTTTTGCAAACTAAGAACGTGCCATTTTGTTTTTTGCTAAAAGTAATAGCTTTCTTCTGGCCACTCTGCCATAAAGCCCAACTCTATGGAGCGTACAGGTTATTGTCGTCCCATGTACAGATACTCCAGTCTCTGCTGTGGAACTCTGCAGCTCCTCCAGGGTTACCTTAGGTCTCTGTGCTGCCTCTCTGATTAATGCCCTCCTTGCCCGGTCCGTGAGTTTTGGTGGACGGCCGTCTCTTTGCAGGTTTTCTGTTGTGCCATGTTTCCATTTGTTTATGATAGATTTGATGGTGCTCCAGGGGATCATCAACGATTTGGATATTTTTTTATAATCTAACCCTGACTTGTACTTCTCAACAACATTGTCCCTTACTTGTTTGGAGAGTTCCTTGGTCTTCGTGGCAGTGTTTGGTTAATGGTGCTTCTTGCTTAGGTGTTGAAGCCTCTGGAGCCTTTCAAAAAAGGTGTGTATATGTAATGACAGATCATGTGACACTTAGATAGCACACAGGCGGCCATCATTTTACTAATTATGTGACTTCTGAAGGTAATTGGTTGCACCAGAGCTTTTTATGGGCTTCATAACAAATGGGGTGAATACATACGCACATGCCAATTTTCTGTTTTCTATTTCTAAAAAATAGTTTTATGTATATATTTTTCTCATTTCACTTCATCAATTTAGACTATTGTGTTCTGATCCATCACATAAAATTCAAAACATTGAATTTAAGGCTGTAATGTATACTTTTGCAAGGCACTGTAATTTCAAGGTCCTCAAATGTGGCCCCTGAATTCCTGCTTTTACCCAAAGCAGCATTGTAAAATCACTTTAGCACAGGGATTAATTGATAATAGAGGTACAGATGGAGATATGTATTTCAGAATATAATTGAGTATTATTTGCTAATTTAGGGAGATATAACAGACTGTGTATTATTGAAGAGGAGCATGCTTTACAGATCTAGACAACATGATGGGGGTGGCTGCATCAGAAGTGTCCCTTCCACTGCTTTAAAGAGATAATGGGAAAAGTCAAAGTACAACATCCAGAGGTCAAATTATGTACCACTGATTTAAGTTTAGCCTATACACTTCTATTAATTCCACAAAGCAATTGGTCATACACAGGCATGACTTACAGTTGTTAACTCTATTATGTTTTTTTATTTATATGAGTGATCAGGGATGCAGAGTGGATGATTACACAAAATGCCTGCTTATGTCTATGTATGGCAAATAAATGTTGATATGCCAACTTTGCACTGAAATTATACTGCTCTGTTATTCTGTGTCACCAAATTTGTAGGATTTAACTGTAGGATTTAAAGACTTGCAGATTTTCTTTCAGTGGCGGAGCTAGGAATAGAGGGTTGCGCCGTACCTCCATAGACTTCCTTTTACTCCCCTGACGGCCGGGGCAGGGAATCCATAATGACGTCACACGTCTATACTACAGAAAAGAAAATAATAAAAAAAAAAACTTGATTGCACTGCCTCCCGGTTGCTTGTCCATGTTTCTTTTGTTTCTATAGATCCATGAGTATTTATAGCAGGACATGATCACCTGGGCCAAAAAGTGTGTCTTGTTTTGGACAGTCTGTGAAAAAACGTAAGCAGTTTAGTTCGCTTTTCCCTATCCTGTGCCTGAACAGCAGCTTCACATCTCCCCAATTAATTTTCTTGAGGGAAATGTACTTGACTGCTTATTAAAGGGTAATATATCAGAGAAGTCTAGTCTCGGGTCTAGGGGCTTAAAATATTCTGTGGGTTTATAGCAGTGCTTTGACTAGATAGTAAGTTTGGTCACAGTCAGTCCGCTAAATTAAATTGTGATGCTCCATAGTAGGTTTTGTATAGTTTTATAGACCAGCCAGCTTCCATTAGTGACTTTGTCTCAAGTCCATGGTAAATCCATTATTCAAATATTGGGGATACTATTTTCTCAGGATATTTATCTCAAAATAGAACTTACATAGTATACAGTACAAGAGTCCAAGTACCCCCTGGCACCTAAAGTTAACCCCTCTATGCTGGAGGTTCCCATCGGGACCCCCGCAGTGTTCCCATATTACCCCCTGAAGCAGGGGTCCCGTCGGAGGACCCCCGTTGCATTTAAAAATTCAAATTTCCTGTCTAGCGGGTCCTGAAAGGAGCTTAAAGGACCTGTGCTAACTAAAATATTAACCCCTGACGCGGAGGTACTTATAGTCACCTAAAATTAACCCCATCACTCATGGGGGTCTATATAAACCCTCATGTGCCTCTAATAACCCCATCAGCCCCATAAGGGTCTATACAGACCCTTATGGGACAATAGGGAACCTTCACCATTAACACTATAAGTGCCATGACAGTCCTCCAGGACCCTAATGACACAAAGTCCAAGCACTACACTATTAACCCTTTCCTACCCTATCCCATTATATTTACCCCCCTCTAGATAATCATCCCCCCTCTGCCATATCTATTAACCCCTACACTACCTACCTAACCCCCTAATAAAATCCCTAGCACCCCACTAATTACACAAACTAAAAATCCCTACATTACACAAAAATAAAAAAATACATTACATAAAATAACAAACTACATTACAGAAAATAAAAAAACTAAAGTACAGAAAATAAAAAAAAACTATAGTACAGAAAAAAACAGATTACATAAAATAAAAACCCTACATTATACCAGAAAAACAACCCTACATTATAACAAATAAAACAACCGTCCTCACTAAAACTAGAAAAGGGTAAATTAGACCACTTACCTTGCCAAAATGCCCATCCAGCGATGCTCTGGTCTGCAGTTCTTTGTCCCAGACAGGGCCCTCCATAAATGTCCACAGGTTAGGTCACACCTACAAAAAAAAGAAACATTACAGTTAATACAAACATACATACAACATGTAATATAATAAATTACTTGTCCAGAATGCCCCTCCAGCGAGGCCTGGTCTTCATCCAATCGTCACAGGCAGAGCCCCTCCAAAAAATATAGACGTTCTTAAAAATGTAAAAAACTAACAGAGCTCCTACCTTGAGGAACTCCCCACCGCAAATAATGGTTCCCACGCATGTTTCGCTCAAAAAATAGAAATGTCGCCTTCTGATTGGCTGAAATCTGGGTCAATCATATTTCAGCCAATCAGAAGGTGCAAATGTGTGAGCCAATCAAAATGGGATACACCCCTATATCCCATTTTGATTGGCTCCAAGCATCTGCACCTTCTGATTGGCTGTAATCTGATTGTCAGTTACATCAGCCAATCTGAAGGCGCAGATGCTTAGAGCCATGGTTGCACCAGAATGGGATATAGGAGCATATCCTATTTTGATTGGTTCACACATTTGTGCCTTCTGATTGGCTGAAATATGATTGACAGCGATTTTTTGATGTCCTATAGAAACCCGTAAGGCACTAATTTTGAATTTGAAATGCAGTGGGGGTCACGATTGGGACCCCCGCTGCAAGGAGTAATAAGGGGACACTGCGGGGGTTCCTGATGAGGACTCCCAGCATAAGGGGGTTAATTTTAGGTGCCGCGGGGGTACTTATATTACCCCCGTGGCAGAGGTTAACAGTTTAACTGCTGCGGGGGTCCCGATTGGGACCCCTGCATCCAGGGTTAATATTGGGAGCCTGCGGGGGTCCTGATGGGCACCCATACAGCATGGGTATTAGTTTAGGGAGCAGGGGGGAGCTTTAGGGGTTGGAGGGTGGCTTGGGGGCCGGAGTGGGGGTCTCTTTTGCTGCTCCAGCAGCAAACTTCAGGGCTGTAGAAGCGTTTGCGAGTCTTCCCCAGCACTCGTTGGACTTTGGCCTCCATTTGCAGTTACAGGCTAGCTCGCGGGGGACTTTGTTGCAATTTAATAGCAGGATTGTAACATAGTGGGTATGGGCTTGACAGATCAAAGGGCTGCGGGCTGCGAAGTTCCACTTTCCACGGCCTGTAGACATTTTTCGTCCCTTTAACCCGCAAGTCATCTGCAGGTCGGTTTACGAGGCTAATTTAATAGCCTTCAGTCCTACTTTTTATGATAAGGGCTACGTTTGTAAACGTAGCCCGAATTTAATGAGGCTGCAAGTAAGCAGCTCTCAGGGTGGGGAGAACTATTTTTTTTTTTTTAAATAATCATATCTATTCTGTTATGGTGTCGGGACAGGTCCACTGCTGCAAAGGCCTCCAACCACTAGAATGCACTGCCGATATTTTGCAGCGCTGCTATGTGAGAGAAGAGCTAAGCTTATAATGTTAGCCTAACCCATGAACTAACCCTAACCCCAACCCTAAACCTCACCCTAACAGTAAGCCATGACTCTATAATATGGCACTGGAATATCGGCAGCGCCATCTAGCAGACACTCACCGCCACTGCTGCTGCATTGTGCTCCGCTACCATAAGAGAATCGGACCAATAAGTCTGTATGTGTGTAGAATGCAGGGGAGTAGGAATTTGGGGGGGGGGGGGGGGAAATCCCCCCAGATTTAATGAATAAGGGACACAAAAAATAGCAAAAATAAATTTAATCATGCATTACCAGATTTGGCCACTAGAAGAAGCCAGCGCCATGGAGCAGTATGTTTTCCCCATGAAAGCTATGACCCATAATTTATCATATATATGATATTAATATATATATATATATATATATATATATATATATATATATATATATATATATATATATAAAAATATATATATACCGTATATACTCGAGTATAAGCTGAGTTTTTCAGCCCTTTTTTTAAGGCTGAAAAAGGCCCTCTCGGCTTATACTTGAGTCACCCTGTGTCTCTTCCCCCCCCCCCCTGTGTTTCTCCCTCCCCTGTGTCTCTTTCCCCCCTCTCCCTTGTGTCTCTTTCACTCCCCCTCCCTTATCATCCTCCTCATCCTCCCCCCTCAACCGTCTCCTCAGCCTCAACCCCCTCCTCATCCTCAACACCCCTGTTCATCATCAACTCCCCTGTTCATCCTCAACCCCCTCCTCATCCTCAACCCCCCTCCACAACCTCAACCCCCCTCCTCACTTTACCCCTCTCTAATTACCTCCCCTTCTCCCTTTCCCCTCCGCATTGCATCTTCCGGCTGTGTCGGGACCCGGCATATGCTAATGATGCAGCGTCACATGCGCGCCACGTCATTAGCATTAGCCGAGTCCCGACACAGCCGGAAGACGCGCAGAGGAGCAGCTGATGGAAGGTAAGTGAGGGGAAAGGGAAAGCGGGAGGTAATTAGAAAGGGGTAAAGTAAGGAGGGGGTTGAGGATTAGGAGGGGGTTGAGGATGAGGAGGGGAGTTGAGGAGGGAGAATGAAAAGGGGGTTGAGGATGAGGAGGGGGGTTGAGGAGGGGGTTTGAGGAGGGAGGATGAGGCGGGGGGTTGAGGAGGGAGGATGAGGAGGGGGGTTGAGGAGGGGGGATGAGGAGGGATGTTGAAATTGAGGAGGGGAGTTGAGGATGAGGAGGGGGGTTGAGGAGGGAGGATGAAGAGGGGGGTTGAGGAGGGAGGATGAGGATGGGGGCTGAGGTTGAGGAGGGGGGTCAAGGTTGAGGAGAGGGGTTGAGGAGGGGGGTTGAGGATGAGGAGGGGGGTTGAGGAGGGAGGATGAGGAGGGGGGTTGAGGTTGAGGAGGGAGGTTGAGGAGGGGATTAAGGGTGAGGAGGGGGGTTGAGGAGGGGGGGTTGAAATTGAGGAGGGGGTTGAGGATGAGGAGGGGGGTTGAGGAGGGAGGATGAAGAGG
Source organism: Discoglossus pictus (assembly GCA_027410445.1). Lineage (NCBI taxonomy): Eukaryota > Metazoa > Chordata > Amphibia > Anura > Alytidae > Discoglossus > Discoglossus pictus. Next base: position 190,183,151 of record CM050167.1, on the reverse strand, counting down.
GGGGTTGAGGAGGGAGGATGAGGATGGGGGCTGAGGTTGAGGAGGGGGTCAAGGTTGAGGAGAGGGGTTGAGGAGGGGGGTTGAGGATGAGGAGGGGGGTTGAGGAGGGAGGATGAGGAGGGGGGTTGAGATTGAGGAGGGGGGTTGAGGAGGGGATTGAGGATGAGGAGGGGGGTTGAGGAGGGAGGATGAGGAGGGGGGTTGAGGTTGAGGGGTGGGGTTGAGGAGGGGGGTTGAGGAGGGAGGAGGGGGGTTGAGGATGAGGAGGGGGGTTGAGGATAAGGAGAGGGTTGAGGAGGGGGTTGAGGAGGGGGGGTTGAGGAGGGAGGATGAGGAGGGGGTTGAGGACAGAGGATGAGGAAGGGGGTTGAGGAGGGGAGTTGAGGAGGGGAGTTGATGTTGAAGAGGGGGGTTGAGGAGGGGTGTTGAGGAGGGAGGATGAGGAGGGGGGTTGAGGTTGAGGAGGGGGTTGAGGATGAGCAGGGGATTGAGGAGGGGGTTGAGGATGAGGAGGGGGGGGAAGAGGAGGGGCGGGTTGAGGAAGAGGAGCGGGGTTGAGAAGTGAGGATGAGGATGGGAGTTTAGGAGGGAGGATGAGGAGGAGAGTTGAGGAGGGAGGATGAGGAGGCGTTAAGCAGGGGGGATGAGGATGGGGGTTGAAGTTGAGGAGGGGAGCTGGGGATGAGGAGGGTGGTTGAGGATGAGGAGGGGGGTTGAAGATGAGGAGGAGGGTTGAGGAGGGAGGATGAGGAGGGGGGTTGAGGATGAGGAGGGGGGTTGAGGATGAGGAGGTGGTTGAGGAGGGAAGATGAGGAGGGGGTTGAAGGAGGGAGGATGAGGAGGGGGGTTGAGGAGGGGGTTGAGGAGGGAGGATGAGGAGGGGTGTTGAGGAGGGGGTTGAGGAGGGAGGTTGAGGAGGGGGGTTGAGGTTGAGGAGGGGGGTTGAGGTTGAGGAGGGGGGTTGAGGATGAGGAGGAGGTTGAGGAGGGAGGATGAGGAGGGGGGTTGAGGAGGCAGGATGAGGAGGGGAGTTGAGGTTGAGGAGGGGGGTTGAGGATGAGGAGGGGGGTTGAGGAGGGAGGATGAGGAGGGGGTTGAGGATGAGGAGCAGGGTTGAGGAGGGGGGTTGAGGTGGGAGGATGAGGAGGGGAATTGAAGAGGGAAGATGAGGAGGGGGGTTGAGGAGGGGGGATGAGGAGGGGGGTTGAAGTTGAGGAGGGCAGTTGAGGATGAGGAGGGGGGTTGAGGATGAGGAGGGGGTTGAGGAGGGAGGATGAGGAGGGGGGTTGAGTTTGAGGAGGGGTGTTGAGGAGGGAGCTTGAGGTTGAGGAGGGGGTTGTGGAGGGAGGATGAGGAAGGGGGTTGAGTTTGAGGATGAGGAGGGGGGTTGAGGAGGGGGTTGCGGATGAGGAGGGGGTTGTGGAGGGGGGTTGAGCAGGGAGGATGAGGAGGGGGTTGAAGAGAGAGGATGAGGAGGGGGTTGAGGATGAGGAGGGGGGTTGAGGATGAGGAGGGGGTTGAGGAGGGAAGATGAGGAGGGGGGTTGAGGAGGGAGGATGAGGAGGATGATAAGGGAGATGAAGGCAAAGAGACACGAAGGAGAGGGGGGAAAGAGACACAGGGGAGGGAGAGGGGGGAAGAGACACAGGGGAGGGTGCGGGGGAAGAGACACAGGGGAGGGAGGGGGAAGAGACAGAAGGGAAGGGAGAGGGGGGAAGAGACACAGGGGAGAGAGAGGGGGGACACAAGAATGGGGCACAGAGGGCACTCAAGAGGGGGGCACAGAGGGCACAAGAGGGACACAGGGGGCAGCACATTTCCCACCCTCGGCTTATACTCGAGTCTAAGTTTTCCCAGTATTTTGTCGGAAAATGGGTGCCTCGACTTATACTTGAGTATATACGGTATATATATATATATATATATATATATATACTAGCGTATTGCCCGTCAAAAAATGACGGCAATGAGATGTGTATGTTTGGAAAGTTGTTTAGTTATTAATATACACATGGAATTGTAAGGTAGCTAATGTTGTTTTGTGTGTACTACTGAAATATATAATACAAATTAATAAATTAATATACTTTACCTTTTTATGCATTGTGTTGAAGAGCTGGCAATCTGTGTTGATGTTGCTGCAGCATTAGTGGTGTGGAGGTGCTGTGTAAGCGTGATGAACGTGTGCAGTGTAATAGTGTGCGTGCGCGAGCCGAAACCGGTAGCGTAGTTGTTTACTTCCGCATTATCGTAAAATTGCGGGTAATGTGTGGTATGCGTTTTAGCGGATTATCCGTAAGCGTTTTCCGATTTTTGCGATGTCGTAATGTGTGTTATGCGCCTTCGCGGATTATCTGTAAGTGTTTTTCGTGGTGAGAGTGCTGTAGCCTCGTTTTAATTTTGTTTGGCCGCCATTTTTTCTCTCGCTTAGCGTTTTTTTTAGTGTCTAAATTTTTTTATTTTGAGGAAAATCAAGGTGTAACTTGCTTTTTTGAGGTCGTGGATGCTCCCTCTTGCTGTCGGTAAGGTTTTTATGTATGTGCTGTGTGTATTTATTGTGTTTTTTTTTTTTTTTGATGTTCGCGAGTTGCGGCCGTATTTTTTTGCTACGTTTTAACGGCTCGCCTCGCTATGCGAGGCTCACCTGCAAAGAGCGCCTGTGGCGCTCATTGCCAAAGTGCTCCATATTAACGGCTCGCCTCGCTACGCGAGACTCGACGGGCAATGAGCGCCTGCGGCGCTCATCGCTAAGCCCGCTAAATCGTACGGACCACGCGAACAGCGGGATGACGACTCGTAGCAGGACAATTATATATATGTTATATATATATATATATATATATATATATATAATTTTTAATTATGTTGGGGGCAGGGGCATTGAGCATTTAAACAAAGAAAATTGGGAAAAAAAGATACGCCCATGCTTCATGTCATGGATGTAAAGTTAAATTATCCCAGATTTTTTAGGGGGCTCCTATGCCCATGATAGAATGACTCAATGTAATGTGTGTTTCTGATATAAGCAGCATGTCTTTGATTAGAAAAAGGTAAGAACAAGGAAACTTAGATATACCTTTTAATTCTGATGGACAAACATTTATATTAACTTTCAAAATTCAAAGCCACAGGACAAGATAGGTTCCAAAAAGAAATGGATAACTCATGTTATAAAATTTTCTTCAAGAAAATAATAAAACATATCAAAACTAATTTGATACATTATGAAAAAGCTTACTCTATAAAAAACACTAAACACAAAACTACTATAGTATGGAAACATTTAGACAAGCAGTACTCAGTTGATGACAAGGTAAATTTGGCTACAATCTAACAATAAATTTGTGTATGATGGAACTTTTAGTTCTTTCAATATATAATATCTTATCTCTAATGGAAATAGTGGTGCAGTTCACGAGGGCCCAGCCTCTGTGGTGGGTGCAGTGCTGTGTAATTATTTTTTGAATTACACTTTGTTCTGTAGTGTAGGGGCCCCCTGCGGGCCCCACCTTGGCCCAACCCACCACAGGACCCCTACCCCCTTGAGCCTTCACATCCCCCCCCCCCCCCCCCACCCGTGTGTGCATGGTTAAATAAGAGCATTTCCACTGAAGCTCCAAGATGTGGTCGTGTAGCAGTTCAGCATGCTAGGTATGTGTAACAGGGAAGATACAGGGGGTGGGTTCTGTGAGAGAGGAAGAAAGAAGATAGGGATGGGTGCTATGTGAGGTGGGTGCTGAGAGGTATTGGGTGCTGTGGGGGAAGGATGCTGAGAGAAGATGGCTGCTGACAAGTAGAGATGTTGCGAATAGTTCGCCTGGCGGACTGTTCCCGGCGAACATAGCATGTTCGCGTTCGCGTCGAACTGCGAACATATGCGATATTCGACCCGTCCCCTATACTTTATCATTGAGCAAACTTTAACCCTGCAACTCAGTCAGCAGACACATTTCAGCCAATCAGCATCATACCCTGCCTTCGAGACCCTTCTAACTCATGGACAGCAGCCATTTTGGAATCATAACTAACTTGCAGTCTTACTGAGAGGAGGCTGAGTGTAGGTGATACTGCATCAATAGGGAAAACCATAGCTAGGCTACTGTACACAGTGTGCAATACAGTCCTAAAGGACTCTTTTGATCTCTGCTGCAAGGACACCCCTGTGTCTCTTCCCCCCCTTATCATCATCCTCCCCTCACCTTAGCACCCAACCCTAACACCCCTCACACTTATCCATAACACCCATCAACCTAACACCTAACCCTAACACCACTCACACTTATCCCTAAGACCTAACACCCCTCACACTTATTCCTAACATGCCTCACGCTAACACCCCTTACACTTATCCTTAACACCCCTCACCCTAACACCTAACCCTATCACCCTTCACACTTATCCCTAACACCCCTTACCGTAACCCTAACACCCCTCACACTTATCCCTAACACCTAACCCTAACATCCTCACCCTAACACCTAACCCTAACACCCCTTACACTTATCCCTAACACCCATCACCCTAACACCTAACCCTAACACCCCTCACACTTATCCCTAACACCCCTCACCCTAACCCTAACACCCCTCACACTTATCCCTAACACCTAACCCTAACATCCCTCACCCTAACACCTAACACTAACACCCCTTACACTTATCCCTAACACCCCTCACCCTAACCCTAACACCCCTCACACGTATCCCTAACACCCCTCACCCTAACCCTAACACCCCTCACCCTAACACCTAACCCTAACACCCCTCACACTTATCCCTAACACCCCTCACCCTAACCCTAATACCCCCTTACACTTATCCCTAACAGCCCTTACCCTAACACCTAACCCTAACATCCCTTACCCTAATCCATAACACCCATCAACCTAACAACTAACCCTAACATTCTCACACTTATCCCTAAGACCTAACACCCCTCACACTTATTCCTAACATGCCTCACCCTAACACCCCTTACACTTATCCCTAACACCCCTCACCCTAACACCCCTCACACTTAGCCCTAACACCCCTCACCCTAACACCTAACCCCCTCACCCTTATCCCTAACACCCCTTAACCTAACACCCCTCACACTTATCCCTGTGTCTCTTCCCCCCCCTTATCATCAAGGGAGGGGGGAGGATGATGAGGGAGGGGGGAAGAGACACAGGGGAGGATGATGAGGGAGGGGGGGGACAGACACAGGGGAAGAACATGAGGGAGGGGGAAAAGAGACACAGGGGAGGATGATGAGGGAGTGGGGAAAGAGACACAGGGTAGGATGACGATGGAGGGGGGATGAGACACAGGGGAGGATGATGAGGGAGGGGGTAAAGAGATACAGGGGAGGATGATGAGGGAGGTGGGAGGATGATGAGGGAGGGGGGATGAGACACAGGGGAAGATGATGAGGGAGGGGGAAAAGAGACACAGGGGAGGATGATGAGGGAGGGGGGAAAGAGACACAGGGGAGGATGATGATGTAGGGGGGAAGAGACACAGAGGAGGATGATGAGGGAGGGGGGGAAGAGACACAGGGGAAGATGATAAGGGAGGGGGAAAAGAGACACAGGGGAGGATTATGAAGGAGGGGGAAAGAGACACAGGGGAGGATGATGATGGAGGGGGGAAGAGACACAGGGGAGGATGATGAGGGAGGTGGGAAACAGACACAGGGGAGGATGATGAGGGAGGGGGTAAAGAGATACAGGGGAGGGTGACGAGGAAGGGGGGAAAGAGACACGGGGGAGGATGATGAAGGAGGGGGGGAAGAGACACAGGGGAAGAAGATGAGGGAGGGGGAAAAGAGACACAGGGAAGGATGATGAGGGAGGGGGGAAAGAGACACAGGGGAGGATGATGATGGAGGGGGAAGAGACACGGGGGAGGATGATGAGGGAGGGGGTAAAGAGATACAGGGGAGGATGATGAGGGAGGTGGGAGTATGATGAGGGAGGGGGGATGAGACACAGGGGAAGATGATGAGGGAGGGGGAAAGAGACACAGGGGAGGATGAGGATGTAGGGGGGAAGAGACACAGAGGAGGATGATGAGGGAGGGGGAGAGGAGACACAGGGGAAGATGATAAGGGAGGGGGAAAAGAGACACAGGGGAGGATGATGAGGGAGGGGGGAAAGAGACACAGGGGAGGATGATGATGGAGGGGGGAAGAGACACAGGGGAGGATAATGAGGGAGGGGGGATGAGACACAGGGCAGGGTGATGAGGAAGGGAAGAAAGAGACACAGGGGAGGATGATGAGGGAGGGGGTAAAGAGATACAGGGGAGGATGATGAGGGAGGTGGGAGGATAATGAGGGAGGGGGGATGAGACACAGGGGAGGGTGATGAGGAAGGGAAGAAAGAGATACAGGGGAGGATGATGAGGGAGGGGGTAAAGAGTTACAGGGGAGGATGATGATGGAGGGGGATGATAGGTTATTTATGCCCTTTATGGATTAAAACCAGACTCTGCATCAACTATGTAATTTTCCGTGGGAGTTTTGCCATGGATCCCCCTCCGGCATGCCACAGTCCAGGTGTTAGTCCCCTTAAAACAACTTTTCCATCACTATTGTGGCCAGAAAGAGTCCCTGTGGGTTTTAAAATCCGCCTGCCCATTGAAGTCTATGGCGGTTTGCCGGGTTCGCCGGTTCGCGAACTTTTGTGGCGGTTCGCGTTTGCGGTTCGCGAACCGAAAATTTTATGTTCGCGACATCACTATTGACAAGTACTGGGTAGGGATGGCCCAAAACTTTTTTTTTGCACCAGAGCCCTCCATTCTCTAGCTCTTAAATGGAGAGTATGATTTGGGCCCTTTGGGATAAGATAAGAAAGGAAATACCCTTCACTTATGTCTTGTGAATGGTACAACAAAAACACTGCTCACTCTCATGTATACCCAGCATCAAGTCAGCATTTCAGTACTAAACATCAGTAAGAACAACTGTTTCTCTGTAATTAATCAGAGAAAGCTTGCATAGAAAATCTCTCTCACATTCAGTATGTTCCTCCTCTTTTTTTCATAGCCCTGTATTGATTGCGCAGAGTTTAGTAAAAGTCGATTCTTATCATTTGGCATTAAGAATTCCATTATATAAGGCATTTTAAAACAGAGAAATCCAACAGCTGTTGATCTCCATCCAGTCACAGATGATACAGTAATAGGAGCTAGTATCATGGACAGAGTAAAAACGCTGACAAGAAGATTTCTAAAAGATTTCTAAAAGGAAAATATAATTTTGTAAAAAACAAATGTTTTTGCAAAAGTGTAAATCTGAGCGTAGTTTACTATAGACTACAGAATACTGCAGTGTGCTGTTGCGATATGCTGGAGGTGATGGACTGGAAGTTACTGATTAACCATATCAACACTAATCAACATTAAATATTCAATAGCTTATGCAAATTAAGGTGTTAATCTATCAAGCTGACCTTGAAATATGACAAAAAGCACCACGTACAGCTCTTCAGTATATGTTAATATAATAATTCTGGTAAATGTGTACTGCTCCATGGGAGCGTACACGCTTAGCACTACTTCCTAAATCTGTACAGAGCTGCGCGCATGCACAGCCCTGTATGGACGCTGTAAGCCACGCATGTGCAGCTCGTGGCGACAGCCGCGAGCTGCAAATGAAGACACGGGAGAGGAAGAAACAGGGGGGGGGGGGGGGGGGGGAGATCCAGGGTAGAGGGAGAGGAAGACACAGGGAGGGGGAGGAAGACACAGGGGAGAGGGGGAGGAAGGCAAGGGAGGGGAGAGGGGGGAAAGACACAGGGGAGGGGACGAGGGGAAAGAAACACATGGGAGGGGGGAGGAAGACACAGGGGAGGAAAGAGACCCAGGGGAAGTGAGAGGGACTCACCTAAGGGGACGAGGTTTGTCCATTACAGAATGACCATACAATTGTTCCCCAGGTCCATGCATCCTTAAACTTACTGAATGATATAATCACTCTGTAGGTGGCACTAAAAGATCAGAATACTGAATAACCAGTGAATTGCACTTTTCAGTGAACGAGTTATGGGATACTTAAGTCATCCTCTAATCTATATTCTCTCACTCCCACCTCCCAGGCCCGTTGTCTTGGGGTTCTACGGGATCCCACCCTCTCTTTTATTCCTCACATCCAATCGATAACAAAGTCTTGTCAGTTTCACCTAGAAAACATCTCCAAAATTCGTCATTATCTCACAGAAGACACAGCTAAAATTCTAATACACTCTCTCATTATATCTCGACTTGACTACTGCAATTCACTCCTTGCTGGCCTACCCATCTCTCATCTGTCTCCCCTCCAATCCATAATAAACGCCTCCGCTAGACTCATCTTCAATACCAAACGATCAGTGTCTACAGCTCCTCTCTGTCAATCACTCCACTGGCTTCCCATAGCCTCCAGAATCAAATTTAAAATCATGACCCTAACATATAAAGCCCTCAACAACAGTGCACCCTCTTATATCTCTGCTCTTGTTTCAAAATACTCTCCCAACCCCCCTCTTCGTTCTGCTAACGACCTTCTTCTTTCCTCCTCTCTCATCACCTCCTCCCACTCCCGTCTTCAAGACTTTTCTCGTGCTGCCCCTACCATGTGGAACTCCGTGCCTCGCTCCATTAGATTATCTTCCTGCCTCAAAACCTTAAAAAAATTACTAAAAACACACCTATTTAAAAAATCTTATCACCTTCAGCCTTTATAATTACAACTGCCCACGCCACAGCTTAATAACACGCACACCCACAATCTACAGTACAACCCACAAACTCCTCCACCTGACTGAACACATTGCTTTCACACCGCCATCTTGTATTTGTCACCCTCTGGTATCACACCTAAACACTTAGATTGTAAGTTTGCGAGTTTTCAATCGTGTGTCCGTGTCTTGGAAACAAGCTCTATGTACATTTGTTTCTAAGCTCAAAAATAGGGCCCTCCATTTTTTATAAGGTGTTAAGTTTTTTGCCATGTTCTAAACCCCTGTACAGCGCTACGGAATATGTTGGCGCGATATAAATAAAGATAATAATAATAATAATAATAATAATAATAATATTTACCTCCCTGAGGGTGATGTGCTCTAGAAATTATAGTACCACCCATTATGTTGACTGCATTAGACCAATCAAATGGTGGTGATGATCTGTTGAACTGATTTACCTCCATAGATCAGGGAACAGGTTATTATAAGTGCATTAGCTTCTTTGTTATGCTCTCTATATCAGTGTTTCTCAACTCCAATCCTTAGGGGCCACTAAAAGACCACATTTCAAGGATGACCCACTGACTGTTGCATGACAACCGAGCCACACGGTGAAGAAGCAGTTTTTCCATACACTCGGGAATGCACCCATAACTGACCTGGTTAGGTGATTCCAGCATTCCATGCTCTGCACAGATGGATTTGGTAAGGGTTAACTATTTTTGTCTTTTGCTCAATACACTGAGCTGTAGCTGTGGGTCTGAGGACAGTCAGTGACTCATGTAAACAAGGATTTCATTTAATAATATCTTAGTGAAAAATGCATGTATTTCAAAAGTTCAAAAAGTATTTTGACATTATTTTAGGAGATATTTACTGTGATGTGGCCCAAATTGTGCTCAATTAGGTGACCCCTTAAGGTATATGTGGATAGATTTTTAAAATGGGAAGGGGGTGGTTCATATTCTGCTGCACCGATGGACAATCTATGTGAAGGAAAAGTTTCACCTAAATACAAAGGTCTGCCCCCACAGCTCATACAATGTTTATATTGGTACTAGATGTACTAGCCACTTACAGACTGTTCCTCAACAGCTTTGTAAGTACTGATCCCCTTCTGGATTGCTAACTTGTTGTGATGAAGGGGCTTGTGTACAATGAAGCTGTGAGCTATACCATGTAGGGTCACCCCAGATGGGCAGGTTATAGCAGAGAGGTCAGACAAATCGCAGTCCACTGGAGAAGGAACTGGCAACCCACTCCCGTATAATTTCCAAGAAAACCTTATGGATAAACATAACAGACACAAGATGTGCCTGGCATAGTGTGGTCCATAGGGTCACGGAGAGTCCGACACAACTGAACAATTAACAAAAACAAAATGATGTTTCAATATGCAAACAAATGCAAATATCTAAAACAGGGGCCCTTCCATATACCTTTAAGCTTTTTGATGGATATGTAGAAAGAAAATAAAAACTTGTAGAACAGGGAAATTATTGGCAGGAAGAGAAATATACGCTGATGAAGAAACTTTGCTGAGTTACTCTTTTGCAGTCATCTACCAATTTAAATCACTGCTTTAACAAGGTGTTGGAAGTGTTTGAGGGTTGCTGATTGAAGATTTCCTATACAGCAGTGGTGAGCATGTTTACTTAAATAAAAAGATAGAATAGTGAGAGTGTGGGGATGAAATTCAGAGAATGCAAAGTTATGTGTGTGTGTGTACATATATGTGTGTGTTTAGTTGTTTCAGTCAACTCTCTGTGACCTTATGGATCACACTATCCCTGGCACATCTTGTGTCTGGTTGTGCTTATCCATAAGGTTATCTTGGCAACAATAGTGTGGGTTGTCAGTTCCTTCTCCAGTGGACCGCAGTTTGTCTGACCTCTTCACTGAGGTTCACAAGCCCTTCAACTTGACAAGGTTGCAATCTTTCATTGCTGTTTGTTTACCTGTCTGTCCTTTTATGCAA